>VXAA01002703.1:403286-416695 GCA_013399115.1 Anseranas semipalmata | reverse complement strand
AAAAAAAAAAAAAAAAAAAAGTAAGGTTACCGTTGAAAAAGATCCTTCACCCAAAATTTTCCCAAATTTGAAGTCATCCGGTCGTTTCTTTCGAGGCTGTGGAGGCTGCTGTCCTGTATGTTGCTGCAAGGAGTTTGAACTAGATCTTGATTCAGCTGCAGTGCTCTCCATGTTAGATCCCTGCCTGCTGCCACAGGTGGAAATGACAGATGGAGTGGTGGAATCTGCTTGGTTCCTCACCATTGATGTAGATGGACAGGAGCATAACACCACACTAGACTGGATTGGAACAGCATCATACTGAAAAGAGAAATGAAACTGTTATCCCCATACCTTCAAATAATTATCCCACACAGATGTACTTTATTTCCATTCCTTCCTATTTGAAAGGACTGTCATGAAGATGTCTTTATGAAGGAATATAAGTATTTATTTTGGAAATGGCAGCTCTTAATTTGTTAAACGCATAGACACTGTTTAGGTCATGCTGCATATATACATATAGCCATAAGTCAAAAGTCTGAAAGCTTGAATTCAAGAATGCAGGTTTTTCAGAATCAAAAAATCCTCCCCACCAGTGAGGTGTCATATATCAAGATACATTCCCCTGCGAATAATATTTTCTTTTAAGTTTATTTCATGGACTGATGGCTCTGTCTCTAACCATCTTTACAAGTGATAGTTTTCCTGAAACTTAAAAAAAAGTTACATAGTTATGCAATTAACACATATTCACTAGTAAGATTAGAGATCAAAGTTACCATGAATTGTAAGTGAAAAAATAAAGCATGAAAACTTTAATAGACAAAGGATACATTTCTACATAAGCAGATCACAATTAAATGTTTTTAACTGGAACCTCACTTTTTCTAACAGTATTCTCTTTAATATACATTGAGGAGGGACAGCAAGGAGAAAGAAGACTAATAAGATACACACAAAGGGCAGATCAGCTGGATGGTTCTAATATCAGGAACATCTAATAATTTTTTATTTTTTATTTTTTTAAAGAACGCTCTGGTCTGACCGTTTACAACAAAGGAGATAATATTTAACCTCATAAAGACACCCTGATTCCGAAGCAAAGAACCAGATGCAGCCCAGAAAACATCAAATACAAGAACAGACACCCCAAATAGCAGTTCTTGTAATATACAAAGGAATTCATCATTTGGTACCCTTTCATCAATTTTTCTCATGTAAAACCAAGCCAACTAGTCAAGCTGGTTTCCCTCCCTGTTGCTAATATACCTCCATTAGTCTGTCAAATGTGTGCTTCAAATGTTTTACTTGCAACTGGCCAGAAAACACAGACAATAGGGGAGCTCTGCTGAACCTCCTCTGGCAATAAAAACTGAAATGCAATGCAAACAGAGTGAATATTTAAGAATATCGACACCACGGCTGAACATGGGTTTTTAATCTCAGCATTCTAACATACAGTCAGCAGAATGAAGCAATAACAATGAAAATCTTCTAACCTCAAAACAGATGTATTATACAATTCTGACCTAGTCTGTGACATACCTCGTCTTGATATTCAAATAAACATTACTTCCAACAAAAATAACATCTCATGAATTTTATTTTGATTCAGAACAATTTCCTGCATTTCTATCAGGACTCACTTTAGAAAGGAATTGGACTTGTGTTCAATCAAGCATTTAGGCTTAAAGCACCCATCTCCAAAATTAACACATTCATTTGTCTGTGTTCTATGCGGTTCAAAAAGGCAGCAGAAACACAATTTACCCATTCTGTGGCATTATAAAGACATACAAACATATTTCTACGCATGCGAGAGTATACTTTTTAGATTCAGACTAAGGTAACAAAGTCAAAAATAATGAAGCTAAAATTCTCCATTTTCTTCACTCTCAATGACAGATATATAAATATAAATTACTGTAAGTTTGAAAATTAACTATTATTAAACTGCTATTGTAAACACTATCTTCCAAGAAGCATTCTCTTTCCAATCTGAATGCAGCCTACTTGCACCAAGATCTCTACTGCTCCTTAGGGCTTTTTCTAAGAAGTTCAACTAACTGATAGGGCAGGAGATCAGGAACAGGTAGTAGCTTCTTCTATTAGACTTCATCTGAGCTTTGTGATATAATGGAGTGTAACAAGAAATCTGCCTATATGGATAGCTATTTGCTGTATTTTGTACAGCTTTTCTGAGGACAAAAGGTTGTCAAGTTTGGGTGAAGATTTGGAGACTGATGGGAGAAGAAATTTGCTTTTTGAAAGTTCACTAACAGTATATGTCCCTAATCGGAATTATGCAGCATTCTCCTCTTTGAGGAGAAGAAAGTATATTGATGCTGTTATTATGAAAACAGTGCACACACACACACATTAAAGTATCCGTGCTGTAGGGCACTATTCCTTTTATGCCTTCTATGCAGATATTTGAGATGACACTTTCCCCAGATAGTCACAGAACCAATGGCCACTAGTTATTTTCCTTAACATTCTTATAGCGCAGCTGAATTACATTTCCTTCAGACAGCTACTCAAAGGACAGCTTGTATAAAGATACACAGTAGCTAGAATTAAAACCAGATTGTTACTATTCTCTATAAAGACCGAACAAAAGCTGAGCACAAGAATGACTGCTCAAAAACTGAAGTGATGCAAATATAATAAATGTCCCATTAATTGAAATATAGCAAATAAAAACACATGCACACAGACTATAATATTAGGACTTAAATGATGAACTGACTCCAGTCAGGCTATCCTAGAGCAACAAAGGGTATACAGGTAAACAAAGAAGCAGCATTGTGAGGGATCTGATTGGATTCTACAGCTACCAAGATCACCTTAAGGAAAAGCAAACAAACAAAGAAAACACCACAAAAGCACCAGAGAGCATGGAAAGAAAGTAGAGGAAAAAAAAAAGGTGTTGGATGCAGTTAATTTCAGATACTGTGCAAGTAAATAAAGTTACAATGACTATCACGTATAGAAAAGTCCTATTTCAAGGGAGGGAGACGGGAACAAGGGATGTTGTAGGAAGAAAAGGTTATTTCCAGCCAAAGTATAGCATCAGTTAGTCCCTTGACCTTCACAAAGGAAAGTTAAGATTAAATAAAAAGGACAGAGAAAAATGCAGAAGATTTAAAGTACCAGTTACCTAGGAAGTGACAGAACTATACAACTAGATATGTTGCATCTGAACATTTACAGAAAAGGTCACTCATACACTCATCTTACCAGAGTCTGCAAGTTTTTATGTAGTATTTTATGTCCTGTATTGTTTACCTTCTTGTTTTTGTTTTTAAAAGATTCCAAAAAAGCATGTCTACAGAGACTATGATTCTACATGTCTCCACATATGCCAGAAACAGAATAGAGGCCATCTCATCCAGTCTAACCTCATACAGCCACATTTTTGTAAAAATCAGGTTTAAGACTCTACTTCTGCTAAATCCAGCAATTTTAGTGAGATAAAGTCAATTATTCAATAATCTAAAAATCTACTAAACTGCATCTACAGAAGCTTGAAGATGCTTTCTTTCCAACAATTATCAACATTTCTCAGCTGGCAAGTCAGTAAAAGCACAGACCTTCACACAGTGACAACAGGCCTGCATCCCTTACCTATTGCACATCACGGATCTCCATGGACCACGCTACCACACTCATAACCATTGCTCTAATCATTCCATATCTGCTTTTAAAAATTGGTCTCTAACACTGCCTTCTTTCCCAAGCTCTTAATGATGCTGTTTCAAGTTTACTTCCATATAGAAATTCTTTGCTTCTTAGTACAACATACATTGAAAACCTAGTAAGGAAGAACATGTAGGTGAGGGGAATTAGAGATCAACAGTCAAACACTTCAAAACTAATCTGCACTAATTCACTATTAACAGGCTTCCTTTTATTTACATGAAATCAGTGTATATATTGTTCTTTTCCCCCTCTTGCCAGCAAACAGCAGAAATAAACCAAAAGAAAACTTCAATCAATGCAGAAACCCACTAGCTATCACTACATTTTTGCTTTTATACTTTCCCCACTCCCCTCTATATGAAAAGATAGTCACAGGCAAAGCTCCCAGATATCTAAAAGGACTTCTACATTTTGGAATCCATTTTGACAAAGCATTACCACTGCAACTTTTAATACATCCAAGCACATAATATGCATCAAACAAATAGCACACTGCTCTAAAGCAGGTGCAACCACAACTGCATCTCTACTCGTTTCTTCCCATTGCAAATTCTGCAACACTGCTTTGCTGATACACTTGCATCAATACTAAAAGCAGCAAAAAGGACTCATATAGACTGGGCCTTCTGAAGCTACCAGTATCTTACACTCCTATCCTACCTACCTGACATGATACCAAATAGTGAAGACTGACGATGCCTTTGCTAACCCAAACTCTACTAGCAAAATCTCATTCCTCTGACAGAGAAAGTCAGTATGAATAAGGTCCTAACCTATAACTTGTCTGACACAAAACACTGACTCTAACTGCTGACTGTATTCAATTTCTAGCTGCATTAAGTTATATGGCAGCAATGATCAGAAAAGCTCTTCCATCCACTTACCTACAAGGCCAATTTTTTTGGAGGTAGATCCTGCTACCAGACAGTACCACAGAGTAACATGAGCTCTTCACCTCAGCTGGCAATTTGTTTTTATAATAAACAATGCCGATGAGACTGTCTAAGCAAGAACATTGGCATAACCCTCCAATGCATGTTTTTTTTGTTGTTGTTGTTTTTGTTTTTTATATATGGTAAACTGTAATACAGATTTACTAAATGAAATAATGCAGGCACCCATTAGATTCTTGACTTGGCATTACGTGATGTCTGAAATACAGAATAATGTTCAGGAAAATGAATACAGGACATATTCTAAGTAGAATCTGGTTAAATTCTTAAACAATTTATAATTAATAGCCATCCCAAAACAAGGATCTCTTCCAGTTCACACCTGGATTGATTCTCAAGCCCAAAAGTTTAAAGAAAAAGAGCAATTGCATAAATGTAAAGACTAGGAAAAAAAAACACATACCATTTAGCGAAAAGATGCATCTCTTACTTAAAGCAATCTACAGCTTTTGGTAAATTAGACAAACAATGAGACCTTACTTTTATCTCTACTAAAACATTACATTACAAATCAAAATATGGTCCAAGAACTTAAGAACCATGGTGGGAAACAAGCAGACAAAAAAATTAAGCTAGAATACCTGAATATACAGAACTAGAAAACATCAACTAGAAGAATTGAAGTCTTCCTGACACTACTACTGGACAAGCATTAAGGAGAAAACCAAAACCAACAACTTTCAGGACAAAAATCAAGAGACTGAACCCCTGGAGAAACATCTAACCATCTGACTAGATTGAGCTTCTGCAATCAGTGTTTATTGAAGAGGCTAACTGCCTTAGCCTTGTGGTATCAGAGAGCACAGGACTCTAAAAACTAGGATCACTCACAATTCAACAGAAGTCATACTGCATATAAGAATTACTGAGTAGCGTAGGTCAGGAGTATTAGGCTAAATCAAGATATGAAGTTCAGAAACTATTAGGAAGATAAACCAGTACAAACTTGTATGCCCTACATCAGCAAAGTCTGCTTCATAAATGATTTGATTCATAAAGTTACATAGCAGCACTCTAGGATGTCTACAAATTAATCTTTTCACTTGCGATAGAGTTTGAGAGGCTTTCAAAACAGACATGATACAGCTGTCAAAATACCTCTTCCAATCCTAGCTTTTACATCTCTGCCAAACAGTCCTTTAATACAGAAAGGTCTTCCAAGGTCTATGAATTTAAGATTCAATCTCCAAGTTAATACACTTGTCTTCAAGTAAAAATATGCAGCCCATCTATTTATCTGTGCAATTAAGGAGGGATAAAGGCCTTTATTTCACACTGAGAGAAAGTAATTGTTTTCAGTAGACAACTGTTTTGTAGTTTTAGAAATAATGTGACTTGCTGCTATTTATCAATACCATGATTCTGCTAAAGACAGTTTATATTAAATAGGCTTGGCCCGACACGTCTGTAAGTTATTTTAATATTGTCATATAAGTGGAAAATTCTGAAATTGAAGTTTATTTTGTATTGCTTATAAATTAACCATTAAAAATCTGGATTCTCCTAAGGATTTATCTGCAAAATGCAAAGTGGAAAAAACAGAACAGCTAGGCAGTTATATTTATTATATTTTCAAGGCACACGGGTATTTCAGAGGGTTGAGAAAGACGCAGCAACTGCATGCAACACAGATCTTGTATCTGAAAAAGAGAGTAAGAAGGGGCAATTAAGAGATATCATACACAACTTTCCCATTGATGTTCTCCCCCTTATTGTCCCAAAACGAAAGTGTTTACCTTCTCCAGGCTCTCCAGTACCTATTTGTGACAGCCTCCACTTCAAAGGCTAGTGTGTAACACACCCTGGAGGTTCCAGCATATTCCAAAAGAAAGAACAGCTTATCAGGTCAGCCTGAACATATGTCCTCAAATTATTCTTTGTAGTACCTAAAAGGAGACTTTAGGCAAAAGCAGGGTAGCTCAGCAACAAGAAACACCAGTTAAGATACAAAGAAACACTGATTCAGAATAACAAAAGCCTTACCTTCTAGCGCAGAGAACACAGAACAGGTAGCATTCTTCATTATACTCCAATTCCTTGCAGAAGCGGTTTGCAGAGGGCATAATGATTATCATGTGATCCATATCAATAAGATAAACCTTCAACATCAGATTTCCTTTGGTACCCTCTATATGCTGCTTCACCAGAATGACTGCCATGAATGAAGGCAACAGATTGTGTGCTCTCGAACTGCAGTGAACATCAATTCTTGTACATCATATGCTAACATTATTTATTCTCTGGACTTCTGCCTAGAAGTGGACTGTCAGACTTTCTAAGTGACCTACAACATCCTCTTTCTGTTAATCCATTTTACATATGTGCATGTGTATATATGAGAAACAATATACTGAACGATTAATGAAACTCCATAATATTATAATTTCCATTTATATATGCTTACATGTTTGTCAGTTTAAAAACAGATGCATTTGTCAACATTTATCACTGTCAAGAAATTAAAATACTTGTCTAAAGAAAAAGAGAACATCTATTCATATGCCTTAAAAAATTTAACTAGATGTTGTCAGACTAAGTCTTGTGATAATATTAAATCAAGCATGACATGGATATCAGAGAACTCAGACTAAGCCAAGCTACAGCAATACTTCTGAATGTACTACACAGCTAGTAAACTGCTCACCCACAGAACTTTGACTCTCAAACACATACAGCCATATTAAAAAAAAAAAAAGTAAAAAAAATATGTACTCTGCTAACACTCTCAACTTGATAAAAGATTATGCATCTCCTCAGTCAGGAAGGAATACCATTAGACTGGAACAGTAAGGAAATCAGACCTAGAAGCATGCTTTCGGATTCTGAAATCCAAGGAAACAAACGCCAAAGGCTTTAAAGAACCACACGCAACATTCATTTATTGAAAAAGCACAAGAAAGACGTGGACCTGTTAGAGCAGGTCCGGAGGGCCATGAGGATGATCGGAGGGCTGGAGCACCTCTCCATGAACTGAGAGAGCTGGGGTTGTTCAGCCTGGAGAAGAAAGTGCTCTGGGGAGACCTCACTGCAGCCTTTCAGTACTTAAAGGGGTCTTATAAAAAAGATGGAGAGTGACTTTTTACACAGGCAGATAGTGATAGGACAAGGGGCAATGGTTTTAAACTAAAAGAGGGGAGATTTAGATTAGACATTAGGAAGAAATTCTTCACTCAGAAGGCGGCGAGGCCCTGGCCCAGGCTGCCCTGAGGAGCTGTGGGTGCCCCATCCCTGGCAGTGCCCAAGACCAGGCTGCATGGGGCTTTGGGCAGCCTGGGCTGGTGGCAGGGGTCGTGCCCATGGCAGGGGGCTGGAGCTGGGTGGGCTTTAAGGTCTCTATATCTATATATTATATCTACATATTTTGATCAAGTTTCCATTCTGAAGGTTCATAAATGGCTACTGATAACTATATTTAAAAGAACAGATTGAAATTTCCTGTTTCCATTATAACAGGTATTTTAGCACAACTTAGTTTTGCAAAAGAATCTGAAGTCACATAAACCTATCGAGTGAAACTTTTTGATCTCAGAAGTTGCCACGTGAAAAGCAGTTTCTTAAAAGATCATTTTTATGAATAACACCATGTAACTTCCAAAACCATTCAGTTATATAAAAGGAGGATTTTTTTTTCTTGTTTAAACAGACTGCCATGCCAACTGTCTGATTAAACAAATCTCTGACCCATCAAGACAACTATGCTCATCTTCATGCAGAGTGTCACTTGAAACCTCTCAAATGTGGGAAGGTATGCATGTACTGAAGCACTGTATAAAACCAGACCAAAAAAGAAAACAAACAAACAACCTCTAACAAAGTATCATAATAGAAATCAGCACCACTTAAAAGAAAAGAAACAACTTTAAAAATAGTGTCCTGGTAATACATTTCAAGATTAAAGACTGTAACTGTTAATGGAAGTAGCAAGTCTGAAGCAGATAATTCTTCAAAGACACTGTTCTACCTAAACTGTCTTGGACCTCTGCAACAGTGGAAAACAGAAGCATGAAAAAAATTCAAGGCAATGTAGTCTGCATGATATATTAACAGCCCTAACACAATTTAAAGGAAAATTGCAGTAATACAGAGGTAATATTGAGAATACTTGTAATCTCCATAAGATAAAGTAATTATTTCAGATGATATATGTGTAAGTCCTGGCTAAACTTGACATAATGCGATGCTGCAACAACCTATGAGAATTTGATTAGTAAATTTTTTTCAGAGACTTTTCCTTCTATTACTGTAAGGCACAAGTAGATTGCTAAAAAAAAAAAAACTCTAATCAGCAGGTGTTTGCCTTGTGTTTGAAATCAACCTTGGAAGATACAAGTCCTATATTCAAAACAATAAAGAATATTAATCGTGTAGAATCAAATTAATTGATTTTTCTTCTTAAGCATTCTGGATGTACATTCTGAGAAAATTCATAGCATACAAAGAAGTGTTTTAAGTTTGGGGAGGCATACTGTATTGTTCATATAAAAAAAGTCTCAAAACACCAGAAGCAAAGCTCAGCTCTGACACTTTACCTCTTTCATAATTGAATTGACCACCTACCATCAGATCTTTACTTTCTGCAGATCTACACAATGCAGTTTATCCATAAGTCAGTAACAAGGAAATCAGAGTCACGTAGTATCAGCAAAAATATAGTTGATAGACACAGAGATTTGGAAGCACAAAGAACATCTCTACGTTGTTAGATTGGTCTGATTTTTCATTTACAGAATAAAGGTTACGTTATCTACAAGACTTACTTTGTTTCTACAGAAACAAATTTATTACGTACAGAGCAACGTTGCCCCAAACACTGCAGTTAATGCAAATACCTTTTGCTAAATTTGACAGCCTTACACACACCATGGTATTTCCTGCCACTAATTTACAGGATTCTAATTCCAAGTTCAGGTAAGGATTAAAGCTAATGAAAGGATTTGAAATAATCTGCATACCATCCAGTTACCCTCTAACCTCCTCTACTTCTAAGTGAAGCACTCAAGTACCAAGCACCTTAAGGGGCAGAGACTATTTAAGACCATCCCCTCCAACCTCCCCACACACCTCCGAGCCTCAAAAGAGATCAGAAACAGGAAACCACAAAAATCTCTAAGAACCTAAACTCAGCCTATGGCACAAATAGCTATAAATGTAAACAAGTCATTGAGAATTCATTTCGTGCAAACAGATCCAACCCAGCTCACAAGAAAACAAAAGCCATCTGTAACAGCAATAGTCTAGATCACATTCTACATAATCAGTTATCTGATGAAGCACACTAACGCTAGCGGTTGTGCAGCATGGATAAGGCTTGCTAATAAATGCAAAAAAACTTCCTATACTAGGTTTCTTGCTAGCAGTGCTAGGATTTAGGAGGCAGAGACAATAGTCCTGAGTGAAGAGCAGAGAAGCAGCCATACAGAGGTGGCAGTATGTAGACAGGGTGTACAACGGTTGGATAGCACAATCAGGAACTATAATAAATTCCTGCAGAATTACTAAAGAACGTAAATTTAATACTTTCTTTTCAGAAGAATGTGCTAAGCAAGTTAATCCTTGCAATTTTTTTTACTATAAAGAATTACAGAGTATTTGCCAAGTGAAGCATTCATATTTTTTTTTTTAAAGCAAAAAAGGAAGTCTCAAGTTCAATGTTCAGTGCATGTTGCATCCAGTCCTTTCACAGATCTTAGTAACTTTACATAAGCTTAGCTGCAAATAAGGTGTCAAAAAGGGAAGTGGGGAGGAAGAACACACACACCCCCTCTTTTTTTTCATGACATATACATAACCTAACTTGGTCACCTGCAAAAACAAATTTCGCATTTGAAATACCAGAAACAATAATTCTTCGGTTTTGTACAAATTCTTCAGAAAGCTCCAATATAAGGAACTTGGAGAAGGATTTTATCTTCCAAACAGCATTTTCTGAATCACATTTTTCTCCTTCCATACTGAAAATGTAATTTCTCACTCACATACTTTATCTGATGCCATAATGTGCTAGTTCTACAGCAATCCAGACAGTTTTTCTAGAAAAAAATGTAGAAAAGATACAAGTTCAGCGTTAAAAAACAGTGGTTTCAAAAATATTTCACATCTTCATAGATCAAACTTGTTTTTATTACTTTGCCAGTTTATTACTTTTTTCAGTCTAAAACAAGGTGACTGCACTCTTCTGTACGAGAATTCCTGCAAATACTTCAGTAATCAGCATCTCTTTCCAAGTTCTTCCTGCAATGCTTCCTTTCAACTGATCAGCTTTAGAGAAGTGTGATGAGCCCAAGTCTGGAGGGTGTCTCAGAATGTCTAGCGCAATCTACTTGTATAGTTACAAGAGCTATATGAAACAGACATTACTTCTAGCATTGTAAGTAATAGACCAAATTATCCAAAGAATGATTTGCTTAAAAAACAAACAAAAAAACCAGCAACACCTACCCACATATTGGATTCACTATTTAGTCGCAAATTGTCTTTACATCCAGATTATTCTCTGAATTGTCTCCTTTCCACAGGCTACCAGCACTTCTTGTGTTAGAAACAGGAATGCACGTAAAATTGCTCCTCTTAAGCGTCTTCTATTTTTTGCCTTTGAGCACCATCTTTAGTTCTCAACATCCACATTTTTTATTATTTTCTATTCCTGGAGACTGCTTTGGTAAGAGATTTACAGAAAACTTATCCCAGTTAAAAGCCTATGCATGAGTGATAAAAACTAGTCATACCCTTACACTGAAAACCCGAGAGAAGAGAATATTAAGTATATAAGTGCATAGGAAAAAAAAAAAACTTTAATCTTGTCTGAAAGTTTTATACCTATGAATAACTACAGACATAACTCTTACCATAGCCTACTCCAATTCCTTGTGTAGATGCAGAACTTACTGTATTAAGAACCCAGTTCTTTGAAAAACATAGTTTATATTAGTTCCACGAGGAAAAAAAAAACACATTAGGAATTTTGTTCATACATATCTATGACTATACTACAGGTTTTACTAGGACAGAAACATTGGTAGAATGGAACCTGCCTTGTAATAACTGCTAGAGCAGCTAAACCTTCCATTGAAGATGCTGCTGAAACCGAAGATGTAAATAACCATTCTTCCAGTCTCTTCATTTCAAGTGGAAGAGAATTTCTTGATGTAAGACTCAATACTCTCATAATGAAGGCATTAACAGCAAATAACTAAGACCACACTGGCAACTTCAACTGTAGCAGCACTAAAATTGTTTCCTTGTTAAAAATGCAATTCTCTCCTTGTTACCGCTTCAGAAAAGAGAAGACTGTTTTAGGTAATTGCCCCCACATATATGAATACAAAAATTAACTGTTTAGGCAGAGGAATGTTGGAATATTTCTTTCAAAGCTGTGCTCTGCCCCTCCCCCCAAGTCTTTCGCACTGCTGGCAAAATAATCACAGAACTCATTGCTGTCACTAATTTCATCACACAAACATTAACTGTATCTTGCTGAGTTTCAGAAATACTGTATTTCCCATATTTGATATCATCTGAATTACAAAAAGGTTAGCTGAATCAAACCACCTCTGCCTACTAATGCCAGTCAGTACACTCACCTGAGCATAGAAAGGTTAAACAGGGTGGAAGAGAAGGAATTGAAACTAAGTTACTCTGAATAAATATGTATTTTTTTTTCCAAACAAAAGCAATTGTCAAGTTTGTTTTTCATTCATTCACTCTCTGTACCTCTCTCTCACAGAGATCTGAATTGCATATAGAACAGAAATTGAAGTATTTAAAGAAAAAAATTAGACAAGTGATGAGCAAGGACAGAATACAAAGGGAAGCAAGCTCCCTGTTTAAATGGCTTCACGTAAACAGAAGTCTTCTCTGATGCTGACAAACAGCCATATAGAGCTCTATCAAGTGGCAAGAAAGCAAAACTAATTCCTTTCATAATCAAACATTGGTTTATTTCACAATCCTTAATGCAATATTTTGTGTCCTCCCCTGTAGGGCTATTCCACATGCTAACTCTCATTTTCAGTCAATAAATACAATTACTGTAAGACCCTAAAAAATAAAAACATTACTAAGCATGACAAGTAGACCATATTACGAAAGAAGACTTCAAGAATCTATACAGATATACCAGTCTCTATGCAGAACAGAAGACCCTCCCCTCAGCCAATATTAATTGAAAAAAGTTTTAAGTGCTACAGAGTAGAGCTTGACAACTTGCAAGAGCATGGAAAAGTGAACCACTAGAAAGAAGATGAGACTTGAAAGCACAGCAGCATACAGACATTGATAATGAAAGTATTGGTGCCAGTTAGTTACACTGACAACACTGAATGCTGGTAGTTATTTTCGTAAAAAAAAAAAAAGTGAAAACACACTATTTTCGTAAGACAATTTCTACATTAACTACACTACATAATCTACAATGCAAATTAAGATTTACCATTTCCACTTCTGTGTATCAGTTGCAATTCCACTCTAAATTAATCAGTACTCACAAAATGGAACAGTTTTACGCTTTCAGGCGAATGTAAACAACTCTTTGAAAGGGCATTCCATTATTAGCCTCACCATCTCCCCCACACGTCTTCCCACTACAAAATAAATCTATTACAGAACATACAGGTGGCTCCCCTAGCGCAGCAATGCAGGCCCTACCGGGGAGGGACGACCCGGCAAAGACTCGCCAGTGCCCCGTACCCGGAACGGGGAGCGGCGCTCCGCGAGAGGCCGCGGGGCGGCTACCTCGGCCTCGGCCCCCGCCCCGCTTCTTCCCGTTGACGGGAC
>VXAA01002703.1:331671-402885 GCA_013399115.1 Anseranas semipalmata | reverse complement strand
CTGGGCCTACTCCTTCCCCCAGCGCGCCGCGGACACCGGCAGCCTCAGGCGGCCCCAGAGCCGGCCCCGCGCCGCGCACTCACCAGGTGGCTGCTGGTGCTCGCCATGGGCCCCGCCCGGCCGGCCGGCGCGGCCCGCGCTCCCGTCGCCCTTTAAGAGCCCAGCGCACGGCCGTCCGGCCCGAGCCAATGGGGCTCTCGCATCCTCCGCCCGTGACGTCACCCACAACAATACCCCCCCGCCGCGGGCAGGACTTCCGCCCAGTCCGGCAATTCATTGGTCAAACCACCCGCTACTCACATGCGAGCCCGGATGGAGCGTCCCCCCATCAGCCTCAGCGTCCGCTGTCACTGTGAGCATGCGCAGTTGCTGGGGTTTCGCGATAGGCTTCGCTTCCGGCTGGGGAGCGGCGCGGGGTGAGGGCGGTAGCGGCCTCTCCAGCTTCCGTCTTAAGCTCATATCCGGGCTCTCTCCACGACGCAAGGGCGCTGTGGGAGCGACAGCGTGGTGACGTCAGGAAAGGGCAGTGCGGGTGGGGCAGGGGAGTTGCTGCCTCACTCGGTACCTGAGGTCGGCCGTGTGCGCGTACGGTCTTCTTGCCGCTTGATCTCTCCGTGGCGGTCCATGCCTCACGGTGTGAACTTCGCTGAGGATATCGACTCCTCGTTACAGCCATGAACCCAAATGTGTAACAAATGCAATTTCACCGTAGGTATTCTGAAAAATGTGGCTTCTCGGGAAAAAAAAAAAAAAAAAGTGCCCTGTGTTCCTTGGGTATGAATTCACTAATCTAATACGCAGTTTTCATTACAAGCCTTTCACAGTCTCAGAATTAAATCATTTTTATTGCTTGTAATAAATGCACCCAATAAATACTCATCAACATCTTTAACTACTATATGGTACAACTAATGAGAATTTGTTCCTTTTGGTATGTATGTAGAAAGCATGTCCCCAGCATGCTTACCAACCCGTGTTCACAAGTACTGAAAATGCACTTTGCTCACAGGAGCCGGCCAGATCCAATGCGAATCACAAACATTGAGAGTGATGGGCCATTTGTGGATGACACCTAGCAAACAATTTTAATTTGTCAAAGGATTATTGAATTTTAAAGAATTACTCAAAAGGATAATGCAAGGAAATAATTAGACTCAAATAGGGCTGGGGTGGTTGGACAGGGCAGCAGTCTTGCAGTGTCCTCACGGTAAACTACTTTAGAAAGATTTTTACAATAACCAGTCTAAATCAACAAAACTTTCTTGCATGATGATTTTTTTTTTCTTCATGGACAAGTAGGACAACAGATGACAATATTCCTTTTATATATATATATATATATATATATATATTTTTTTTTTTTTTTCTTACATACCTTCACCTTTCTCTTTTTCAGACTATCTAAATTCTTGGCCTTTCTTACAGGCTGTATTTTCTTCTCAGGATTCTTTCCAACTGATTTACATCTTCCTGAAGATGTTTGTTTTGCAGAAATAGTTTACAGTGAATTCCATCTAGCCCTGCAGAATTTAACAAACTTGTTAAGCGGTTTAAATCAAATTCTATATGTGCTACTATCGTCTTGTTAAAATAAATCATATTAATTTTCTTCATAGTTAAACTATATTGTGCTAATGAAACAAAAAGAAGCTGCTGCATCCTTCAATCTATCCTTCAATCAAATCCTTCAATCAAACAGCCAGCAATGTGCACTGGCAGCCCAGAAAGCCAACCGTATCCTGGGCTGCATCAAAAGAAACATGGCAGCAGGTCAAGGGAGGTGATTCTCCCCCTCTACTTTGCTCTTGTGAGACCCCACCTAGAGTACCGTGTTCAGTTCTGGGGTCTCCAGCACAAGGAGGACATGGATGTATTAGAACGAGTCCAGAGGAGGCCACGAGGATGATCAGAGGGCTGGGGCACTTCTCCTATGAAGAGAAGCTGAGGGATTTGGGGTTGTTCAGCCTGGAGAAGAGAAGGCTCCAGGGAGACCTTATAGTGGCCTTCCAGTACCTAAAGGGGGCCTACAGGAAAGCTGGAGAGGGACTCTGTCAGGGACTGTAGTGATAGGACAAGAAGTAATGGTTTTAAACTAAAAAAGGTAGATTTAGATTAGATATTAGGAAGAAATTCTTTACTATGAGGGTGGTGAGGCACTGGCACAGGCTGCCCAGAGAAGTTGTGGATGGCCCATCCCTGGAAGTGTTTAAGGCCAGGTTGGATGGGGCTTTGAGCAACCTGGTCTAATGGGAGGTGTCCCTGCCCATGGCAGGGAGTTGGAATTAGATGATCTTTAAGGTCCCTTCCAATCCAAACCATTCTATGATTCCCACTGTCCACGTCACCAGTAAAGATGTTAAATAATACTGGTCCCAATACAGATCCTTAAGGGATATCACTCATCACTGGTCTCTACCTGGACATTGAGCCATTGACTGCAAGTCTTTCAATGAGACCATCCAGCCAATAATGGTGAGATACATGTATAGTCTGTATGGTTGATCAGCAGCCCAGACAAGCAGTGATACAAATGAAACAGAAGATGATGTCTGCCTAAGTTAGCCCTACCGGAATAGGGAATAAGGCTGAACAGAACTACCTTGGCACATACAGGTTAATTGAGTAGCCGTGCAGTCTGCCCTTCTTCATTCCTTCCTTGTCTTTGTGTTCACAACTCTCAGCCATGTAACATTTGAAATAGTTGTAAACTGCTCTGTGAGATCCATAAATTTGGCTTGTTCTGTGAAGTGCCTGATACTTTTTGAGCACTATAAAAATATACAAGGACGTAAATAAACATAAATCCAGACTGTTCTATCAGCTGTGTGGGCCAACATGATGCTGTCTAATTATAGAGCCAAAATTGTGAACAGATGAGACAAAAAAATTGCCAGGTCAAATGGAAAAGAATCCACCTTTTGGCCAGGGAGGATCTATTTGAATTCACATATGTGAAAACCAGCAGACATAGTGCTCGATAGCCACAGACACTGTTACAGTATTAATTCCCTATCAGAGCTATTCAGAAGCTTTTTGCTACTTGCCAGAGTTTTTCCTACTCTGCTTGCCATAATCCAGTATTTCCCAGAAGTCATTTCTCTTTGTGATA
Source organism: Anseranas semipalmata (assembly GCA_013399115.1). Lineage (NCBI taxonomy): Eukaryota > Metazoa > Chordata > Aves > Anseriformes > Anseranatidae > Anseranas > Anseranas semipalmata. The sequence goes on along the minus strand of VXAA01002703.1, from coordinate 399,776 downwards.
TCATTGTATTTACAAATAAATAAATAAAATAATACAATTCTTCTGCCTACCCTTACTTGATAAGAGGATCTTATGCTTTTGCCTAAATAAGTTACAAATATTTTCCTACTCTGCAAGACTATATGACCTCAACAGCATCACTCAGGAAATGTCTGCCACATGACCTCTAAATTGAGACAAAGATTAGGAAAAGCCTACTTTAGTTTTAGCAGCCTCATCTAGTGGAAGATGTCCATGCCCATGGCAGGGGAGATGGAACTAGATGATCTTTAAAGGTCCCTTCCAACCAAACTATTCTGATTCTACTTTACACCTTGGAAGTCTGTGAAAACGGGACTCTTCCAGTAGAGGGCAATGACATGTTGTAGAATATGCTGTGTGTAACAAAGCATTTGTACAACGTGTCAGGGAGCCGCAAGAGATAGGGCTGCCCTAACACAGGGCAGAGCAAGACAGGTGACCCCAACACAGGCAGTCCCTCACCACCCAAAGGGTAGTCAGTCTTGCATGGTCTGAACAAAGTGGGCAGAGCCTGGTAACAGGGTTTGCTGATACTCCCAGACAAGCTGAGGTGATGGACCAGGTCCAGGATCCACACGGAAACAGCAGGGATGCAGGTGGGCCTGTAGACAAAGCTCTAACAAAAGTCCAAGGTCCTTCTAGGAGGTAGGACTGGAAACGAGGCTACAATATGGGTTCAGGATCCATCCGAGATTCAGGGACAGAGACAGGACTGGAGATAAACTACTTCATCAGTCCATAGGGTTCATCCAGTATATAACATACTTACATCCCAGGTCCAGAGGCCATCCAGGAAATGACACAGAGACAGAACTGGAGGTAGGCCCAGACCTAAATAGAAGCTAAATGGAGCTGCCAGGTGATAAGCAGAGGATGTGGGTAGGGGTCCCAGGTGAGACTGGTCAAGCCAATTAAGGCCTATTGGTGCACTTAAGACCATGATACTAAGATAGATTGCACACAGCAATTCTCTTTACAGAGAAATGTATTCCAGCTGTACTCTCATGCAAGTCTCTGAATCTTGTGGCTACAGAAAGCATTTTTATAATTGACTGCACAGATGCAAAATCATGTGTATGGTATTAAACCCAGAGAGATACATTATTTTTAATACACAGTTTGCAAATGCAAACAACCTTATTGCAGTAATAGGAAAACTTTGAATATAATAAACATCAGCAGTTATGAAACAGGCATAGAACCACAGAATCATCTACGTCAGAAAAGATCTTCAAGAGCACCAAGTACAACCATCAACCTGACCTACTGAGTCCCATCGCTAAACTGTGTCACTCAGTGCCATGTTCGCATGTCTCTTAAATATCGCCAGGGACAGGGTCTCCACCACTTCCCTAAGCAGCCTGTTCCAATGCTTGACCACCCTCTCAATGAAGAAATTCTTCCTAATATCGAATCTAAACCTCCCCTGGTACAACTTGAGACCATTTCCTCATGTCCTATTACTTGTCACCTGAACAAAAGAGACCAACACCTTCCTCACTGCAACCTCCTTTCAGGTAGCTGGAGAGAGTAATGAGGTCTCCCCCAGCCTCCTTTTCTCCAGCCTAAACAATCCCAGTTCCCTCAGCCGCTCCTCATATCTCTTGTTCTCTAGTCCCTTCACCAGCTTCATTGCTCTTCTCTGCACACGCTCAAGCAAGTCAATTTCCTTCTTGTAGTGAGGGGCCCAGAACTGAACACAATATTCAAGGTGCAGTCTCACCAGTGCTGCGTACAAGGGAACAATCGCTTCCCTAGTCCTGCTGGCCACGCTATTTCAGATGCAGGCCAGGATGCCATTGGCCTTCTTGGCCACTTGGGCACGCTGCCGGCTCATGTTGAACTGGCTGTCGACCAGCACCCGTAGGTCCTTTTCTGCCGTACAACTTTCCAGCCACTCTTCCCAAGCCTATACCGCTGCATCGGGTTGTTAGGACCCAAGTGCAAGCACTTAGCCTTGTTGAATGTCATGCTATTGGACTTGGCACATCGATCTAGCCTATCCAGATCCCTCTGCAGAGCCTTCCTACCCCCAAGAAGATCAACAGTCCTGCCTAACATTGTATTGTCTGCAAACTTACTGAGGATGCACTCAATCCCCTCACCCAGATCACTGATAAAAATGTTAAACAAAACTGGCCCCAATACTGAGCCCTGGGGAACACCACTGGTGATTGGCTGTCAACTAGATTGAACTCCATTCACTCTGACTCTTTGAGCCCAGCCATCCAGCCAGTTCTTCATCCAGCAAACTGCACAAACTGCACACCTGTCCAAGCCATGAGCAGCCAGTTGCTTCTGGAGAATACCGTGAGAAACAGCGTCAAACATTTTACTAAAATCCAGGTAAACAACATCCACAGCCTTTCCTTCATCTACTAAGTGGGTCATCTTGTCATAGAAGGAGATCAGGTTAGTCGGGCAGGGCCTGTCTTTCATAAACCCATGTTGGCTTCATATAATAAACAAAGCCCAGACTTTTCCTCAGTTCATGTACACAAGTCCCATTCAGATTGGCAGGTGACTTCCATGTCAATGGACAATCTAAGCCCCAGAAATATTGCTCAGCTGACTGTATTTATTTGCTCAGAGCTGGTCAAAGATTTACCAGCTGGGGAGGAATGCATCTTGGCCTCTCACTCCCACAGAGTGAGATAGTGAAATAGCTGACTTAATCCTTATCTTCAGCAGACAAAAAACTGAGTTTGGTGGTAGCATCAGTGAAGATTTTAGGGCATGAAGGTAAGAGAAAGTGATGTGAGGGGTCAGTAGTTTTTAAATGGCATATACAATCTTTATAAAGAAGAAACTGGTATTAGGCGTCAAAAAGTTGTAGCACCTATGTGTTTGGCACTGGTGCAGCTCCTACTGCAATAGCTGTGGGAAACTACTGTGCAAACTCCTAAAGACTGTAATGTCATTACAAAGATGGGGTAACCAGTTCTACACACAGAAACCAAGTGAGGCATGCTATTGACTTATGTGAAAGCATTCATAATTTTTTCTCTAGTACTCTGAATCTCATTCTGAAGACATCTGTTGTCTGTTTTTGAGTGTGAAAGCATGTTATGAAAAAGTCTTCACTGAGGTGTCTACACCAATGCCCTGATTCCTTTCTTAAACTGATGCTTTATTTAGACCTGTCTGGGGCTTTCAACTCTGGCACTGCCTGTATTAGACATCATACGAATCAGCTTGGCTCAGAAAGCCATATAGTTTTGGGCCTGCAGTACCAAATGAATATAAATATACTGCTTCTAGACACAGGCGAGTACTGAATAATACTAGACCATTGTACATGCACATAATGTCTAGAGTTGACACTGTTACAGCAGTTTCTGTGCTGCACTGAAGATCAGAAGTCTGTTGATTAAATCAATCTGTCCACCAGCCCTAAAATGACACTGGGATTTCACAGTTTGCCAAGTAACTTGCTCTATTTATGAGTGTCAAGGAAGAAGCAATTCAAGTGCTGTAGTTTTATGTTGCAACTTAATCCCTGGTTTGCATGTTGTTAAAAACAAAAAAGCAACCCCCACTCCCGCCTTGTGTATTCACTCCCTTTTCTAGTATAAAAAAAACAACCCCTCCTCTTTACCAATTACCATCACCAGCATAGAAATATATATGTCATCAAATATTACAGTTCTTGCTTTAAAACCGATAGTTTAGATCTCTGTACTTGATTAGTGCTTCTCTCTTCAGATTGCAGTTGTGCCTCTGGCAGGAACAGATCTGTAGATTAGATTAAATTTCTGAAGATTAAAATGACTATTTTTAATTTTTGGTGATTTTATTGGCTAGAAGAATGTATGCATGAGTGAAAATGTGGATGGCTCTGTGAAAGAGCATACATTCTGCTAAAGGATGCTCAGAGACTTGAGGGGTTATGTTGGTCTGGAAAGGCCTGTGGTGATAGAGAAAGACTTTTGCAGCTCAAGATTCATGACTCACAGGAGGACAGCAATACAGGGAAGATGAAGTGAATGATAGAGCTGTGGAGCTTGAACTGACAGACTTCTGGACAATCTGTAAGATGGTGCTGCACTAAGTCTAACCAACGTTCTCTGACCTTTGTTTACACAACGATCAGATTTAACAAAAGTAAACTAAAAAGAGCAAGCTGTTTCTCTTGTCTCTGGAAATACTCTCATCCCATCTGCTTACTTAACCACAAAAAGATTTGTGGCTGTATTTAGCCATTGACTAGTGGCAGCCACAGGGAAAACAAAACAAACAAACAAACAGATTGCTTTCACAAGCTAGGCATCTGCCCCTTTGAGCAGGAGTTTGCAGATCAATGATCTTATGTCCTGAAGCTTCAACTTTTTTCATGTTTCAGCATATCAAACACCAGTATTTGACACTTGCATTGTCCTTTGATGTATTAGAAGCCACACTGTGAAGAGAAGTCATCCTGAGTGCACAACAGGTTGTGTTGTGTCTTAATGTTTATGACTTGTTTGCTGCTCTTTTAGAATACGTGTGTATCAATGCTGTGATAACTATACCATTGAGAAACATACAGTTTGATTTCTCATCAATCTTTCTTGAAATGAGCATGCAGATAACTAAACAGCAGAATGTTGGATGGAGATACAGCTTCTATCACTCATCACATGGAACACAAATACTTCACCAGAGGTATAGCTATTAGGTGGGCAGCCAGTAGAACTATACTCATGCTCACATGCTAGACACCATGGGATAGTTCACCATGTTAGTACTCCTTGGATTTACTAGCTGTACAATACATCTTCACTCAGGACCCTTCTTATCTCTTTTTCTGTTGATGGAGATAGCAGCAGCATTGGCATAGTGTTTTGGTCTGCAAAATAGGGAGGGCATTTAGTTCTTCCCTCTCCTACTTCTTCTATGATGTTTCCAAACCAACTTTTACTAACGATTCATATAATTAGTGTTTTCAAAACAAGAGGTTTTTTTGGGTCTTAAAGCTCTTTCCAAAGTTCTCAAACACTAACTTCTGAAGAATAAATTTTTAATTAATCCCTCTGCTTTATTTACTTCTGAATAATCACACAACATTAGATCTTTTACTTTATTCATCTTAGCAGGTAAGAAAAAAAAAAGACTAAAACAAAGCCTTTGTCACAGAACATTTTCAACTCCTTAGTGGCAAGTGGCATACAAGCATTACTCAAACACCTTCTGAAATTGTTTCCTCTGCCAAAACCCAACAGGAAGGAAAGAAAGGGGAAAAGACTGATGGCTTTGTTCTGGTGCAGGCAATAGACACAGCATGCACTCAGTAGTCCCAGGAAAAAAAGGCTTCAAAGTCTTGACCAGAGCCCACATTATGTCTCCTTACTAGGTGAAAGTTCTCTATCTTCCACTGGTAGGATGTAATCACACTTGCAGGCAAAAATCAGACTCAGAATAGTTCAGAGATTCTGGAAGAAGCTGTGAAAAAATGCAGCTTGAACCTGTACCACTCTCAAACATGACAAAAAAAAAAAAAAAAAGAATGAAAAGACAGAAAAGTGGGCCTTTATATACTGCTTTTATAGAAAAAAAAAAAAAGTAGTTTTTCATTCACTAAGTAAAAATAAGGCTTTGGTTATTCCAAAGATTTAATTGCAAAGTGGAGGCATTTATTTCTTTTTTCTAGCTACAACAACTAACATTTTCTATGGTACCTTTCCTCTCTGCAGTTTTCCTTTTTGTTGTTGTTGTAGTTATTGTTGTTGTTTTTAAGTAGCTGCATCAAAGCAGAAGCAGCTTAAAGTTGTTAAGTGTTTCATTTGGAGAACCACTGATGATGCAATATCATTTCATCCCTTTAACCATCAGCCTGTCATCATCTCCATACTCAGTTGTTTTAGTCTTCCTGTCCTTGCCTGATGGGCCCAGGCAGCATCTTCCTCCCGTTTTCATTTCCGTCACTTCCCACTACATTCAGTCTCTCTACTTGCTTTTGCTTCTCTATCTCATTGTTTTATGTTCTCCCTTCCGTAGCCTGACCTGCTGCTCCTCATGCTTGTATCTGGATATAATTGTTCCCATTATCCTTTTGCAAGTATTACCAGTTTAGAATACCTTTTTAAGTGAACAAGACTTTATGAAACTCGTTCAAGTTCTGTGCAGACTTGTTCCTATGCAAGGGCTGTCCAGATATAGAGAGATTTAAGATACAATTGATTTGACAATTTTTAGGAAGCATCCATCTGATTCTGAAGATTTGAAATTTGGGAATACTGCATCAAGCCAGACTAAAAGCTTGGTCTAAAAAGGGGTCTAAAATCTTGGGAATCACCAAAATCCTGCAGGCATGTGGTCTTGTTTTACAGATTTTCTTCTGCATAGGAAATTATATCAACTGATAGTAATAGTAGCATCATATTCTTTTCCTGCCATCAGACTGTGATATAATATAAAAAGCACCCTTGAATATTGTTTTTACAAGATAAAAAGCACAAAGGACCAGAAAAGGGATATCTTTTTCAGATATCAGAAAAGCCCTATGCTTACAACATTGAAAGCAAACCACTGCTGGCACCTCTTACGGCTGTCTCACAAGTTGGCTGTGGACTCTTCATTCTGTTGCTGCTTTTCTCACAAATGAAGTCTTCCCACAATAGTTCTCTGGCAGACATTTTTGGGGAACAGTTACTCTACTTTTTTACTTATAAATGAAATCTTTCTTTGCATTGATAAAACTAGTCAGTGCTAATAGTCATCAGAGACATGTGACTCATTCCCAAAGAGAAGGAGAGAATAAATGTGTGCAACTGTAGGTATGCATGTGCTAGTTAGTGTAGATGTACATGTACACTTCTCAGTATGCTTGTTACAACTGCTGAACCCTTTAAATCTAGGAGATGCAACTAACACTCCAGGAATCCACTTGACGGATAATCAACCATATATAGGGTTTTCTGTCTCTAAGGCAGAAAGTAAAACTCCAGAGACTGGGCTCAGAAAGGCTGTACCTGTCAAGCAGATAAGCAAAAGACTAGTCAATTTCAGAGAAAGAATAAAATTCCTGGAGAGGCAGTGGGCCTGGCCTGTTTTGTGATGAAATCTTAGTTGCATTATTCTTGCTTTTTACCTTTTTCCACTAGATCATCCCAGCCACTTACCCTTGGAATATATTTGTTTTAAAATCAAGGCAGTACATGGGGCTTAGTTACTGCAAAATAAAAAGTTACAGCTATTCAAGGGTAGTGAAGAACAAGGCCCACTGCCTGATTATCTTTAAATAGTGCAATTCTAAATTCTGATGAAATCGTGAACCATTTGAATCCATTGGTATCACATTAAGAAGCAAAATTAGCATCTTTAGCAAAAAATGTTTATCGTGGTTTTATGAAGAGTCATACATAGTTCGCAAGTAACAATGGGGTTTAAATCGTGGTTCAGCACATTGCAAATAGTGCTGCTTCTCTGTCCAGCAGGCACTAGTTTTCAGGATACAGTAAATGTTAAGTTAATCTGAATTACAGTGAGGAAAGAACTATGTGCTGAGAGCAGCACAGAGCAGCTGTCTCACAATGCGGTTTGGAAAGCATCATCTTGCACACAATTCCAACGGCTCTTCCTGGAAAAAATAGCAGGTCTGCTGCTGCATCCTTAGGCTAGGGGATTGCTGGATTTCTGTGGCTGCCAGGTGGTTAATTTAGGGAAATGCATGTTCATATGTCTCCTGAGACAGCAGATTTTGCTGTGGTCAGGCCTTGCCATGCCAGGGGTAGCATTTGCTAGAAAGAGGAGCTGGTCACAATCTTTTCTTGAAGTAGAGAAATTAAAGCTTTAGCTAAAAATGATACATGATTATAATTGTCTGCACAGTCACTATTTAAGCCATTTGGGAGGAGAGTGTTGGGAGATGAGAGGGCAGCACAAAGATCTCTGTGGGCAGCATTCCTCAGGGAAGGTCATTCTGATCATTCTGATGTTTGATCAGACCATTTCCATCTGAGAGCTTCAGTAGTTCAGCAGGAATCAAACCTCCAGTGGCATCATTGTCACACAAGGTGCAATAGTCACTACTGCTGAAGGACACATTTGCTATCTCCAAAGATTCCTGAAGCATAAGGAAATCACCCTTTCCATGCTGTAAATGAGAGGGATAACTCCTTCCCATGCTGGAGCTCTCAAGGTTGCCTTTAATTATTTCAGAGATTTTCAGGCCAACTGTATCATCAGCATGGTTTTGTGCTAACAATAGTGCCAGCCTGACTTCCATCTCTTCTGCTTTTACATACCTGCTGGGGACATACTGCTGGCTTGGACCAGAGACAAACATTTCTTCTGCAGCAACCAGATTTGTGCTTTCCATAGGTTTCAAGGAAATCTGGGAAATCAATTCTTGGGTGTTCAGCTCAGAAACTCCATCTGCAGTCACTTTGTTTGAGTTGCTTGCCTCTTCTCTTCTGAGTTGGCTACAAGCCTCGTTAGATCCAACCCAGTCCTAGTAAAAGGATCAATAAGTTCGGGACATTTGCTCAGAGATGGAATTTTCAGAATGACTGTTCTATTTGTATGTGTTTGGCACAGCAATCCAGAGGCTTAGTGCAAATCTAATGGACAAAATTTAAGTAATAGGGTAGAGAATCCAGCATTTAATTGCCTTAAGGAAAGATTTCACAAGAAATTTTCAAGATTTCACCTCCAGAATATACTGCAAGCTGCTTGTATTGCTTTGGTTTTGGAAAAGCAGCATGCACCTTTCACGTTCAGCAAGTGTATCAGAAGATGGAAGATGAGAGAATGCAAATGCGCTAGTGATGCTTCTTGGCTTTTGCTGCTTCCAAGAAATGGATCTGTTCTGTTTTTGCCTTTTTTTTTTTTCCTCAATTAGACTATTTGAACATACCTCAGATATTGGGAAAGGTCGAAGGGGAACATACGGAAATGTTGATTAACTACAAGGGAGAAGCTGCCAATTAATTGAGAAAGAGACTGGGGATTCCTTGGTCCTGCTTTTTCTACCTACCAGACAAAGTACTTGCTTCTCTGTGAAAGGGAAACTTGATTTATTAAACCAAAGTAACCTCTGAATACTGTACTTGGTTACCAGTGTTATCCAGCTGAACAAGGGGGAGATTGAAAGCACCAGTTATTGGTAATATGTGAAAAGATCCTGGGGATATAGAAAAAAGTACAGATGGTGGATGGACAAGGAGCGAGTTACCAGAGGGGTTTTATTTCTAAGGAGAGAGAAGCTGGACAGCAGTTCTGGTGGTGTAGTTAGCATGCGGAGGCAAGAAATTGTGAGAAAACATGAACTCCCAGGAAGACCAGAGCCGCGTGTTGGTAACACTGCTCAGGAGCTAGCCTGATTAATCCTAGAAAAAAAAAAAAATCCTCCCCTCATGAATTGAGGATCGTAAAAAAGAAATGAAACATTTCTTACCTTAAAATTCCCATTATGCAAATTATAGAGTGGCTGAAAGAAAGCAGCTGGTGTGGGAATGTTAAGGCAGGAGAGGCTTTTTGCCCTGAAGTGAGAAAACAACACTTTAAAATCAAAAAACATACAATTGTTCTGTATTCTGTCTCAATTATATAGCACACTGATTAGATGAAAGTACAACACTTCTGTTAGAAAGATTGCAGTAGAATCTCGTTTCTGGTTCCTGACATCTTGTGGGTATGCCTCTAGGACATGCATTTAATGTTCCTAACCCAAAGTGCAGTCTTCTCAAAGGTTTCTGAGGAATGCTATATGCACTCAACTCAGTACTAGTCTCTTACTGATTAGTGCGTATACTAATATGCACTGAGCTACTTATGCATTTATTTAGCATCGTTTAATCTAAACCACCTTTTCTAGCAGTATTTTAGAGCGTGCTAGTTTCATTACATTTAGTCAGAGAAATTCTGCCATACATTATAGACCATTCATTAGAGTTTATCCTGTACAAATATTTTATCATATGGACATCATGTATTCTGTTTCTCTGAGAGCAACACGTATATGGAACATAATAATGTATGTCAAGGCAGAAAGGGAAGAGGTAAAAGACTGGCTTTTGTGCTACCAGCATAAAAGAATGTAGAGGATGTTTGAACCAAGGTTTTAGAGACACTTTTTTTCTCTGTACAACATGGTCACAGAACCTAAGAAACACAGAATCTGAGTCAGTGTAATTTGCCTCTATTGGTATTTTACATATTGACTACTAGCAGGTATGTCACAAATAGCTTAACACCGATATCAGTTTAACCATCTTTATAGATTGCTGTGCACTTGCATTTTTAGTTTACCTACATGAAACAACTCAAAATTTCCATGGGTTTAAATTTCTTTAACTCCAAGAGACCCTCAACCTTGACCTTTAGCCGAGTTTGGGTGCCAAGAAGGCACTTTGGTCTCCTTAATGATTGAGTCATTACTTATCATTAGCCAAGGATCACGTCATGTCCCGAGATCATCAGAAGGGCTTTTGAGCATGTTAGAATCTGATTGTGCAGCAGAAGCAAGAAGCAAAATGGATATAGGGACACTCCGTTTACTCTCTTTAGGCTATGAAGATCAAGAGAAACTTAAAGAAGAACTATAATGTACCTTGAAGAAAGCTTGTAGTTCCAAAATAAGTAGAGTAGGGTGCCAAAACTCAGAGGAATAAACAAGAATTGCAAAGTTCTGGAATTGAAGAGCTTTTCAGACAGTTCTGGTATACCTAAGAAAAGAATCAGCCCCAAATAAATAAATAAATAAATAAAAAGCCTGGAAGTTACAATAGACCCTAGATCCCCCAAAAACCAAGCAATGCAAATGAAACAGGCTGCTAAAGACCTCAAGGAAAGTGATTTGGTTATGAAAACATGAAGGAAGCTGATTCTGATTTTAAAAAGCTTCATTTACCAGGCATCTTCCTTTTTTTCCCCCATTCATTTTTTAAATTTAGTATGGACATGAAAAGACATGAATTAAGGTAAAAACAATATTCTTTGTACCTGCTCTTTGAAACACTGTTGTCTGGCTCCACTCACTCCACTGACTATGGTACGAATCCTCATTTTCAGAAACTTTGCAGCGAACTCGTGCAATGTAAGAGATACCACTGTGAAACTCTGTGCCTTCAATTTCTATTTGTGGTAGTGAACTGGGTGGTGTCTTGTTCAATGCAATCTGTGAGTTATTATAAAAAATTTCTATTAACATGGCTGGGCAAAGGGATGGTCTTTTAATAACTCTTTTTTTTTTCTTCTCCAAGCCCTCTGTTCTTGGATGCAAGAATAGGGCCTACATGATGATGAATGACTTCTGAATGCAGGATTCAGCAGAAGATGTATTGTTCTTCACTATTGATGTTTTACATAAAACCTTTCTGTCTTGATATGGGAAGCCAGAAAGGTTAGCTTAAAACAGTCAGCTGCCAGAAGGCCCTGAGCTGAGTGGCAAAGCCTTTTATTGCACCAAGAAGAGCAAGGCAGTATCAGTGTGTGGCTCATCGAGTTACCTCCCATGACATGCCGTACTCCTTGTATTGCAACTCGTATTGAAGAATTTCAGCAAGGTACCAAGGCACACTCCACCATATCTGACACTTGCTGGCAGTAATGTTGCTCTGGATGTTCAAAGGAGGATCAAGCTTTACTGCAAATAGAGAGGTAGGTTTTCCACAATATTTGGGACTGGAACACCACAGAAGGAGATGCATGTTTCTAGACTGGTTAAAGTCTTGGAAGATAAAGCTGTCTCTAAAGAGTGATACTAAGACGAGCAGTAGACTGCATTAGCTTACAGGGTAGGTCAGAACAGGTACGGAACTGACATAAATTAATGATAACTCAAGTAGCCCCTGGGGATAGTCCTGCAAGCAAAGAACCACTCCAGATGTCACATTCTGCTCTTCCAATGTAGTGTTACTACAGACAGGCTCTGAGATTTCAAATACTAGAGCATTTGTCTGAAGTACCAGGCTATGGGACCTAGAATTAGATCCATGACTTAGATTCCTCATGAATTCATTTCTTCGGAAAACAAAACAAAACAAAACAAAAAACAACCATAGAAGCAATCCAATTGCACATTATCCATAGCACAAGCAAACAGGATGCAGACCAGAAGTATACCCAAAACACGCTCTGGAACCAGCCCTCTCTGAAGTCCAGAAAAAGTCAAAACGGAGAGACACTAGGACGGCATCCTTAATGATAAAGCCCACACAGTATACTCTGCAGGGATGGATAATCTGGCTTGTTTCTGTTATTTTTACTTGCTGTCTTTGAGACACCTTTTTTTTTTTTTTTTTAGAAAGTATATCATACCCATCACAAAGATGCTAGGCAGAGCCTCAGCCCACAGCTGCCCTGGTTCATACTTACTGTGCTTGCGGGGATTGTACTCTGGAAAGGTAACATATGTGTGATTATTCCCAAAGAAGTTGCCTTGGAGAGAGACTCTATAACCATCTGTTTCCAAGATCTGGCTGGCTAAGTGGATTATGCAGTGGTACTGATTCTGCATGCTGTCTCTGGCAGTCAGTTGGCAGCTGGCGTTTTGGCCCTCTGACCAGAGGCTAAAAAAATGAAAAGGCTGAAAGTTTCTTTTAAGTCATATGATTAACTGCTTTATGGTTTATGCAAGATGGGTGTCAGCTTCACACAGCACCACATTCAGGAAGAATATGGCCCTCCTTAGTGCAGACAGCAGAGAAAGCGATGCTAAAACTGGCTGGACAGCAGGGTTGAAGAAGGAGGAAGGAGACAGCCTCATAACCTCACTGCTGAGAGCACCAAGCATCCCAGCAGCTGCACACAGAGCCCAGTACCTGCCCCCTGCTCCCTCTGAAAGTAAGAGGGCTGCTATGTGTTGCTGCCAGAAAAAGTGCCAGAAAAGTGCTGCCAGAAAGTGGCTGGGGACACAAATCATCTAATGTAGCCATTTATTAGCAAATTTTTCATGTTGCTTGTGACCCCACAATAAACTGAGTACCACAGTTTATCAGCTTGGCATTTTTCCATAGGCTAAAAATCCAGTATCATTAAGAGTTATGCTATTTTTTTACTTAACTTTATCAGAATACACAAGGCATCTAATGCCAGGGTGGCTTACCCTTGTGTAATAGTTTACTAGTTATTGGTAGTCAAGACAACTTTATTACTTAATCTAAACACATTCATCTTGAATTAGCATATCACAATGCTTATTATCCTGTCACCTAGCAAACTGTTCACCAGATTTCTTCCGTTAGAGGTAAAATTATTCACATAATAAACCTGTAACTAAAGCTTGTAATTCACTAGACTTTCAAAATCCTTTAAATATACATATATATTTAACTAACCTAGACTAAACCAGTAGGAGTTTAATTTATAGGCAGCAAGGTGATTAGAAACTGATGAGGCAGCTTCACTTAGGATCGGCCTGGAAGTCCTCAAATGACAGAGAACCAAGGCTGCAAAGCAAAGGGAGGCCTCTCTGCACTGAGAGGCCCTTGCCAGATGATGACACTGGACTGATGAACCACCCTGAGCCTGCAGGAGACCATACAGCTGCATGTGCGAGACGTCTCTGCACCCCTGGCGGCTCTGTGCCCACAAAAGACTGCTGCAAAGGGAGCAGCTGCCAAGGCAACCCAGGATTGGAGCAGCAGGGTGGCTGAGCTGGCTGTGCCCAAAGCAAGCAAAGCCCCAGCCAGGCCTCATCTTGGCTCTTCCATGCTGTCCTTCCCACGCCAGGGCCAGGACTGTCACAGGCAGCTTTGGGCTTGTAGCTCTTACTTTGTGAAGTGCAGGTGGAAAGGTCCGTCGCCCACGGGCTCCTCCATTGCCCACATGCAGCTCACAGTAGTCACGTAGTTATTCAGGCAGCTCAGACTGCCAGGGAACTCTGCAGAGGAAGGAGACCAGAGCTGCATTCATGTTATCACCTGATGAGGCCTAAAACATATTACTTGCTAGTGCTTCCTTTACTGATGCCTTCCCCATGATATTCTTCCTCTCTTGTACTGCACTTCTCTGCATGAGATGAGCATAAGACCTTAGGGCAGGGACCTTGAGCAGTGGCTGTTTTTTCAGCCGCCCAGCTTGTCCAGTATGTGTTCAGTTGCCTAGGTCTGGCATTGCCAGCCAGCTGGGCAATCACAAGATCTTGTGTTCTATCCTTTAGGGTCTGTGTATGTAAACAAGAGCATGTATACACACCTCCCACAGTGGACCTGTTATCCGTAGGTTCGTGCCCGGTGCGCCTGGCCAATAAGCACACAGAGTCGGAATCCACACGAAGGTCTTTTAATTAAATAATTAATTGGATAATTCTGCAGAATCAGGTGCTTGGCGATCGTTCGCAAAGCAAGCACACCCCCGACTTGAATCACCGCTATTTATACACAGAAAACTTGTAAAACTATTTCTCTGGCTACTTCTAATTGGCTGTTTTAACTCGCCTAACTTATCTCTATTGAGCATGCGCATTACAGAGAACCAGCGGGGGGGGACACCAAATCCCACATTTCCATAAATTAGCATTTTGCTGGGCGTGATTTTTAATATGTTAATGACCCTTAATGAGCAAAAGGTGACAATAGGTCAGTCTGGTATCTCTCTCAGTTGTTTTCCACCTCCTTGTTTTCCAGCTTTCATCCCCTATCTCTCTTGCTTCAGACTTCTCAAGGCTAACAGTCTGCCTTTTTCTTCAACTTCAGACTACTCAAGGCTAACGGCCTGCATATTTTCTTCAAGATTTAATTGTTTTCTTCAGCTGCAGACTAAGCTGCAGACTACAGACCTATTCCAGATCTCCCCTTACCTCTCCCGTGTCCTCCACCAAGGAGTAACACAGCAGTAATGCACAGGTGAAGGCCCAGCTGCTGTACATCTTGTCCCATTCCAGACAGTATCTAAAACAGAACAACTGTTAGACGCAGTTTTGTCAGTTCTTGTACCAGCAGGCTGAAGCTTCAGCCAGGCCTGATACAAGCTGACCTTGACTCTGCCAGGGCACCAACTCAGGTATGGCATGTCATCTGTAGGGACTGTTCTTCTCACAGCAGTAGGTATTACTTTGCACAGAAATATAAAGCACCAGCCACCTGAAAGTAGATCTTTAATTCCTGCCATTTGATCTTTTTTATTTCATTTCATTTATTTTATTTTATTTTATTTTATTTTCATCTTTCCTTCTCTGCTGTGTTTTTGTTGTTTCTGTTTGTTTGTTTGTTTCGCATCTGGCACATGAGAATTTTAGAGCAGCACAGAGCCACAGTGGATCAGAACAAAGGTTCACGTGTCCTGTTTCTGAAAGTAGCTGAAAACAGATGCTTAGAGAAAAATGTAATAGACAAAGCATAGATGTTCTCTCTGAGAACCTTCTCAGCCTCCAGACACTTGCAGCTTACAGGTCTCCTGGAGCAGGCATAATTTCTGCATCTTCAAGGCTTCAGTGGGTTTTTCTCTCACAAGCTTGCCCATCAGCAGTAGTTACCTGCTGAAAGCCATCTACACAATAAACACTGCAGTCTGCCTTTAATGATGGATTTTTTTATTTTATTTTTTATAACTTGAGTCAAGTAACTGGTTTTCTGCCACTTTCCTGGCAGAAACTTCCCCTTTCTCTTTACTAGAGGAATATTTGCTTGAGCTGCTGGTGTCATGAAACTTATGAGGGAGCCTTTTTTCAAGCCACTTGGAGTTGCCCTGAGCTAGTGTGAAAGGGTTTGAGGTCATGTACAAAGGCTGAGATAGAAAAGGGTGTTCTATCCTAAAGACTTTTTGTTTTAGAATTTTTTCCATTTCATATCTGAACAAAACCAAGACCTATCATAATTCTCTCTTTCACACACACAAACACACACATACACAAGAAGCCACAATTCCAGGCAGATAATCAAGTTGCTCACTTGCAGCATGAGAATCTTGGGATCATATTTCCTTCCCATAAGTATTTCCATGCTGCAGAAGAAAACTTCAGAAGGCAGAAATTGAGAGAATAGCTGATATATTCTTGGTCAAAGCACTCATCTGGCATGTAGAATACTTAGGACCTAGGCATTGCCCCAGTTTACTGAAGGGGACTGTATGGATATTTGAAATATTGCAGTGTGCAATATTGAATGCTGTCTCTCTACAAGGTTATGTGGGGCTCCCAGTCTTACTTTTTAAACAGAAATTCCATGCCAAGTCTTTCCTGATGAAGTTTTCATTTAAAATCATACTTTTTCATAGAAAGTTTCCGATTTGATGATATTCCAGCAAACAAAAGTTTAATATGAAGAAACCTGACCTAATCTACTCAGTAATACGTTTTGTTTGTTTGTTTGTTTGTTTATTAGATGCTTCCAGCTTGCAATATTTGCTGTTACCTTAATGCTGCAAAAAAGTCCAGCACCTCTGCAGGTAGTGTGCTATTCTAAGAAGCTCATGACTCAGCCTGGAGCCCAGAAAACGTGGAGTGAGTGTGTAAACAGAGACCACTTTTGAATTTAGAGAAAACCCATTATTTGAAAATTTCAAAAATATTGGAGGAATATTGTTTGCATGGCTTGCCCAGTCTGGATACTGAACTGAGCTCTGGGCCTAGGGCAACAAGAGGCTGTGAAAATGTTCTGTCTTGAAAGAGCTTGGCTTGCTTATTGCAGAGGTGGGGGAAAATGCCAGGGCCTATAATCTCTCTTTCAGAAGCAGCTGGGGAAAAGAGAGAGATAAACATCAGGATAGGAGAAACACTAAGTACAGCATTTGCCCAAAGCCAAATGGGTATAGCCAGGCTACAGAATGAGTGTGGTTTCTAACCAACAAGGGGTCTGAAGTAGTCTTGAATGGGAATGAGTGAGTAAGAGCCTATGCTTAGCAAGGAGTGTGATATTTCAATTAGCAGTATTGTTTTATTGAAGGTATTAAATAATCTGATGTCTACAGTAGCAGGAGCTGGACTCCATGACCAGGAATATCCTTCCAGTCCCAGATTTCACACAACTAAACAGCAGCATCCCTATGTCAACCTCTTTCCTGTAATTATGCTTGCTTACAATGTCCCTTTTCTGAATTAAATAGTAAAATAACTGCAATGTTTCAGAAACCAATCAAAAGAAAAGGAATCTTTCTGGCTTCCAGTTCACCACCTCTCCATTTATGGGTTTTTGGTAAAATATCCTGTTTTGCTGCAGACCTTTTTCAGAGTGGGGGTTGTCGAGAGGAAGTGTCACCATTAGCTGAGTTTAGCTGGGGGAGGCTGGGAGGCATGAAGTCTCTCCTGCTTATCATTCTAATCAGGGTTACATATGATCCCTGTGATAAGTACAGTAAGACTGACTAAATATGAAATAGAGAGAGCTGCATAAGTACATGCACAAGTAGAATTATACATGCTTACAAGAACTTGCCCAGGCACACAAACAAACAAACATTAAGTCAGGATAACTAAACCTGGTAACTACCTATTTCCAGGTAATTGTAACTAATTTGTTAACACTCCTTCCCCTTCTCTTCACCCCTCGCCCCCCAAAACAAACAAACAAAACAAAACAAAACAAACAAACAAACAAAAAAACTATTTGTTTAGTTCTGCAATGTATTAAATGTGCCAGACATTTACTGGCTCTCTATCTCACCTGGAAAAATAATATGACATGTTTAAATGACTTTTTGTGTGTTAGAAGTCATGAATGTTTGTTATAACTGGGTAATGGAAAACTGAATTCTGAAAGGTTTATCAGAAAATGATTTGGCAAAAGTAGCAGATAACCAGCTGAACAAGAGCCTGCAGTATATTAATGCAATTACAAGAGCTATCACACAGACCATGGATGCATATCAATTAAAAGAAATGTTACTGCAGCTACATGTAGCATTCATAATGGTATTATTAGTTCTTCTGTTGTGATCCACACTTTGAACAAAATGTTGCTGAAAAGATTAAAGTAGTTCTGAAAAGGGCTATAAGAATGATTTAATCTCTGATAACTTTCCTCAGAATGAACAACTAAAGATCAACCACATCTATTAGACTTAACCAAAGAAAAGGCTAAGAAGCAATTTTATACCGTCCAGAAGCATCTACATAGGAAGAGTATTTCAGGTAGGAGAAAAGTCTCTTTTTAAAATTTACTAGAGAAAGATGGAAAGAATCCAGTAGTTGGACACTGAAGATAGATAGTCAGACAGAAATGAAGTGCAGAATTTGTGCAAAGGGGAACTTCATTTATTGCTGAAACCTCTTGCCTAAACATAAGATCCAACACTTGTAGTCTGTAAATCTTGGTTAGGTGTGTAAAAATAAATAAATAAATCCTTAGTTCAGATGGAAGTCCTGAGATTGATGCAGGACTTATTAATTACAATTTTCTGTGCTAAAGTGATCACGATCCTCTTAACATCTGCAATCCTCAACCTTGCAAAGATAAACCTATTGTATGTCCTAAAAAGCTAGTTCACAAACAGCCACTATCACTTCTCAGTAACTGCCAGGCACTTCCCACTTATGAAGAAAAGAAATAATTGTACATTTTGTAGTGCTCAGGGGAACTGCTGATTGCAAGCACAGAGACATTAATGAGGCTATCTGAGTCATGTCTGCTGATACTTGCAATGAGTTTGGCCTTGCAAGAAAACAGCTCTAAGTTTCGCTAGAATCCTACAGATAGTCAGGTGCCTTTTCTCATCTTTCATACTCACTGTGCTTCCCACATGCTTCAAATTGCTCAACTGTGGAAAAGGAATTGCCACATTATCCTAAGGCAGGTTGAGCTGATGATAGCCCGGCCTGATCACACATAAACTGTCTTGGCAAGTCCCAGAAGAAAATGAATGCTTCAGTGACATTCTCTTGCTCTTCTGTAGGTCAATATGAAGGTTTTGATAGGCCATGTGGCAAACTGGATATGGCCAATTCAAACGTCAGCTCCTCTTGGTGCTGGACAGCAGGCAGCCATAGAGTGGGACAAAAATGAGGCAAGTGCAAAAGCAAAAGCACTTTTCGATTTTGGTGAGAATGGAGGGAAGGGATTCTCAAAGGCCTAGCAGGCATTCATCATTCCTCCCAGTGGCCATCTCTCAACACTGTCAGTTCTTTCCACAGCAGCAGGAGAGCAAGAAGCTGATAATCGAGCCAGAAACCAAGCAGAAATGGATGAGGTGCCAGCACCATTGCTAGGCAACATCTTGTTGGCATGGGATGCCTGCCCTATGTCCAGTACTAGCAGCAGGGCCAGGATTATGGCAGCTGGGGGACTGGAAGACAAATCAATTTCCCAGACAGGCTGCTTGATGCTCTTTTTTGTTTCAACTCTCAGTTTCTGCAACACTGCCAAGTTGTGGGTGAAGGCAGAAAAGCCCTGTCAAAACTTGGAGTGGTGGAGGTGTGGGGGTGCCAGAGGATGGCAGAAGAACCACCTTCATTCTGCAGAAAAGAAAGAGACCAAATGTCTAAGGGAAAGCCCTGAAAGGACACACCAGGTGTGCTGCCACCAATCCAGGTGTTGGTTCAGCACCAGCAGCTGACTGGTGCCCACAGGTTCCCAGATGGTCTCAGCTGGTTGCAATAGTATTTATATCCTTTCCATATGTTTCCAGGGCAGAATTCTTCTGTCTACTATCTGGTCATGAAAATGAGGCTTTGCAGCCATGCCTTTTTCATCCCTTCCTGTAGTTCCATCAGCTTCTTCCATTTCCCAAAAGTAATTTCAGCCAGAATTTTTACCACACACATAGATTTCCCAAATCAACAGATGAATGGTTAGTCAACTGTTATTGCTATATTTGTTCGTACTACCTGAAATCCATACTGAAAGTTTTGGCTAAGCCCCACATTTGAGGTCCAGTACAACATGCAATAGGAAGATGGCCTTTGCTTTTAGGAATGTATAGGGTAATATAAATGAATTGATAGATAGCATAGAGAGGGGAAATAATACAAGACGGTGACAGCACAGTCTCAGCATATGGGCAGCCTAGACATTCTGTGAGCAAAGCAGAGCTTTAAGGAGAGACTTGAAAAATGAGGCTGAGGTAGCTCAAGAGAGAATTGTAGGCAGCACTTTCAGAGTGTAAGCAATAGCGTGGTGGAAATTAATGTGGAGTTTGTTTGATGATATAGTTGGAGCTGGAGGCTAGTATCATAGAGTTGACTTCTTGATCAGGAAGTGAGAGATGACAAGAGGAAAAGGAGAGGCTGTCAGTGACTTTGAAGGTGGGCACAAAGAGCTTATATTTGACGTGACAGAGACAGGGAGAAAGAAGAATTGTGTAGAGAAATGTAATAGGGTCAAAGTGACAGACAAAAAAGGACCTTTGCATCGCTCACCTTTGGATGGATACAGGTAATACAAGATCAGTTTTGCAAAGGCCAGATAAAACATGAAATTGAAGTGTCATACAAGAGCATGAGCAAGAGTTTCATGTGGAATTGTGTGCATAAGATTCTCCAACATGCTTGGGTTTCCTTTGATACATGTAGTGATATTATATGCTAGCTCTGCAAACAAAAGACTCGCGCTCCTCTAGTTGAAAGAGGCACAACAGACATGCAGGACTCCTAGGTCCAACCCCACCTCTGTCATCATTATATAGAGTATACTGTTTTGTCAGTACAGTTTTTCCTGTTGCAGCTCACTCGTATGGTCTGCTGTGCTCACCTAAAGCTTAGAGGAAGTTGGAGGCTTGAGGCTCTGATTTTGCAGCTGCTCTGAGCTATTCCAGAAATGTGCTCTGCTCTCCGTCCCACACTAAGATACGAGTGGCATGCAGTGGGAGCAGGCACAGCAGACCTGGCCCATTGAACACTCTACTTCCATTCCTTACATGTCAGCAATTAGCCATAAATGACCCGCTCTCCCTTGGCCAGAGCCCCTTCCTTTGCTTCAGTCTCTTTGAGAGGCAGCAGCAACAGGCACTAAAGAAAGACAGGACACTAACTTATACCTACGAAGCAAAACACTGACAGGCAATAGCGTGTCTGTAGCAACATGCACATTTCCCCACTCATGAAGGCTAGACCCAAGTGCACATTCTCCAGAGCAATTCATTGTACTATTAAGAAATATAATTGTTCATCTTCAGCACTCCTTCAGTCATCCTTTCCTACAAGAAAATACTTTGAGATACAAATACTTTTTTTTGTCCTTTAAGAAAAAATATTGATACATTATCTACCTGCTGAATACCTAAGTCTCTGAACATGTCTGACAGAAACATGTCAAGTGCACATTGTACACTCACATGATCAGCCTGTAAGCATGTGAACTGCTAGAGAATAAGGAAGTAGTAGGATTTCCCCATCCATAGTGCCTGCATAGTCCCAGACACTGAGGGCTATTTTGGATGGATTCATTTACATTCATCTTTTTCACCCAGAGAAGAGTACCTAAATATTATTTGATCAAGATGATGGCTCTTTCTAGCACAATCCAAACCAGAATCAGTGTGATAGGGTGTGGTTTTCTGCTCAGCAATCTAGCAGAACAAAAGTACAAAGACCCTTCTGTTGGTTTGATTGCTCTGGGATCCTAGTACAAGAAACAATATACAATTCCACATTTAGGCTAACAAATTATTTTTCATATCTTATATTTTAGCTCAGTAGATGTATCCTATCATTATTTATTGGCATGCATAGCACAGAAATATGTTAAACCATCTTACCAGCTCAGAGGAAACTTCACTTTTCACACTGTTTCTGTTCCCTGATAGTTTAGGCTGTGTGGTTTGGTGATCAGGCAGTAGCAGCAGTGGCATAATAAAGCTGAGCTTACTGTGCCCGATTTTAAAGATAATTTCAAGAACCAATGAAAAACTACTCAGATTATCAGATTGAGTTAAAGTAGCTGCATCTGCAATTACTCATTAGTGATGGAGAAACTGAGGAATTTCTGTTAAGGGGTTAACATTTAGAAGGCCAAATATCTCGCTGAATATGAAAGTACATTCTTGGAACACAGATTTNTCTCTGTAAGTAACCTAAAGCTATTTCCTAGTCCTGTCTGAATGTGAGGTGAGACTGCTTCCATCCAAGGCCTCTGCCCAACTGTGCAAACAGGGATTCCCAACTTTGCAAAGTCAAACACCCGAGGCACCCCTGAGCTACCCTCTTCTTCCTCCACAGCCTTTTCCTGCACTGTGTTAAAGGGGCAACTCCGGAAACATCAGAGGCAAGTGAGTATTGCAGTGCTTCCCTGTCCATATTCTACAATGCATAGGGACCAGATCTTTCCATACCCAGCTGAAATGCTGCCGTGGTAGTGTTACAGTCAGAATCCACCAAGTCAATAATGTACATGGATCTGGTTCCAGAGAAGGGGAAAAGAGATGTAGGCAAAGCACTGATTGAACAACACTCTCTCATTATTAGCTTCATGGGCCAAGAGACAGGGGCAGGGGCAATGTAGAACCAGAGACAGATGTTTCCAAATTGGTACTGCAGGTAGAGTGATGGTGATTCTCCAAGTACCTGCTTTCGGGCCTTCCCCACCTAGTAAGATTCCTGACAACTCACGTGAGGCCCTATGGGTACCCATGTGAACATATTTTAGACTTTTTATAGTTATGACAATCCTGAATAGGAGCAGAAACAGAAAGGCCCTTAAAATGCAAGCAGCCTTCAGAGCAAATAACACCTGCTGCACCAGAACTGTCCAGACACCTGCAGATTGCCTGCTACAACAGAAAACATTTCATCTCCTATGGAGACTAATTGTATCCCTGCATCTTCCCATACTGCTGTATGTCACCATAAGGATGCTGCAGCCGTCTGAGACCCACACCTTTGACCCACTGCCTGCAGAGCAGACAGAAAAATCAGTACAAGAGTTCAAACAGCAAGGCATAAACTTATCTTCCTTATCTTCCATGACTATTCCAAAATACAGAGTAGTATTTCTGACAAGAACATCGCAGCTGTCTGCAAGTTGCTTTTTACCCCTACCTCAAGTGATACTCAGCCCAAAGACCATTAATTGAATTCCTATTCTCTAAAGGCCACTCAGACCCTTCTTTCATGTTTTCAAGCACTCATTTACACCTGGCTCTCCCACAACTAGCTTCAGCATTTGTCACCAGGGAGCAGTGTTTCTCCCTAGGTAATTTGTTTCAAATTGCATTTAACCTGAAGTTCTCCCCTCCCACCCCAAGTGCTCTATCTGGACAGACAACCACTGTTTGTGTGCTGTTGGCCCAGTGTCAAATGCATGCATATTTTGCTATCTCCTCTGGTTTTGGATCACTATAGAGGCAAAAGTAGTAAACAGGACAAGCATCACATTCCAGTGGAAGCTACTGGGGCATGCAGCAGTTGGTCTCTGTGCTGCATTCCTTGGCAACAATGCATATTTTTGAGCCTGAGATAGTCTCAGATAGACTCATATAGACTGGGATTGCTGTGCCTACTTGCCTCCATGCTTGGCTAGTGAACATGTTAGTTTATTAGAGTGGATGGTCAGTACAATAGTCCAGTACTACTTCTGTAGCCTCATCATTCTGTGATTCAGGACTCCATTCCTCTACTCATTCAGCCCCCCAGGGAATGGGCACTGTTCTGGTCAACCAGCCTAAGCATGCAGGCCAGCAACATTTTAAGTCCACTTTCATGCCCCTGATCATTGTGAATACCATGCAGAGCACAGCAGACCACAGCAATGTAAATACTTTGTCTACATGGGTGGTGCTGCTGGCACCTTCTTACTACATCATACTACTGCTCAGTGCATGATTGAACTCACCTCTGCAAGGAACTTAAAGTTAGATCACCTGATTACCTGAGCGTGGCAGGAGTGACTAAGCAGATTCCCCTGGAATGGAGGGTTTATGCAGCCTATTGCAATCTCTGTTCTTTTAGGGAGGCCTGCTTGGCTAAACACTGAAACATCAAATACCTTTACCACACTGTTATCATACCTCTTTCCTGTGCTTTACACTGCTGTTCAGGAATTTGCCACTGTGGGTTACTGAGATCACGGAAGGGTGGAGTGAAACCTTTTACAGACAGCTTGTTTGACAGCAGGGGAAGACTCCCACAAATGAACAAAACATGGGCTTGCAACATGTCCAATGGCCCTAACATTACTTGGGAAACGCATTTTTTTCCAAATTAAATATTGCTAGGTCAGGGACATTTGCAAAGTTTGCTGCTAGGAGCCACAGTAAAAAGAAAAAAAAGAAAGAGAGAGAGCGAGAGC
Organism: Anseranas semipalmata; assembly: GCA_013399115.1. Taxonomy (NCBI): domain Eukaryota; kingdom Metazoa; phylum Chordata; class Aves; order Anseriformes; family Anseranatidae; genus Anseranas; species Anseranas semipalmata. Next base: position 375,678 of record VXAA01002703.1, on the reverse strand, counting down.
GAGAGAGCGAGAGAGAGCGAGAGCGCGAGAGAGCGCGCGAGAGAGAGAGAGAGAAAACCACCACTACAACACCACCACCTCAAAAAATCTCCGCATCCACAGCATCAACAAATCTTTGGCCAAAAGCTTAACTGTTACAGCTTGCTTCCAAGGGAACTGTCTCCCTTATTTTCATATCCTTGTGCCACATATCATGCAAGCTCCTCTCTGCCCGTGAAGTCTGCCTCCTAGGGTGACCAGAGCCAACTTCCATTCCAATATAGCAGCAAACCACTGCCTTCTACTAGATGCGCAGCTACAGACTGTGTAGCAGTGACAGAAACAGCTCCTTCAGCAGTTCTGGAGCCAAGGATCCTATCAGGGGCATGGAGCACACAGAACTGAGGTGTAAAAGGACCCAGAAAGATAGGCAAGTTTCCCCTCCTCCTCTGAGCAGCCTGGGCCAGTTACCACCATGTCGTTTCTGAAGCGCAAATAGCTGTTATGATGTAGCTGCAGAAGACTGTAACAGACCATCGGCGATGCTTCTGCCCAGTGCGCATTTAAACAGACGGTGCAAGCAGACTTTACAGGACACTGCGGGGCAGACTCAGCTCATCAACAAGGAAGTGGAGTTGGCTCGCTCCTCTGCTGCCTCGTGGAGGGCATGCGGGGTACTTGCAACACAGCTGGGGGAATACATAAGCACGCTAAGACAATGCCTCCTGTGGCAGAAGACAGCAAAAACAAAAACGGAAAAAAGGAGGGAAGGAACCAAACCCACTGGTATCTTGGGGCTGTGCCCAGGAAGCCCAGAGCTAGAAGGTACATTGAGGAAGTAAAAACAATATCACACAGAATCACAGAATCATTTAGGTTGGAAAGGACCTCCAAGATCATCCAGTCCAACCTGTAACCTAACACTACCAAGCCCTCCATTAAACCATGTCACTAAGTTCTACATGTTTTTTGAAGACCTCCAGGGATGGTGACTCAACCACTTCCCCAGGCAGCCTGTTCCAATGCCTCACAACCCCTTCAGTGAAGAAATTTTTCCTAATATCCAACCTAAACCTCCCCTGGAGCAACTTAAGCCCATTTCCCCTTGTCCTATCACCTGGCACGTGGGAGAAGAGACCAATCTCCACCTTGCTACCACCTCCTTTAAGGTAACTGCTAATCCCTGTAGGTTCAAAATCAACACAGGAGACATCATGGCTGTTGTAAGCGATCAAATGAGGGATGTGGATGCATAGAAAAACTCTCTCAGCACTCAATTGTGAAAGAAACAGCTTCTCTTCATTGCAATGCTCCCTTTTGTTAAGGGAGTGTGTTGGGTTTATGTATTTTTTTTGGTAGCAGGGGGGCTGCAGAGGTGGCCTCTGTGAGGAGTCCAGAAAAAAATACAATTTTTCTGCCACAGCAGCTGGGAGAGAGGAGAGAGAAAATGTAGAGAGAAACAATCCTGCAGTCACCAAGGACAGTGAAGAAGGAGGGCAGGAGGGTCTCCAGGCACTGGAGCACGAGTTCCCCTGTGGCCGGTGGAGATGCCCATGGTGGAGCAGGCCATCCCCCTGCAGCCCTGGTGTACCACAGTGGAGCAGATCTCCACGCTACAGCCCACACAGGAGCAGGTGATCTGGCTGGAGCTGCTGCCCGTGGGGGACCTGTGCTGGAGCAGTGTGCTCCTGAAGGATGTGCCGCATGGTACAGACTCATATTGGAGCAGTTCTTGAACTGCAGCCTGTGGAAAGCCCATGTAGAATCAGTTTGGGAAGGACGGCATCCCATGGGAGGGACCCCATGCTGGAGCAGTGGAAGAGAGTGAGACCATGAAGGAGCGGCAGATGACAAAGTGTTACGGACTGACCGCAACCCCCGTTCCCCTGTGCCGCTCAGGTGGAGGAGGCAGAAGAAGGTAGACGGGGGGGAAGGTGGTTTTAGTCTGCTTTTAGTTTTTCACTGCTCTAGTCTGTTAGTAATAGGAAATAAATTATACTAAATTTCCCTATGCTGAGTCTGTTTTGCCTGTGATGGTAATTGGTGAGCAATCTCCCTGTCCTTATCTCAACCCTTGAGCCATTTTTCATTGTATTTTCTCCCCCTCTGCCCTTGAGGAGGGGTGTGTGTGTGAGAGAGCAGTGTGGTGGAGCTCAGCTGCCCATCAGCATGAAACCACCACAGGGAGCTGTGGGATTGCCAAAAGTCTTGAGTAAAAGCTCAGGGAGAGGGAAGAGAGTTTATTGGTATCACAACAAGAACAGATTATTACCTCACTGGAAACATACATTGTTAACCACACAGGTTCTCTCAGTGTAAGATCTTCTGCAGCCAAGCAGCTCTTGGGTTAGTAGCACTGTACCTACATAAGATGTAGGTGTTCACATTCAATATCAGTATTGCGTTAACTTTTTAGGACAGTTATCCTAAACAAAACAGGCATACAGAGATGTAAGAGGGAAACAATCATAGTTACAGTGCAACTGGAAGTTTCATGGTTGGCTTTATGATCTAGCAGAAATTGATTAAGCTTTGTGCTACTGACCTGTTAACTGCAGCAGACCAGGTCCAAGGCAGAAGATGGAGTTGCAGGCACATCCAGGTGGGACAACATTCCTGAAATTTCTGCATAGTTCTAATAGCTGTTATAGTTAATTAACTATAGTTAATAATTCAGTGTTATAGTTAATGTGCTTAGAAAATGCTGGGAGAGATGCTGATTCAGTAGGCAGCCCTAGTAGAAAGAATTTATCTGGAATTATGTTTTGAAGACTCTTCATTTATAGACTCTACCTGCAAAGGCAAAGTCCCTCTAAAACCTGAGTTGTAATTGGTGTCTTGGACACACCATTCTCTGGTGATGAGAACTGGTTTTGATTATACCCCATGGGCAGGGATGGGTATAATTCTTAATTAATATAAACTATTACAGCTGGGTTTAAAGAGGATAATGTTAGGAAAAGTAACATAACCTGTGTTGTTAGGAAAGGGTAAAGGAACTTCAATTTAACATGCTTGCCATGGGTTATACTTCTAAGATTCCATGTACATCCAAATTCAAGCTATGTGAGAATGCCAGGGAAAATCGTTTTAAAGTTTTGTACTATTTATAAACTTACTTTCAAAAAAATTTGCAAATCTATGTAAGCTAAGGGGCAATTTTCAAGGTATAGTTGTTTTTTTTCTTGTAAGAAATTAAATTTTGTAGGTCATTATAAAGGGGTTTGACCTAGGATGCTGAAAAAAAAAGAAAAAGAAATCAATTATGTCAAGTTTGATACAGCATTAACAAGATAAGCGGCAATAGAACTAGATATTATATTTCTGTGGACCTAACAGTTTTCAGTTCTATGCAGTAGAGCTTACACACAGAAAACTTTGTTTTTTCTTCTGAATTTGCTGACACTTTGCTTCTGGCACGGTATGGAAAAGGCCCTACACTTCGCAAAGGAACATCAAGTCCTTAGTTAGTTTGTGTCCCATTGACAGGGCTGTCAGAGCGACAGGAGACCCATTGCTTGACATAGCTCCGTGGAAAGTCCTCTCCCTCCTGCTCAAGAGGAACGGACCCACAGTTGGTCTGGCTGTTTTGCTCAAATTCACAGTCAACTGGGCTCCCACAGTCCGAGTCCACAAAGCCACTGTCAATAGTGTCCAAATCTAGGCAGATCATAGGGTAACTGTCAGCAGGCCTTGCGCCGCGAGGGAAAAAGTCATAGGAGCCTTCACTGTAGGAAACACTTTCACCATCAGGAGAAGGTAGAGAAGCTGGATTTTCCAAATCCCACTGGTTAGGATGCAAGCAAAGAGCTTCTAGGATGCTCCCCATCCCTCCTTCCAAAGCCCTTTCAACTTTCTGGTGGGCTGGGGCACTTGTAGTCCTCAGGTGGTCTGTGGACACAGAGCCTGAAGCAAGTATTTTGTCCTGTGTGCTCAGGTCAGACAGATTGAACTCACTGGATAGCCTTCTGTCTTCATCATCAATATTAACCTTGGGGTAACCATTTTCTCCAGCACTATCTTCATCACCAGTATGTTCATGAGCCCTGTACATACGGTTACAGTTGCATTGGCAGTTACAAGGTGTAAATTCATCAGCCACAGTCACAGTCTCAATGGACAAATGTCCATATGACCGGTCCTGAGTCCCACTGCTACTGTTCACACTAGACAGCAGGGACTGGCTATCCTGACCCGGGGTAGTCAGGCAGGAAACACAGGGCTTACAAGGCAGATCTCTTTTTAGATCACTCATCTCCTCCTGTGAGGTGCTGTTGGAAGGACGCATGCTGTAAACTTCTAGGACTTCTGGAAGGACTATTCCCCATTCAAAGAAGTCAAGGGTCATTTTCGTATGGGATGTACCAACCCACTTCTGCATAAAAACACATACAGGGAGAGGGAGAGAGGTGAGTATCATCAGGTGAAAGTTTCCACAGAAATGACCAAAGACCTTATGCTTTTAGAGGCAAAGTCAAACTCTAAAATCACTGACTCCTCCAAAATGGCAGAGTACGAGATGCTGTTATTGCCATACAGGCAGCTGCAGGAGAACTGGCTCAAATAATTGAAAGTAATTAGCTCTGAGAGATTTGCATGGCTTTGCAGTTTTCTCCATGTTGGAAAGAACACCATTGCCCATAGCAGCATTCCTGGTTCATCAGCCAGAGGTACCTCTCCCAAGCCATCAAGTCTCCCCTGACCTCTTCTCAAGGAAACTGCCTCTCTCTGAAAACAAGGTCAGTTTCTTTCTCTACACTCTACATCTGCAGCCAATACACACATGGCCCTGCTCTGTTGCTTCGCTCACCTCAGTTCCCTGGGAAGGAGATCAGGGCAAGGCTTCACAAAGAGCTGTAGCCACTGCCTGGTGCAGATAACACTTACTTGAATGATTGGGGAATGTCACACATTGAATCTTGCCCTTCTGTATCATCATTAGCATTACATTCTGCCTTGTTCCATGTATTATATCTAGATCATGAGCCCCTTGCATTCAGTTTCATCTGGGAATAAAGGCACCTCTAGGTTTCTTTGAGCTAAGAACAAAGTAAGTTTCTGTTCTTATCAAAGAAGTCACTGAATCACTCAGACCACAGCAAACTTTTGGTGTGTGCCACTAGCGAATGCCAGTAAGTCCTATTAGCGAGGCCATGTAGTTCAGAGGCTGGGCACAGAGCTGAAACTCAAGACCTGTCTGATGCTTGTCTGATAGCTGAGCTGAGTCAAGGCTCTTCCAAGTGCACCACTTTCTGCTGTGTATAAAACAGGCAACAATGCTGAGCTTCACAAATGCTGTGAAGGCTTCTGACATGGAGTGCTGCATGAGAGATGGATCTTGCCACAGCCGTCAGTCTGCCTGAATCTTACTAGCTGCTTGTGCCAAACCGTACTCAGCATAACTAAACATGAGCAAAGTATTAGGGAAGAGACCAGCTTGACACAGCTTGTTACACTCTGACACTAAGCATGGAAAATCTTCACTACTGCAGGAAGCACCAAATCTATTTTAATTTATTTTTAGCCTAAGCTGTGAAAAGCTGAGTATTAAAGCTGTACATGCAAAACGCTGTTTAAAGAAACAGCAGGAAACCCCCTTCTCAGAACTGAGCAGGCAGAATATTTCCTATGCCCTCTTGATACTTCTTTGCACATTCCTACCTAACATGAATGCAAGAACTCATGTACACACAAGAATGAACAATGTTTCTCTGCTTTCCCTTCCCTTTTTCTGTCATTTTCCTAACATTTTCACTGCTTCCTGTCCAATCCAGGACTGTTCTGTGCAGAGCTTTGCTATTGTCATTTGCTGATTATTATTCACAGAAGTTTCCTAAACACTTGCTTTGATGCAGGCAGGATGCAGTTGAATAAAACGTAGATCAATTGTTTTTTTGCCAGCTGATAATGATGAGTCTGTTCACATATTAGTGAGGTTGCCACATCCTCTTGACACCCTCTGCATTTTGTGCTGTGGCTGTGTGGGCGACTACCGCTTTGTTCTGCAAATTTATTAAATTTCTCAGAAGCAACTTAGGTTTATCCATATTGTAACCGAGGCTCATTCCCTCATAGCAGCACTGAACAACTTAATTAGAAACTAGCAATAGCATCATTCCCCCTGAGCGGGGTGAAGCCACGGGAGTCTCTGACAGGAGCATGGCTCTTGGCATGAAAGGTTGGTTTTGCTTCCACTATGAGCACTATCCGTTGACTTTTAGAAATTCCCACACTGGGTCCACCTGGTCCTGGCTCCTTTCCCTGAGAACAACCAATGCCAGCTGCCTCACAGGGAGGTGCAAATACCCTTCGGGTGCAGATATGGGAAGCTGTAATAGAGCTGAAAGAGGAAGGCAGGAAGGAAGACAGACAATCACTGCAGGCTCCAGCTTGAATGGCGCCCATACAAAACTTGCCATTTAACCCAACTGCAAATATCAGCCATGCAGCAGTGGGAAAGTACATGAAGATCATTAGGGCCCAGTGGGTGTCCCTCTCACAGTGCCTAAGAAAAAGCAGAAACAAAAAGCAGACGCTGAAGTGTCTCTGATCAGTGCTGCTGATCAGCAGGAACAACAGGAACTTGTTCAGAAAGAGGCAGTGATGTCTGCACTCACATGACAGCACTTTTACAGTTTGATAATGGCACTGTGGGTTGCTCTTCAGCTTAATACAAACAATGTCTATGGATACTCAATGTTCTTTTGTATATTGAAAATTCCAGCAAACCCTGCAGTCTTTGCAAGCCATTTTATCAGATGACCAAGTTTGGCTGGTGTTAAATGAGAAGAGAATTTGTGAAGGCTAGGCAAAGTTGCTCACTTCACAAAGATACTTCCTTAATAGGGAGGCAGCTGCATATATAGTACTGTCACACAGCTGTTATTTGCCCCCCAGAGCTCTAGCCACCTTTCCAGGATGATATGCATATCTGTTGTCTGCATGAGTGACTCCCCAGAGAGAACTACAAAGCTTAATATTGAGCCTGTGTTACTGCAGAGGCTGGACAGAGAGATCTGGCCCTACTGTGAAGTCTACTCCATGCCCTTGATGGCAGCATGGGATTGGAACTTTGGAAGAATCTCAGTTACTCTCCTGTTATCCCTTTGTCCATTCCCTTCACGAGCCCAGATTTCATCGTTCAAATATGAGCTCAGCTCACCCACTAAGAGAGCACCTACAGGGATGAGCAGCATAGGCCTGGCATAAAGGTCTTCCCAGCACAGAACCTACACTGGAGGGCTCTGGTCCTTAATCTGTACCCATGTGGCATTCCCTTGAGACAGAATTCCTCCTTTTACTGCTCTAATGAGAATCTCTTGCCCAGGAAAGAATGCTGGGTCGTTTAGTTTATCTTTGTCATGTGTTCCACTCACTTATGTAGCCCATTTATACCTTGAAATCTCCATTATGCACCAGGTAAAGTGGTTTGAAAAAGGGAGCTGGGTCTGGGATGCAAGCCATCTTCTTCCAAAAGCTGGAAGAGAAAAGAGAAAGACTTTGGGGTTAAGCACACATTACAAGTCCAAAGCAAGGCATCTCCAGATCCGATTCAAGCAGCTGAAATCACTTAAATCAGTGGATAGGGATCCAAGGATGTCTCGTGCTGCTGGAGCCACCTAATGGCCTTTCTTGTGAGCAAGGCCTCTGATGCCTCAGTCCCCACGACCCACGCACAAAATACTCACACTCTGTAAGGAAAGAGGTTCCATTTTTTTCCTCCCTGGAAAAGCACCAAGTGCTGGAGTTGCCATTTTCCTCAGGCTGTGTTGGCTAGTGGTCTGCACCCACAGGGCAGAACTCTGCCTTATGTGCTTGTTCTGCAGCCATGGACTGTGCCAGCCCTGGTACTGCACCAGCCCAGCACCCTCCTCTGTGGGAGGGTACACACTGTCCCTCTGCAAGTGCATATGACTGTCCAAAAAGGGGAGAGACCCCGAGCCTTTGCTGAGGGCCCTGGCTGCTGCTCCCATCTGGGCTTCTCCAGAGCATGGACAAGACCAGGAAAATGGCCAAGGAGGCTGGGTGGCCTCTACTTAATCCCCATGCACCAGTGTTGCTGTCCCACCCAGCCTGTTGAATGGCAGCAAAGCCCCCAGGGAGAAGCAAGGCACTCTTGGCAGTACACCATCTGGAGACCATACTTTGCTGGCCCTCACAGGCCCACAGCTGTGCCTGTGCATGACTGTACAAGATGCAAAGAAGGCTGCATGTGAACACCCCATCTTTAGCAGAACAGAACAGGGGCATTTAGTCCAGCTTCCCTAAGGGTTTTTACCTTTGTTGTTTGGCCAGAAAGGCTGTGATTGAGGCAGTGATCACCACAACAGCAACAAGCAACAGCATCCATCCCATGCCTGCTGTCTGTGTCACTGCTGGAGAAAGAGACGGGCTCATTCAGACTCACCTTGCATTTAGACCCTGGTCAGTAAAGCAGCAGACAGTGAGAGAAGACCCTGAATTTCTACTCTGGACTTTTTCTTAAGGACACTGAGGCTGTTACCTGTGGCCCAGCCCTCTGTACATGAGGTCAGGTATGAATGAGGGTACTCAGAGAAGATTGCACCAACAAAAGGAGCTATGCACCAGTCTGGTGCAGCCAGGCCACCAGGCAGCTGACAGCCAACATGCCTGGGGCAAGACAGCTCCCTGCTCCTAAGACCCCCTGGTGTTTCTGACTTCTCCTGGTTTAAAGACACCTCCACAGGTGATCCATGAAGTGATCACCATGCTGCCACAGCACCATTTAATACTTCAGTTTGAGCTGCAGATCAGCTTGAGTGGGGAAGCACAGCATATGCTGCTGACATTGACCACAGTCATCCTGCCCTCCTCTGTTTGAACAAACACTCCATTTTCAGAGCCTGTTCCACTGTGACAAGCACCAGTGTACCACTGTGCATAAGGCAGATCCCTGTGGAGTGGGAGTAACGGCTACTGAATTAAACACCCATGCTTAGCATGACCATCAAACGTAAGAGTCCAGACATTGAACTTAGCCCTGAGAGCAGGCTCCTTTTTTCCCCTCAGCTCAAGGCAATGCAAAGCCCCAGTAGTGGAGGTACCTCCACTAGATCTTTCCTATTTCTGAAAGCTGCAAGCAGGACCCTGGAAGTCTGACACTGTAAAGGATGGTAGAAGCTGCACTCCTGCTTTGGCAACCAAACCTACAGTCCTGGCAAACCCTCCTCCCCTAGGCCATGCTGTAAGGTGAGCTTTGCAGCCCAGTGAGAAGGTCAATACAGACAGCACATATCTGCCCAAGCCTAGGGTTTATGTACCTGTAAGCAAGCCAAACATGCCTGCCTTTAGTAGACTATTTAGCTTTTGTTCTAACTAATTAGATTTGATTAGATTTCTGGAAGCATTCTCAGACATTGACCCAACTGGAAAGGCAGGGAGAGCTAGTAGTATGTACCAGCAGGGCTGGTTTTCAGTGTCAGCGGGGAACTCCATTCACTCCAAAATCCACTGTAGCCAGTGTCTTCTCGGGGTCTGGCTCTCACTTGGAACTCATACTCAGTGTTCCCCTGGAGTTCCCGTGGCAGGATCACCAGTGTCCGTTTATCTTCATGGACAGATTTAGTCTTCTGAGTCTGTGAACAATTAAACACCAAATAGTCAAGGCTGGAGTGACTGCCCCCATCTTACCCTCAGTGCTGCACAGTGTGGAACCCTGCAAAGCAATCCCTCTGCTTTCGTGTCATTTCTGTGGGGCCATGCTGTGACTGGGCAGTAGCTGCATGAGGCCCTGGGGGATCCTTCCATGCTGGACAGCATAAGCAGCAAATGATCAACCAGCCTTCCCCACAGGATCTTGTACCTTTCAAACAGCTTCTGCTTCTCAATTCTTTTTTTAGTTTTGCATATTTTTAGTCCAGGCAAGCAAAGAGAAACTTTTTCAAAACCTTGAGAACCCTTCTTCCGCACTAGTGCTCGTGTCCTGCTTGTGCTGGCCTCCTCTTTGCTGGTACATCTTACCTGATGGTAAACTGATACCTCACTTACCTCCCAGGTGTCAGTCATTCTCTTATAACGCAGCTGATATTCCAGCTCCTCATTCAAAAAGTAGAAAGAGTTCTGGTAGATGGTTTCCCAAGAAATGTTATAACCCTCTGCAGACACAGCAGTCAGATTGAAAGGAGGCTGTGGTTTGACTGTGGGTGAAGACAGGATGGTGTTACTCTTCACTGCATTACTACAGACCCAAGAGATGGCCCAGCATGGTATCATAAAGGCAGAGCGAGTAGGGACCAGAACTGCCCAGGCCGGGGTGGGCCCTCCTGCACAGGACAACATCCCTGCCTCTCGGGCTGAGCAGTCCTGAGCAGTGCACAGAGCCTCACACCTCAGTAGCACAGTGAGATCAGGCCCACACTTCTCTGAACTTGCCTTCTTCCTGACTCTGCTGCCTGTTTCTGAACTTCCTCATCTCCTAAGGAGCAGGAGAAAATAGCACAAGGGCTGATAACTCCTGTGAGATGAGGGAAGTAGAGCACCTTGTTCTGCTCATCACATAGGAGGTCTCCATGTAGACATGGTCACTTGCACAGTTAGGCCAGCTCTAAGCTCAGTCTCCAGTATAAAATGTTCTGTAGCTTACAATGGCAACAATAAAATCACAGAGTCCTGCATATAGGTGTGCACACTGAACACAGTTCCCCACCCTTGGCTGTCATGCTCACTCCTTGCCCAGACTGTCCTGGCAAATGGACATAAGCTCAGGAAATATATATCAAGCCTACCATTTTTGTACTTACTGTTCTCTCCCATATAAAAGCCTTTGGAAATCATGTGTTGCCTGTCAGCTATCTCTGTAACATCCACCTGGACTTTGATATCTGCCAGGAGTTCAGTCATGTCCACAGTGCACATATACTGTGTGTGACTGGTGTTCCTGGACAATTGCAGGAGACTGCAGGCAGCCACAGTATTTTCTGGATTGTCCTCATGAACCCTGAAACCACCAAAACAAAGAAAGTAGTCTACATCTATCACATGCTGTAGTTGGACTAATCTGTTGCTGAAAAAAAAAACAACCAGAAATTCATAAGAAAAAAAAGCAACATGTTCAAATAAAAATTGATCTTTGAATGTTGACAATTTTTTCTCTTTCTATTTGCTCAGCTTAGCAGCTTTCTGAAGGAAACAGAGGTGAAGTGCTTGTGGAAAGGTTTTAAAGGCTTTAAAGGAAAGGTGATCACTAGGGCTGCATAGCCCAGGACTGCACCCACTTCCTGGCTGGGGCAAAACGGCAGCTGTACGAAGCTTGGATGAGTTGCGTGATCCCTTGCCAGCACACACAAGTGGAAGCCCATTGTTAGCAGCAAAAGGCAAGGCATTGCCAAGACAGGCAAATGTTCTGGGCCCCTCAGTTCAAGGACAGGGAACTGCTTGAAAGAGTCCAGCGCAGAGCCACAAAGATGATTAAGGGAGTGGAGCATCTCCCTTACGAGGAAAGGCGGAGGGAGCTGGGTCTCTTTAGCTTGGAGAAAAGGAGACTGAGAGGTGACCTTATTAATGTTTATAAATATGAAAAGGGTGAGTGTCAGGAGTATGGAGCCAGGTTCTTCTCCTTGACATCCAATGATAAGACAAGGAGCAATGGGTACAAGCTGAAGGAACTTCTTCACGGTGAGGGTGATGGAGCACTGGAACAGGCTGCCCAGAGAGGTTATGGAGTCTCCTTCTCTAGAGACTTTCAAAACCCGCCTAGATGCGTTCCTGTGTGACCTGATCTAGGTGTTCCTGCTCCGGCAGGGGGATTGGACTGGATGATCTTTCAAGGTCCCTTCCAATCCCTAACATTCTGTGATTCTGTGTCAGGAGAGGAAACAATGCCAAGGAAGCCAGAGTCAATGTAGCTATCAGTAGCAAGCAGTGCAGTCAGTGGACACAGGAACCAGGGCTCCTTTGCTAGTGGAGAAGCCAGACGACAACTGGAGTGTGAAGTACAAACAGAACACCTGCAAGGCAGGAGGAAGGAGAAATCTACCTAATGAAGATAGTAGAAGGACATCACTGCGCTATAGCACTGTTAGAAGTTTCTGCTGCCTGCACTTTGTTCATTCTACTAAGACATACCATGTCGCAGTGAGGTTATATGAACTGGCACTCAGGTCATTTCTCAGGATACAGGACAGGGTCTGCACATAGTCCACAAAACAAGTGAGGTTTTCACAACACATAGCTGTAGGTTTGGAAAGAGAAAACAATGTCAACTTCCATGCTGAAGCAAGCAGAACTTTATATCAACATACACAGCCCTCAGGGCTCCCACTATATCGGAAGAGAACAGACCACTCTGCACCAGCCCCCAGAAAGTTTCCAGTCTCGGAGCACAGATGTGTTCCATCTCTGCAGGGAGGTGAGTCATTGACAGCCAGGTAAATGTTAAAGAAAAATCTATTAAAAATGCCGTGGCAGCAAATGACATGCAGAAATACCTGAAAATGCCCAAATGGTGGCTGAATTTTCAAACTTATTTCTGTCCCCTCTTACACAGTCATTGCACCAGTTGCACATTATTTCTGCAAGAGTCATAGCTTGTAGCACATAAAAAAGACAAGGTTACCCAACCAGAAATGGCAGCATATTCAAGCATTTTAATGACATCACTTCCTAAATTTTTAGAACAGTTCTTTGCCAGTCTAGCATTCATGGCACTTTGCACATTAAAAAAAGGGGTATTTTAGTAATTCTTTCTTTACCATTCTCTCTATTTACCGTTTTCTACAGCTTAATATCTGCAGCATCAATGCTTTTCGTGTCCAGCTCCAGAGACTTGGAATAAGCTTTTCATGGAATTTTGACAAAAAAAAAAAAAAAAAAGATATTTCAACTTCCTAGTTATTATAATTTCCAAAAATCATTCTGATACTACATTGGCACAATTTATTAATCACTTAAACTGGAACAGACTGCTAAAGAGAATGCGAGAGACAATTGTAGAAGTAACACTATGGTCATTAAGAAAATTAGCTTATTTGTAAATGGTCACAAAACAGCATTTATGCTTTTAATTATGCTGCAGAAGCTCTTTTCACACATCAGCATCTGAGATATGCTGTACAAAAACACTATTGTTCTATGCATGACACAGTCTATCTCCCTGGATTTCAAGGCAAGGAAGACCACGATACAGTGAGAAACATCTGCATTTGTGAGTCCTTTCCTGACAGCATCTTGGGCTGACAAAAGCCTCTGCTGTTAAGCTAGGAATAACTGTGAGAAGAGACCTGTAGGAGATGTAGTATGCCATGTTGGTGCAAACCATGCCTACCACAATTACATACTCATCTCTTACATGTACAATATCACCCCTTTTTGATGGGAGTAAAATTGTCATTGTCTAGGGGAAGGTCTCAAGGTTGTCACATCAAATCAAGCATGGGTCCTCACCTATTCTCAAGGCTGCCCCTGGCCTGATGGGAAAATATTACTTCACAGCCATCAGGCACCCAAATCCTCTGATGCCAACAGTGTTGCGAGTTCACCTCCCTTTGTCATTCTGCTACTTGCCTAGGTAGAGAAGCCGCGCTCTGGGGAGACCATGTTGCAGCCTTCCAATACTTAAAGGGAACTTGTAATAAAGATGGGGAGGGACTCTATCAGGGAGTGTAGAGACAGGACAAGGGGTAATGGTTTTAAACTGAAAGAGGGGAGACGTGGCTGTGTTCTGTGGACCAGAAACATCTGCTCCACCCTCCAGATCAAATGACAGTCCTCACAAACAAGTTGTCTGCCTTTACAGTAACAATGCACAGCAGGTATGTCCAGTAGAGGGTGCAGTCTAATTCCAGACCAGAGTAAATTAAAGCCCAACTTTTCCCACTGACTTTGCTCATCATAAAGTTTCTTGCTAGTCACGTAGCACCAGGGCACACGCTGTTTTCCATACATGAGCTCTGGGCAGTACTCAGATTTACGTACAAGACCCCTGAAGAGGTAGGATGGTGACAGAAGAAATTTGGGGATGCTTGCAACAGACTCTGACTCCAAGTGTGTACACGTGCTTTATTAAACTGTATGTGATTCAAATTATGTGGTCATTATTTTGTTTCATTTTGACTTTTTCATTTCACTCTGACTTCAGAATTTTGTCCTGAAATTTTCACTAATTTCATTTCATTTCATTTCAATTTTAACTTTTCATTTTGAGCCCTCAGCAGGCTTCCCTGAGGCCCCTGGTACAGGCACTTCTTGTTCCACTCCAGAACAAGATACTTTTTCTTTCTTAGCCTAACTTTATTCTTCTATAAAAAAGGGGTTAATACCCCTGCTTTCCTTCAGAGAGGGCAGCAAGTATTAATAAGCTAATAAGCATTGCTAATTAGCATTCTTCTATGCTATTATGATAACAGTCAAAGGGTCTACTATTCCTAGGCAGCTGGTAAGCTGCAAGGATATCTCTTTTTGCAAGAATTTGCTAGTAAAATTAAGATGAGTTGAAATTTTTACTGGTAAGGGAATAATTATGTGTTAGAATAACCCAATCAAGTCTAGGATGAATTCCATCTTTCACAGCTTCAGAAACAAAGAGCAAAGGATTTTACTTTTAACAATAAGATCCAGTCTGGCCCAAAATGAAATTAGTACAGGGTAATTCCCTGGCTTGTATTACACAAGATTCAGAACAGACATCACAGTGATCCTGTATGGCAGAAGATACAGCTCTGAATTCATATTTTCTGCTAATTCAAATTTGGAGCTGGTCCAAGGTTCCTACTAGAAGCAGCATGTGAAATGCTAAACTTGCACCTGTTCCCTGCAGGCGCTCTTGTTGCTGCCTTTTTTTGTCCAGCTGACCTGTTCAGAAAGTCAGCTCTGAGTCAGCTGAAGTTTGGATGGTGGGTAAAAATCAGCAAGAAAGAGGCAGTGGCCATCTGCACAGCACAGTCCTTGGCAAAGGGGTTCAGATTAGGATAGGTTCACTCCACTCTTCTGACTGGCCTGCAAACAGTGGCTGTAAGCCCCAGGGATATCCAGCTCTTGGCCACCAGAACCTTCCCTGTGGCAAAAGTTATGGGGAGGGATCCTAAGCCCATCTCGCCAGGAGACATTTCAGTGCAAGGTAGGTGCTACCTCCACAATGTCCCTGTTGATGCTGTTCCCTGGAGTGGGATGTGGTTTGGCTGAGCTCTGCCCAGCTGTGCATCCTCTCCTGTCTGTCTGCCACTGCCCCCATGGTGACTCTCCCATAAGTCCTTGTCCCACACAACCCTCTCCACTAGTACCCTGTCTTGTGCTTGCTGTCCCATGGCACTATTGGGCCCTGTATGTCTCTGCAGAGCCTACATTAACAGCCAAGAAGATAAGCCTCGTGGGTATACGGCCTGGAAAATATATCTGAAACTTACTGTACTGGAATAAAAGGAAGAAGGAAATACTCTGGAGCCATAGTTCGTTCCTCATGTTGGTTCTGCCTGGATGTCCTGAAAAAAGCAAAAAAGCCACACACACACACACAAAAAAAAAAACAATAAAACAATGAAGAGTTCAGCTCAGCCATCTGCTCATGTGTGTTGGAGGTTGAGGTGGAATTAATCTAGCCTTCATTTACATGTCTAAAAGTGAAGTGCCTAATTTAGGCAAGGCATCTCAGCTCTCCTGTATGCATCTCTCCCATGGGCTAAGAGTTAGGGGGTGGGGGGACCAATGGCCCTGCCAGTTGGCCATAAAGCAGATTAGTGAAATCTCTGCTCCTTGCCAGCAGCATGTGCTCAGAGAAAGCAGCAAACTGACTGCAGCCTCAGTCCATCCATGCAACAGTAAGACACTTTGGTTAAGTGCTACCCCCCCCCCCCCTTTTTTTTTTTCCCCATCAGCTTCCTGCAACTAGAAATGGCTTGCAACTAGGAGAAGTGACATTGCTGTGGCTTAAGCATCTGTACAGTGAATTAGTCCAATAAAGGAGTCAGAATGTCATTGTCAGTCTGAGCAATGCTTATGAGAACTCACTGATTTGGCCTCCCCATGGTTAAATAAGCATGGAATATCTAGTTAAGGCACTCCAGGAAGGGAGACCAAATAAAATGAAAATAACAGTCTCCCATGTGACACAGAAGAGAATAATGTATAGCATTCTTTTCAGGGGAAGACTGTCCTGATACATTTTGGTGAAAAGAACCTACAGGAAAGTCTTCAGAGAAGGGAACAGCAGGATGTTTACAACAATATGAGGAAACAGCACCACATACAAATGACTGATCAGCCCACAGCCCCTGCTCCCAGACCAGACCCTCAAGCCACATTGTGCATTAAGGCTGTGTTTTCACAGTATTTAACTTTTATAGAAATACACAGATATGCACAGAAAGACTTCAAATGAGCTCCCTGCAGAGTATTGGCTGTTGGCACCCACTACAAGTTTCGGCACTGTGTTCTGAAATGGGCTAGGCTACATGGGGACAAAGCTTTGGAGAAGCAATCTATTACTTTGGGACATAATTCTGTCGAGTGAGTTGCAAGGATGCACAGACAGCAGGGAGGGCCCACGTGCCCTGCCACAGAGCAGCAGCAGTCAGTGACTGAACCCACAGGAACCCCTCTGCTGGCTGCAAGCCATGCTTGCAAGCAACAAGTCCTAGAGCCCTGCAAAACCTGCTGCACTGGATTGCACAGAGGCACCTGTGAAAAAGATACGGGGGAAGAATGGGCAGTCACCAGAGCGAAACACAGGGCTCCTAACAGGGCCTGGTGCAGGTCCTGGGGTGCCTGTGTCTCCCCTACTACTAGCAGCAAACACCCCATCACTCAGCAGAGAGAATGCCAGTGAGGCCTCTCCCACTTGGGGAATATTTGTGGTATTTAAAAATTTTCCAGGTTTACTCAAACAATGAAAGCAAAATAAATTTAGCAGCCACCAAAAAGCCCCTGCAGATCCACGTCAGCTCTGAGACTTGCTCTCAAGGCACCACAGATGAGATCAGCAGGGCTCACTTGGGAAGTGCCACAAACACACCATGCAGCAGCACCTGCTGACCCTCCTTCCCTGCCAAACACCTCCACCAGATGAAGTGGTTGCTCCAGTTCACCAAGGAGTCCCAGGCAACCAGCTAGTCTCCCTTGCCTGCTCTGAGTGGCAGGACAGAAGCTCTTGCCTCATGTTCCAGCCCTTCTTTCTGTATTGTACATTTCCTTGAGGAAACACCTCTTCCTGACCCCTCTAGTCCCAATTCTCTGTACAATAACTATCGTCATTACCACTACTTCTGGTGATGCAGTCCCTGATTACTAAGGCACAGCCCACTGTTGAACCACACCTGTGCTCCCATGCATCCATCCACAACTCTTCTCTAAATTCTCATTCCTTTGAGAAAGGCACCCTGTTTTCATACCATCTGAAACATGCTCACCTAACTCCATGATAAGACTGGATGCACCATGAAAACAGCCACCTTTGAGATTGGCAGCCTCCTCCTTAGCTGATGTAGCATCTGCTCACGACCTCTTAGTGTCAAGAGCTCTGTTCCTTGCAGCACATTTAATAGAAGAGCTGTGCCAAACGAACAGGCCACTGGGGCCTAGAAGTCACCAGCCCTAGGGTCAGGGCTGTGCAATTGTCTACTACCTTTTAAAATCATCTTTCTACCAGCAAAATGCCAAGAAATATCATTATTGGGCTCAGAATATTCAGGGATCCCATTGCTTAGGATGCCAGCACCCTGCTCAGATGGGCCAAGAAAGTGCAGAGTCCCTGGGGCTACTGCTGCTCCTCCTCAGGGCTTCATGCCTTCTCACTGACTACCCAGCATGG
The DNA here is from genome assembly GCA_013399115.1 of Anseranas semipalmata. Lineage (NCBI taxonomy): Eukaryota > Metazoa > Chordata > Aves > Anseriformes > Anseranatidae > Anseranas > Anseranas semipalmata. The sequence continues at coordinate 357,941 of VXAA01002703.1, read as the reverse complement.
GCCTTGGGACCGCAGAGTGGACTAGTGCCCCCTCAGTGCTGTGCCCTGCTGCAGAAGCCCAATCTCGACGTCACTGCTTTGCAACTGCCATGCACCACAGTCTTGGCCTCCCTGTAAGCCAAGGCAGGAAACTTGCTGCCTCTTCTTCAGCAGAGGAAGGAAGAGTTGACCCTCAAAGAGCTCTGCAGACTCACTGCTTGCTTTAGAATGCATCTGGCCGTGCCCCCATTGTTTCACAGCCATGAAACTTCTGTTGTTCTACTCTCATTCTATCCCTATCCCTGCCTAAATGGGCAGAGCAATGCAAGGGAAGCGTTTGCTGCTTTTAGCTACTGGACTGTGGCTTCTTGAAAGTGCCTTCCTTATTTCCTTTCTCCTCAGAGAATAGTACCATCAGTCCAATGGGACAGGAAGGACTGAACATGAATAAGTCAAAACAACAAGACCGAGTAGCTTACCAAGAAGAAATTTTACATCAATATCAGAGGCTGCCATTACACACTGCTATTACACACATTAACATAAAATGTAGTAATTGAGAAGGAAGATTCCTGAATAAGAGCACAGTAGCAAAAATAAGACAGCTCTCTGCTTGTGTGATTGTTCACTTAGGGGCAGGGGGGAGAATGGCAGTGGGCAAGGAGCAGAGGCAGGAACTTATTCCCTGTCTAACATTAGAGAAGCCCCTTCCACCTCTTCATTTCAGTTTCTCTGTCTGTGAAATGAGGAGTCTGAGACAGCTTTCAGCATGCTTGAAACCCAGTTACTTAATGCTTGTAAAATGTCAAGCACTGTACAGCTGTTAAGCTCCATTGCTGCAAACTCTGTAGAATCCTAGGGAAGAGGGTGTGAGAGCATGGTAATAAAAAAAGGTGATTAGCCATTCATATACATGTGCACCTATAAATGATTCTACAATGTTTTAAAATACACCAGTGAATAGGAAATGGGACCCGTACGCAGACATTTAAGATTATTTTGCTAAGGATCTGGAAGTATGATGTTATAAGCTGCCAAATATGGATACAGTCTAAGCTCACAGTTTGAAATATGTCCAGGAACTATATGCACTTGTAAAATTTCCACCGAAAAAAGCATAATTAAGAACTCAGTTTATGTGAAATAAGAAAATAATAATTTTGATATTTCCAAGCATGAGATAGTAAATGTCACAGTTCCAACCAAGTAAAAGGCATGGAAGGCCTGGGAAAGTCTCGTAGTCCATCAGCTACAAGCAAAAACAAGCTTTCTTCTTGAAAACTTCATTATCAATGTGCCCTGCCACCTAATCACAAAACTAAAGCAACAGGGAGACAGAAGGATCCTCTAGCTGTCCAGTACAGGACAACACGAATAACATGAGGCCACGTCAGCGACAGGAGAGATTTACAGCGAAGTCACAGATATCAAGCAGTAACAAATTGGCAGCAGGGAAACTTGGTGGAACATGGACATTACCTTGCCCCGTCCTTTCAGCTGTCCATTTCAGCCCTCCAACACCTCCACAGCTGGCCTGGCTAACTTGCTACTGTGACTGCAGGCACTGCATGCGCGGGAGCTGGAAAGCAGGTGGCTCTCGTCAGCACTGAGTAAAAGTAAAGCCTACTTGTGTGCAGCCGGGAGCTGTAATGTATTGGAATACACAGTGATAGATGGTGGTTGACGTCACCACTGTATCAGTATTACTGTGCCGATAGAAGGATGTGGTGAGCACAGAGGAGGCAATGAATTCAGGTCCAAACACCCACACACCATTTATGACTGTATTGCTCTGCTCTCTTACTCTTATGTGAGAAAAAGGTGGGAGAGCAGATAAAACAAACTCACAAGCCTTAGATCTAAAAGGTCATTTAAGTCCCTTAGTGGGGCTGGTAGAATTAGTGGCTTACAGTAGGGAGACATCAGTGGCAAGGTATTAAATGTTTAAGCCTAACTAAATAGTACATTATGTACCACATCTGAGACAGCCACGTACCGCTTTGCTCTGCTAACGCCTGTCTCCAAAATGGCCCCTGGGACCAGGGTGACAGCACCAACCCTCAGACCACAGGCAGGGAGGTTGTCTGGCTCCTGCACAGGTGGTGGGTTCTCCCCCTGCCCTGACTCCATGCCTGCAGCTTGCAGCTGGACTGGAGGTCTGCAGATTGCAAGGCCGACACTGAGGAAGGATGGTCTACTCCCCTCAGCACATCAAATGGAGCTTAAGGAGACACATGCACGCTCCTTGTGCCCCCGGGCAAGGGGGAAAGGAATTGGGCAGCACTGTGAACGGAACTTGGCACATACAGCATAGTTGGGTGGTAGGAGGGTAAGTTTCAAGCAGCTGGAACAACCCAGGGATACTGCAGCAGTGAAGTGGGCACAAAGTAGCTGGCTGCAGGGTGACTGTGCTCTGTGTTCAGCCCCCAAGATCTGCTGAGCTAAAAAAAACTGCACCCACCGTGCAGCAGCAGGAGATGCAAAGACTTGGCATAGCATGGCAGCAGATGTGCTGCCAGCAGGGGCCAGCTCACACCCAGAACCCAGGGCTCAGCTGACCATAAGGAGAAAGTGAAGATACGGGAGAGTCAAGACTGGTCGGTCTATGTACAATTCATTTTTGTACTAGGTTAGAAACAGAGTAAGCCCCATCCCTCATGTAGACCAGGAGGCAGCAATCACAAAGCATAGAAGGCATGAGATTGTCAGATGGTAATGACAGAAGGTCCCAGCTCCACATTCAGCAGTAGCAGCTGTCTCTTATGTATTGATAAGGTATTTGAAAAAATAATCAGGTACTTACTGCTACCAGCATATATGACATCTGCTTGAAAAGGAGAACTCCAGCTAGAGGAAACTGCTAATAACAATACAAGTGAGCAGCTCTCAGATTTCTATGCTGATATATAGGGAGGAACAAAGAGAGATGTCAATATATCAGGGGATGTTCCCAGATTTTAAGAGTGTTAACAACATGCCAGAGATTTAAAAAAAGAAGTAGGGTATTCTGAGCCGTAAAGCAGTCCAGCAGTCTAAAACAAAATTGTTAAACTAGAAAAGCTAACTTGGGATTCAGTTAATATATAACAAAAGAAAAATAATACAGAATAATTGCTGCCTAATCAGTTATACAGAAAATATTAAGGTAATGCATGATTTTCCATTTTTAATGAGTTAAGTTTGAGGAAAAATACAAGTATTTAGATGCAAAATAAATTTATAAGGAAGGCACGGTCTTAAGAGTACCACCAGTACTATTGTTTTAAAAATTAGCTCTGTAATATCAAATGCATATTATTGCATGTTTTAGAAGTAGCATGCTTTGGGCCTGCAATCTCTATCACATAATGCCGTCCCTTCCCTCCGTCTGCTGCACAAATAATGGTGCTAGCATACCTTGGAGAGTCCTGTGTAACCATAGAGCAAAAGCTTTACCACTGTCCTGGCCTGCTGTCCTCACAAGAGAAAGATCTTATTGACTGCCTGGAAAGTGTCTAACTTAATTGCTCAGCCTACTTGACCCTGTGCAATCCCACACTGTTCCCAGCAGTGACAACATCTGCAACCCATAGGCAGCATCTGCTGAGACAAGTCTTTTCTAGAAGCTCAGGCATGACACCATGCTTGTAAGTGATCTATAAACGGGATCCTCTCCGTGCATATTGTATCAGTATACAACTGGAAAATTGACTAGCCCAGTTACTAGCAACTAGCTGGCAAACATGGTCAAGAGCACCATCCTTGGCCTGAATGGTCCAAAACACCCCCCCCCAAAGGAGTGAGCCAGGGGCATCGAGGTGTTTACTGTATAGGGACAAGGAAGCAGAGGTAGGTCTGAAGGTAAGTAATTAGACCTTTGAGAGGGCAGCAGTGGCAGCTGGAAATTATTTAAGATGGTTCATTTAAATTTAAGAAAGTTTATCCCTCAGTCACTGCCAGAATTCAGATCTGTACAGTTTCCCTTCTGTGATGCTCACTGCTGGCGAAACAAAGCCAAAAGAAGCATTAAGGGCCTGCTGGAAGTACATCAGTGTTCACCATGCACTGATGTGTTGAAACTTAATTACGAATTCTCTTGCCATCTAGCACTGTGCATATACCTGCATGTATGTGCAAGTACAGCCATGTGCACATGTGAAAGTGTGTGCAAGTGCTGCAATGTGTAGTTCAACAAGGAGTTTTGTCCCAGCACAGTGAATGCTTATGAGATGCCTACCTCTTCAGTCCTGGGAAGCCCAGCAGAGCATGAACCACCAGGTCGCTCAGTGGCTGTATGTGCTCTCTCCAGGCTGGGATGACGTGGGATATACATGCAGGATCTCCAGAAGCCCTCATACCTGTTGCCACCTGAACGAAGCAAGTCAGTGGGCTCACTGTGCAGTGACCATCTCCAAGAGCACGCTGCTCTAGAGCTACTCTGCACCGTGTGGGCACTGACTGCCCGTGCCTCAGGAGGTGCCTGATGTTCCATGATGTGGGGAAAAAATTCCACACAAACAGTACTACCTCTGTGTTTTCTTCCTGTCACAGTGGAATTAAAACAATATTCTAAGTATCCTCAAAGATACAGACCAAGTATTACAATTCTAGAGTCAATGACACCTTTACTGGCTAGTGACATTTAAGAGGGAGATAATAATGTATTACCATAAGCAATGAGTCAAAAATCACAGGAGAACAGCTGAGGCCTGAGTAACAGTGTTCTACTGGAAGGGAAAGCAATAGAAGAAACCACCTCAAAGCTCAGGAAATGGGGTAAAATATGAATGAGCCAGGCAGAAAGCGGAGGTGTTAGTCAGCAAAGCAGCAGGTTGAAAAACAACAAAGCCCCAGCTGGCGGCCTGCGAGCTTACACAGGATGCTGCACAGAGGAGGGAGCGCATTGCTTTCAGTCTGGGGAATGCTGAGTGCCACCCACACAGACCCCAGCACCCTGCTCTCTTGACTCCCTTTTACCTTTGCTTATTTTCTCTTTACAGCCACCAACATTGGGCTCAGCCTCTTATTTTTCCCCAATATACATCAAGTCTGAACCCATTCTGCACAAAGGCTGCAGTAGGAGGACATTGCTTGGGCTCCTGCCAGAGGAAAAGGGCTTACCTTCGCAGAGCTGTGACTATGTACGTCTTGCTCACACAGAGGGGAGCACACAGAGGCTTGTGTCTTCTGTTAGGAAATCACCAGACGTATGCTGGTAAGCAGAAACAGGAATGACTGCGCATGTGAACTCACTCTGACCATCTGGAACAGAAACCTGCAGCTCTGCTCAGCCTCAGACCCATCACCCTCATCTGCACCACGCAGAAAGTGCCCAGAGCCCTCTCCTCAGTCACTTCACTACACTGGATCCTGGCTGGCGTTTATTCAGCCTACAGGAAAGTATGTTCCCTCTGAGATAGCTTGCACACACCCTCCTCACAGAGAGCAGACCCTTTTGGATAGCCCACAGGCAGGACCCTACCCACAAATGTTTATCAGAGGTGTGCCCCGCAGCTGGGTTCCTGCAGTTTCACAAACTGAACATCAGCCTTTTCTTGTCTGTTCAGCTGATGTGTCTCAGCCCCTCCACCCTCCCCCATCACAGCCAGTCTCAGGCTGGTCCCAGGTCACTTCAGGCCATGCCCTGTGTTTGTGCTTGCAAACGACACTGATCCTGCATGAGATCAGCAAGTCCACATGTTCCCACAGTGCTCACCTGAGCCACCAGTGCTGGCAGAGCTCCCTGCTCCTTTCACACAGGTTAGCAGAATCTGACCCATTTAGGGCCAACATCCATCAGCATGTCCTGTCCGCTTCCAGTGATGCACCAACATCAGAGCTGTGGTGCTGGCATATGGCTTTTTATGGCAAGAGCCCCACCTGAGCCTCTTGGATCTTTGTTTTACCACAGCTGTCAAAAAGCAGGGTGCCCCACCCAGCCCCATCCACCCTGCCAGGCCACAAGTTTTTGCAGCAAGTCTTCCACTCCCTGGGCTGGGCACAGCAATCGAGTGTACCTTGCACAGTGTTTGGCATCGCTGATAGGGTGGCAAAACACACCAGTTACTTTCAACCTGCGAGTGTGGAAGCACTTTCAAAGCAAAAGCTAATGGCTCACACTGCATGCTGCCTCCGTGTGGCAAGCAGCAAGCTGTAGATGATCGCATGGCAGTGCACAGACTCTAACAGCATTGCTGGCTCACTCCCAAACCCACATAACACGCAGTCCTACCACAGCTGGTGGGTCCTCACGTTACTGGCAGGGACATACCATGTCATTAGGAGAAAAGGTGGGATGGGGATGCAGGATGGACAAACAAACAGTTTATGAGAAACACCTTGCAATATGTTGGGGCATATTAAAACACTGGAGATAAACAGATTTTTCATGGAAACAGACTCTTCTGAAGTAACTGATATTTCCAAAAATTCAAAATACATTTCTTCACAGAGAAGCTAAAAGGCTTACTGAAACCTTCCTGGGACTGTCCCTATTGCTGGAAGCTGTGGTTTTGCTATGAAGCTGGTAATAGTTCATTGTAAGGTGGCAGAAGGCAGCAGCTGTTTTATTTCAGGCTAAAAAGGCCAAAACATGGGGTTATTGGCTCCACTAGAGTACAGGGACTAATGCAATAAAATCATGTCACATCAGTACATCTGCATCCAAATCAGCACAGGTAAACTTTTACAATGCTCAGCAAGAAGAAGAGTCTGAAGTTTGTTCCTACAAAATGTAGGGACTGGGGGATTCCATGCTCTACTGCGGCTTTGGCTGTGGTGTGAGGCTCTTGTTCAAACAAGGAAGCTGCTTGGATCCCCTGGTTGCTGTTCTGTGATCAGCGAAGAGTAACTGCACAGCCCAGTTTCCACATTGCTTACCCTGTCACTGTGCATGTGCAGAAGTTGGAAAGTGATGTGCTAGGGGCAGCAAGAAGTTGAAGCAATGGCAGACAGCATGCAAAATAGAGACAACATGGACAGCAGGTGAATGTGTTGGCCCTTCACATTGGAGAACACAACTGGAGTTTTTTGAGATATGTAATAAGAACAGCAGGGGTCATCTGACCGGAAGGGGGAAGAAACCCTGCTGCTTCAGGACAGCAGGGTCTGTTGCAAAGATCCACCACAGCTCAGAATGAGGCCATGGTATATGAGCATGAGGGAGTCTAGGTGTTCTTGGAGCACCTCTGCAAGGCAATGGGAGAGCAGAACCCTCAGCAATGAACTATCCTGTATAACTTTCAAGTCCAGAGTCTGTCAGATACATGTATTGGTTAGTGAATGCAACACAACATAAACCTGCCAGAGCCATTTCCTTGAGACCTCTGCGGGCTGCTCACCAAGGGCCAAGAGTGCTAACTTCAGGGCAAACCATGGCCAGTGCAGATCTGGTTTTCACAGCAACCACGTACAGCACCAAGACAAGAACTGGGGACTAATTAAAACCTTGAGCCAGGTGTGGAAATTCTCCCCGCAGAAGGCAGTCCAGTGCTTCCTCACTCTGTTATAATTTTTGTTGCTGCGTGGGTGGTTTACTGCAAGTGAAACCAGCAGCGGCTGAGCTGGAGAGAAGCAGCCAACCTCAAACTCTTCAGTTTATGGCAAATTCCCCCATGTCTAAGAGCTGGGGAAACAGCAGCAAGTAGGAAAGTCCCAGTGATATGTTAGTCACTGACTCAATAACCTTCAAGCAGAAGACAAACTGCTTGAGTGCCCTGCTATTAATACAGTGGAAAACAAGCACAGACAGGACCACGGGAGTGGCTGATCCATCACAGAACTGGGGCAGGAGCTCCTTAGGACACCTGTCACACTCCATGGACTGGGGGAGGTCTAACACAGCCACCCCTCTACCAAACACATGCTGCAGGTCACAAACTGGTACCAACTGTTGCCATTACAATTGCCCCTCTGCTCTCAGAGTACAGAATGTGTAAGTAGTCATCTAAGAATTTTATAGAAAGTGTTCTGGCTAAGAGAAAAAAAAAAAAAAAGAAAAACAACCGCACCTCCTTACAGCGTTCCCCCACTCTGTTCATTCCAGGGCTGCAGTCAGTTTTTCTTTCATCTTGCAGTCTTACTGGAAGGGTGGAATAAGGGTGTGTGGAAATTCCATGCTGTAGAAAGCCAGACGAGGGACAGGATGGAAGTAGGGCAGCACAAGGGACAAACAGAGCAAATCACCTTTGGCCAGAGTACAGCAGAGATGTAAAGTTCCTCTCAACACTGCTTCCTCAGCTTGTCAAAGGACAGAGTAGCCAGGACTTAGCAAACCATTGGTGCTGATGCTAGCTGTTATTAGGAGCTCTGAGAAAACACACTGAAGTATGGCAATTTGGTAAAGTCTAACTTTGATTAAGCACGTTACTGAGGTACCTGGGAGGTGCCCTCTTCTTTGCTTGGCTGTTTTCTTTCCTTTCGTTTGGAGCAATCTGCTTTGGGAGCCAAGCAAGGACTATAGTGCTGCAGCTGAAAACCAGACCAGTTGATTGGTCTCATTCCTGATTGTCAGCAAGATCATGCTGAGCTGTTGCTTTGCTTCCGACCCTGTCACCACAGTTTAGGCAGGGAGGCCTTGAAGGCTCTGAACGGTGGCTGCAAGATCTGATGAAAATCTGACAGCATGACACAGCTGCCTCAGGCATAGTAGTGTGGTGAAAAAAAAATAAAATTCCGGTTAATATGTGATCATGATATATCACCATGTGGGAGCCTGGGGCAGAACTTGTACTTAGCAGTCTGCAGAGGTGGGGAAATGATCTGTGTGTGCATGTGTACACATGCATGTGCACTGCACAGGCACAGCTCTCCTGAGAATTAGTCAAAAACACCTACTCTATGTGAAAACATCTGCATGCAAATTTACACACATTGGAAGTACAAACTGCAAAAACCACGCTAAGGAGTTTCCTACAGAAAAGACATGGCTAGGAAAAAGCAAACTGTCTTCTCAGTCTCTATTCACTAAGGAGTTTTCTCACATAATTTCACAGCCAGAGATAAACATTAGAGAGCAGGGTAGGGGAAGTCACAAATCCGTCATTTGGTTCTCCTCAGCCTTTGGTCTTTTGGCCATGTTGCTGCTGGAAAGTGACACCTCACAGAACTTGTTTTCTTAGATAATGTTTGTGGCTTATGATGGATAAGCACTTGGACATCCTTGCAACCTGCTTGAACAAAGCAGTATCCAAAGCAAAATGCAGAGACAAGTTATTAAAAAAAACTGATGACCCCCACCCCCCCCACCCCTGGTTAACTTGTCCCTACCCCCATGGACTTGTTTCACAGCTCTGTTTAAGCCCATACCTCTACACTTCTCTCACCCTTCTCTTGGGGTTATTGTTAGTTTTCCAAGGGCAATGACAAAACTTGCAATTGATAGGAATTTGCGAACAGCTGTTCAGTAAAGGTGCATATTTCTAATGAGCTAATATTGTTTAGAAAGAAGAAAGAAAAAAAGGCAAGCCTGTGACATTCTCTGCAAAGGATAAACAGTTTATCAGAACTAGTTTCCCCTGAATTGGGAATACACCTGCTTTTCTCAGGAACCTGTTTCACTCACTCATGACAATGATGAGTCAGGTTGCTAATACTTGGTAGGCAGCCAGGTAAGGATGATGTGGAGGTAGAATGATTGTGAGTAATAAATGGCCTCATAATTCTGCTAAAACCCAGCACAAGCCTTTACTTGCACTGCAGTACTACAAAACAAACTGGAAAAAAGAAAAAAAAAAAAAAAGAAAATACACTTACTGCAGTAGGTAATTCTCTGTCCTGGCAGGGGCCCTCTGCTAGCTATAAAAGGCCATGACTAGAGGGTCCCAACCTTTAGGTTTGAAGCTCCTCTCCTGGGAGGGTAAGCTGCTTTTGCAAACACAGACTAGTCCCTGGGAGGCATGGTTCAGGCCAATACATCACACTTGCAGTCCTGGAAGCCTGCCAAAAGTCCGAACTCTCGCACACTCCCAGTTAAGTCAGAAACTTGTAATTTGAAACACACCTGTGTCCTATAGCCTAGCAACAGCTCTAGATTGCAAAAGTGGAGGAAGTGGGAGATGGAACATTAACTTAGATCACACCTCAGTCATGCATGCACTGTGCCTATCATAGGACAGGGGGTGAGCAGGCCAGTTGCCCAGGCAGTCCTGACGTTTAACACCAGTTCTGGGTTCTGCAGAAGCATGGGAGTAGGACTCCCCCTTCTCAAAGAGCTGCAGTTTGATTTCACCAGAGAAATACTGAAGGGAGGGAAGGGGTAGAATACCCTAGCACAGAAAGCCATCCAACAGAAAAGAGCAGATGGGGGGGTGGGGGGCATAGCTGTGTAGGAAAAAAAAAAACAAACACAAAAGGCCAGGGAAAGGCAGGATGAAGCTGGGGCTCAGCAGAGGAAGTGCTGCAGCAAACAGCTTTCCAATCCTGGCCTGAGTAGAGCTCTCCCGGCTGCTCCAGCAAAATGCAGGCCTTCCAGGAAGATTCCCCCAAGAGCACAAGGAGAGTGCAGGGGCAGAAGGGGAAGAAAGCACCACTTGTGCCCCTGTGCCTCCCTTAACAGCCCTGTGCTACTACTGTAAACAGTGAGTAACCCATGCTGGGTAGCCACAATAACTAGCTGTGGGTTTTTGCTTAAACTTGACTTCGTTAGGATTTAGGGAAGTGAGTCAGCATGCTCATGAGACAGACCACAGCCTCTGCGCATGTTCCTGTTCCACCATTTCAGCGAGGGTTTGTTTGAAAGGTCCTGGAAAGCCTCTTCATCTTTCTGCCCCACAGCCCTCCCACTTCATCACTGCCTGCCTCCACAAAGAGGTTAGGTTAGGTGCTAGGTTACAGCTGGACTTGATGATCCTAGAGGTCTTTTCCAATCGTCTAAATGATTCTATGATTCTAAGAGTATTTCTGAGGATTAAATCTCATCTAAGTGAAAACAAAACTCGACCTCATATTTTCAATTAAAAACAACATTAACATATTCATCAGCACCTTAGTGGGCTACAAATCAATGCCTACACAAAAGTTAGTATCACATCTGAATACAGGCACTTCACCATGACTCTCCTTCCAGGGCTTACATACCATTTTTTACTGCTGCAAAATTGACGCATAAATACCTCTGCTGCTGGGCCAACCTGAAATTTGAAAAGAGTTGCAGGACAAATGTCTTACAAAACATGTCAAATGAGTTTCTGTGCAGCACACACAGATCTGTTCATAGCACTACTCTTTCCTTTGTTTATGAATGCAAATGCTAATAGGGTTTTCTAAATAATGAGAACATACATATAGATGTTTATACACATAAAATTACTTAACTATTTTGTGCCACTGCCAGAATACTGGGGTGGAATTTACAATACCAAAATACATGATAATGCCCTAGAAAAGTTCAGTCATGAGGAAAACTTCTGGAACAATTATCTAACAAGAAGTATATGCTGTCTTAAAACTGCAAGCATAATTTCCATTCTGGCTGGACAAAAAGAAGCAGCTGAGAAAATGCTCCATGAACTTAGGAAGTCTGATCCTAAACTGGATAAACTTTCTGGGAAAACAGTTTAGAGATGTCTCATTCCATTTACAGCTGTGTAAGTATGAAATAACTGCTTACTTCTAAAGCAAAAAGCTGATCATCAATAATGTAATTTCTTAAGCCCAAATGACAGTAATCTTTATTTCAGATCTTGATTGAGCAAGTGTAAAAACATATACCACATGCTGGTGCCAGGAACACAGGAACATCCTCCCAGTAAACAAGTAACGGAAGGTATGCAATTCCACCAGTGCACGTCCATCAATTCCCCTTTGACTTGCACCTACTTCCCACTTCCAGGTGTATCAGCTCCTTCCGTATCATGTTTTGTGCTTCCCAAGCAACATACAGACCCAGAGAGAACCACAGGAGCTGTGCAGAATAAGAACTCCTACTTTATGCAGCTCCTGTTCACTTTCAGAGAATGATCACGGCCAGAGAAACTTTAGCTCTGACTTCGCTTCCCTTATAGAGCCGTAGCTACATTAGGTGCTAGCCCCTGCTGTCCCCCAAGGTCCTGCCTCACATACCAGCTGCCACCCATGCAGCAGGCATGAGTGTTACAACCCAGTGAATCCACATCTGAAGTGTAGCAGCCCTCACTTTAGGCAAGATTGGAAGAACAAGCACCATTTCAATTTGCCACACAGTTTATTTCCAAAGGTTGGGTTGGTTGCCTTGTTAAATGTGGCTAGGCTACCTTCATGTAACAGTTGTCCTCCTGGGCAAGAGCATGTAAAAGCTTAATTTTTTTCTCGTTCTTCCTGTTGTTTTCCCTCAGTAGTTCTGCTGGTCTCTTTTCAACTGCAGGTGCCAGTCTGGAACCCCCACTGTGAATGGTGTGAGAATCAGAAGGACAGGGCTTATCCACGCAAAGAGGAGCTGACAACTTGTCCGAGACCAAGAGCCCCAGTGGCTCTGCAGTTTTTAAGTTCAGACCAATGCTGTCCAGTGATTCTTCTGACAAGTTAGCTGTTGAGCCACACCCTCTGCTTCCCACCTCTTTATTTTCCCCTACATTTCCAGACTTTCTCAAATCGTTGTGTGTAGGACACTGGAAGCCAGTATTTAGTCTGTTACTGCTGCTCTCTCGTGTTCCTTTACCAGGACAGTTAAAGCCACTAGGCTTTGTTCCTTTTATAGTTCTTTCTCTGTTGTTAAAGTCTTGATAGTTCAGCTCTAACAAATGCAACAGCTGTTTGCCTCTGCTGGTGTTTTCATCTTCGCTATCGCTTGGCAGCTCATTAGAGTTGATGATCCAAAGGCTGCCATCACTACTACTGTGTGTGACATTCTCACTAGAGGCTACACCTGGGACAATGCCGCAATCAAAGCCCTGGACAATCAAAGATACATGGTCATCTATCCTCTGGTCAGGTTCATGGATTATGGTATCTGGAGGTGTTTCTCTCAGGTTGTTGTACAAAAGCTGAATGAAGGGTTCATACAGTGACTTCGAGATAACTTCACTGTCATTGTCAAAGTATGTACCGTTACATTTAACTGCAGCATCAAAAGGTTGATAACCAGACGGTTGAGGTCCAAAAGGGTAAGAAAGCATGTTGGCTTTCTTTTGAACATTTTGATACATTACTTGCTTATGTATTTCCTCCTCTGGTAGGAAAGCTGAAACTCTGTCATTTGCACGTGTAGAGAAAGATGGAAAATCAGTATGTTCTGAACATGCGTTTTGAAAATCGAGCTCACTGCAGGGAGATCTGTAGTTGGTATAACATGTCTGATTGCCAGGGGGACAATAAATTTGGTCTCTGCAGCAAAGTTCTAGTGTCTCTGAAAAATGGGTCAAAGGCAGTGAAGAACACACCTTATTAAAATGCACAGTCAAGCTACTGTTAGCCATAGACTGAGACACAAGGGCGTCAAAGCTCTTGTATGCAGAGCTACATGGCTCCCCAGATGGCGACACAAGGGCGTCAAAGCTCTTGTATGCAGAGCTACATGGCTCCCCAGATGGCGACACAAGGGTGTCAAAGCTCTTGTATGCAGAGCTACATGGCTCCCCAGATGGCGACACAAGGGTGTCAAAGCTCTTGTATCCAGGGTTGCTTATTCTGTTTTTGTTGGTCTCAAAGGCTAGTTTGTTTGGAGATTCCTGAATCAGGACAGATGAGTCATGCTGGCTTTCAGAACTACATGGAAAAAGGCTTTGATGAAGCATATGGGGAGCATCTCTGGCATCCAGAGAAGCAGAATTTGTGCTGGAGCTCTGATAGCCAGATTCAAAGGATTCTTCTGATTGTGCTGACTTCTTGCTGGTTGTACTGCAATTGTACTCATCCTGAGAGGCTCTGGTGAAAGGGGAAACTCTATAAGAAACACCACATGGCTGCTGACTCTGGGCTGCGCTTTCTATTGGATTTTGTTGAGACTCATTTTCTGACTCAAGCTTCTCAAAGGTTTTATTTTCACTTGTGATGATGTCTGGGTCTTTATCATCTTGCATGTTGTTTTCATCTGCCAGGAGCTCAATGAACATGTTAGCTAGCGCATCATTGTGTTCGGTGTGCTCCCTGAAAGCACTGACACTGCTCTCACAAGGCTCAAACATGGTGATCTGGTCATGAGTCTCGTCCTGGCTCTCAGCCTCAATGTCTGTTAAACATTCACAGATATCTACAGACTCTTCAATGAGAATTGTCTCAGGGGTTAAAACTGCACTACTGCCTTTTGGAAACCACTCTTCAGACTTGCTGTGGCAACTGCAAGATTTCTCAACGTTTCTGATGTTATCTTTTCCCTTGAAGTTGTGGCTTGACAAACTTTGAGCCAGACAGTTTTTGCAAAATCTGTTTTTGGAAATCAAAAGGAAAGGACAGTTAATGTTTATATAATAGGAAAATATTTTATGCTGTAAAGCAGAGGTGTGTCCGCCCCCCCCCCCNGTTTTTGGAAATCAAAAGGAAAGGACAGTTAATGTTTATATAATAGGAAAATATTTTATGCTGTAAAGCAGAGGTGTGTCCCCCCCCCCCCCCCACTTATCTTACTTACGTTTGTTTTTCCATATGACTCTGCTTTAAGTCATGGAAAGGGAACTTAATTTCATCAATGTAGCACAAGACTGAAAACTAATAAAAACAGAGATGAGTTTTAGAACACATGAATTGTATTTAGCATTTCCTGCACAAGGCAGCCAAGAGTACTTATTACGTATTCTATTTCTGGTGAGCAGGAAAAGGTATTTTTTGCAAAGCCCTTAAATTACCTTGACATTTTTTACAACCAAATGGCTCTTTGCTGGATTTGGGATTTGATCCCACCACTCTTTCTTCACTCTGCAAGGCAAGAATGAAAATTGTTTGCTTTAACTGAATTTTGGCTCGATCAGTATACACTTCCCTCTTCCGCTCTTCTCTCCCTCTTAACCATCTGTACTGCAGCAACAGGAAGCGCTTGTTCCGTGCATCTCCAAATGCTGCTTTTCATTAAGCTAGTGCAAAGATGTTTATGTTTCGTGCGTGACTGCTCTGCACAACCACAATCACATGTTCTTCTAATTATGTTTAAAATGACATGTGAAACAGATAGGATCCCACTTTCACATTATCTGTATTTCTTTTTAAAATTTTTAGTAATATTTAACCATCATTACTGGAACTGCAGCAAAGACTGGGTCTAAAACTGACAGACCCATAACTGCAGCCTGTTTTGGATGCTCTAACAAGTCCATTCTAGTAGGATTAGTAGAAAATATTCAATTATCTTTTCACAAAATGACAGTGCAACTGATTCATGTTTATAAAATATATGCTCAGAGTCTGAGATAAAGGCGCTGAGGAAAAGTAAGTCATTAGATTCCTGTACTACTAGACATTCAGCTAAGCAATGGCAACACTGATATCTGTGCAAACTGGTAGTCTATAAAACCTGTGAATGTTATGATACGTACTTGGTAAAACAGAAATAACAAATTACAGCTACTGCCATGATCAGGATGCAAGATACAGGAACAGCCATCTGCAAAATGTCTTCAGACGTTACTTGATAATCTGTTAAAAAAATATATATATATTTACATGTGTATGTGCATATAAATACAAGTACTGACGATACCAGATCTGCTGCTCTTGTTTTGCATCTTAAAATCATGCTACTTTAGAGGATGTAAAATAAAGCCACAGCAGATAAACAACAGAACATACACAGCTATCTGTGGCAATAGCACGTGTCATGTCTGAAAGGTCAATGCAAGTACTTCAGTCAGTTACTGTCAGTGATTTAGGAACTGGGAGAGCCACATGTATTACGAAGCCATTTGTCAGCTCTCAGAGACAAACCTGTCACATAGTGCCTGGAATGGCATATCATCTCTGTTGTAGCACAGCTACGCCTCTTGCCCTCACTGTTGCTCTTCAGATATTTAAAAAAAAAAAAAACAAAACCCCTCAGCCCTCTAATGATTAAAGTATTGCTTAATTTCCTGCCTAAGTATCTCTTGTTCATTTATACCCACTTGCTCTTAACGTAAATGTTGCTTTTTAGTTTAAATATCTCTTCTCCTTCCCTGCTGCCTACTTCATGAAATATGCACAGAGAACAAATATATCCTCTTTCAGCCTTTTTTTCACAGGGCTAAACAATCCAACTTCCCTTGGTCTTCTCTTCCTCAGTTTCACCAGGAGTTGCCTTTTTGCATTTAGTCTCCTTTGGAGCCTTTACAGATTGACCCACAATACATTCAAAAGGATGAAGATGATGATTCCATAACTCTCCTCTGGTAACTAAGATGCAGTGGGGTATATATAATGTGGTTTATGAAGCTATACCATCCTCCTATCAAGCTGCTATTTGCGACAAAACTTACCACAGCGAAATTCAACTCTGTCACTCCAGTCACTCCAGTAGGCCGGGTAGTCTGTATACTTGCACCGTACACTTGCAATGTAATCATAGCCTCTCTGCAAGGAGCTTGCAGTAATTTCAAAGCTTTTTGCCTGGTAGTTAATTGATTTTACAGAAATCTGAAAAGAAAGTAAGAAAGTTCACTGATCTCTTTATGGGGAGAAGGGTTAGTGGAAGTAATTAGATACCAATTGCATTGTATGTTTTCCTGATGTCTAAAGAGCAAACGAAGTTCAGCTAACAGAAGTGTTGTATTTTCAAACTCTGCCCTGTCTACTGTAAGCAGCAGGACCCTTCAGGGTGGTAGTCAAAAGAGTTTCAGTCCTTTAAAGCTCAGTTTGAACCACCGTGGGGAATGTGATCAGTAGCAAGTGCGTGCTCAGGAACCTTGTGGGACTTGTCCTTGGTGGACCTTACACCGTTATTCATGACACGATTTCAAAGTCCTTCAAGACTTTTCAAAGGGCTTTTTAACCCTGGAAGCTCCAGAGATAGAAAATGAAGAGACTGACTGTCTCTTACCTCTCCTGGGTGCTGCTTGCTCCAGTATTTTACTTCATAGATGACTGGCTGTCCAAAGAGCATGGATGAAGGGGTGTAGCTCTCCTCCCAGCTCAGATTGAAATTACCATTTTCAGCTTCCTCAATGGCAAGATTTCTGGGGGCCCTTGGCTTAACTGTATGTTAAAAACACAATTAAGGAGAACACGGCAATGAGAAAGCACTGATGGAAAGAAGCAGAGAAAAATATTCACCAGAGACCAGAATCTCAGAGTCAATGCATTTTAGCCCTTTTCACTATGCTGTAGTGCAAGGATATAGAGGTCAGAACAGAAGAACTACAAGGTCCTCATTAACAGGCATTGAATATTCAAGCGGGCTGAACAATCTTCAGGTTCTGTTTTTGGTGCACTGGATGCAGCTTTCAACATGCAGAAGTTGTAACAACCTGTGCCCTCATAGTAACATGCTGTGCCACAGGGTAGGCACAGAGCTTCTGACCACTTTACAGCCAGACTGTCCTGGCTATCTGTGTCTTAGAAACTGATACAGGCTCCTGGTTATTCTGCTGATCAGCACCACTGCTGACATCAGGTAAGAAAGAAACCAGCTCATTGCTGTAGATGAATGCCTGCCCAAGGTATGCGAACGATCTCCGAGTGTTTGAGGTGACACAGTGTTATGAACACACATTGATGTATACAAACTAGGTGCTGACAGAGATAAGCTGTATTTACGCTCTGTCCTGTGAAAGAGCAGTCATTAACCTTTTACCATGGGTTGTTATAATCCAACAACAATTACTGGAAAAAGCTCTGTTCAGGGGGATGACTCAACTAGCATGAAAAATCAGAGGATGACAGAGACAGGGATGGAAGAATTTCAGTAGGGATAGCCTAGTGTCCTAGAAATGGGAAGTAGCACCTTCCCCTTTGTCCCTGAATTCTACAGCCACAAGTGAAATGCACTATATACACAGCTAAGCCCCCAAACTGCGGACGGCTGGCATTACTTGTACTGTTTCCTTAAGAATCTACTCCAGGATGAGGTTTCTAAGCCAAATGGACTTTTCATTCAAGCCAGCATGACACTTTTAACATCTAATTAGTAAAAACTGTTCTGGGAACGTTAATAAGGAGTTAGCTAGGATTGCAAAGCCTGGAACTAGATGTCCTGGTGACAAAATAAACAATGTCTTACCAACCAGGGCTGGTGTAACACTGTAATTCCACATATCAGTCCCATTGAACTGTAGAGCTAGAATATAGGTGAGGCCTAATACAAAATAATCAGGATATATTGTACAAGTGCAGGTGAAACTCTCTTTTCCGTTCTCAGGGACACACACATTTCTGAAAAACATGCAGAAAATGATGTGATTGTTTACATAGTGTGGCACACTATTTCTTGAAAATGTGGAACCAAGCTTCCCAATGTGCAGAGCTAATCACATCTGACACAAGCATGCTCAGTTCCCAGAAACATTTAGCCCAAACAAATCCAAAACAAACCTAAGCCCTTCCCCTCCCCCAACTCCCCGATAACCCATCCTCCCCAAATACCCCATGGCTATCTATCGGTATTGCACTAATGAAAAGCTAAGAATTGATCCCAAGAAGAAAAATGAACACTAAAAGCAACCTTCATCACACTTCAACCTCCGAAGGAGTGGACTGATGCCCTGCTAGTATGTGAACAGCTTTATTGCAGTGCAAAGCAAGGTTATTTGGAAGTCTCTCTGGAGAAATCATATTGTTCCTCTCTATGGAGAGAACAGGAAAGCCGAGATATATCTTCCTCTGTAGGAGATGACGAGAATACTGCCTCTGCTGTAGAACAGTACAAACAGTCTGTCTATGAACACTGACTTACACTGTACACATAAATATTCACTGATGCTTCAGGGGAGAGTTCCTTTTACACAGGCTACAGCCTGGTAAATCACGTAAGGTTTCTCATGAAATGAAGGTTCAATAAACTCACGAGAGCCCTACCACTCCTACAAGCAGTACTTGACCAACTCTCTGTACCAAGAATGCAGAGGTCTGCGAAAGAGTAGCCCACCGAACAGAGCATACTGTTAATTGCAGCAACACATTTTCCTCCTTGCAAGGAGGATAGCCCCAACTACATTTTGTCACAGGCACCCATGGCAGAGGGAGGGAATCAAAGCTGATAGTGGCTGTAGGATATATAAAGTTCCACCAATAATGAAGGAAAATCCTATTAAACACTCACTGGAGAGGGAGAAATTCCTTCCTGTAGTAGAGCAGGAATTCTTCGGAGCAGTTTGTCTGTGCAGGCACCTTCCAGTCACAAACGAGCTCTTTGGCATAGTCAGTAAAGCATGCAAATTCCTGTACGTGTCCTGTAGCCCTAACTAGGGAGAAACAGCACACAATGAGAAGCAAGAAAATTGAAAGCATAAATTGGGCTAAGCAGAAACCTTAATTCTTCCCTCTAAACAGAGCTACCAAGCCCCTCTAAAGGAAGAGAGCAGTATTATTTTTCATGTTCTGATGCATGTTAGCAAATGTCTCCACGTTTCTGGAGACATCATCATCTATGGTCTTTCAGAAGGAGACTGATAAACTCTATCTAAAACATCAAATTTTAATTATAAAACAGCATCATCCTATGTGTTAAATACAAAAGGTTCAAAAGCCAAAATGCAGAAAATTAACAGAGTCAGACCGAGATCACTGCCTACACACCTGTACTTGTACTTTATCCACAATTGTTTTATGCTTCCCAGGTGCATACCCTCTGCCTCCCTTGAACAGTTCCCCATTGCAAATCTAATTCCTTCTTTCCTGCTCTACATCACAATTCCCCATAAAAAAAAAAAAATTTAGAATAGCTTTGGTTGGTTTTTAGAATCCTATCAATTGATATTTTTCTGATAGTTTCTTTAGGGATGCTGCTAGAAGCTTTCTTGTGGCAATTACACAAGGGACATATAAAGACATGATTTCATTTCTCTATGGTATGTAAATAATTTTGCTTATACAGCCTAGCACATTACCAACTTTCCATTCTTGTCGTTTACATTGCAAATTCAAGATTAGTTGCCAACAATTCACATCCTCTAATGTCCTTTAGCCACTGCAGCTTCAAAGGCTTATTCTTTCCAATGGATCTGTTTCAGATTATTCCTCCAAAGCAAAAGCTTTTGTTTTCGTAAATACCTAACTTCATTCTATTCTTCCTACACTTTTACTTTTCTGTTGTCCTTTTGTGTTATATTTTCTGATGCAACTTCTACACACTCTGATATAGTACCGTATATGCAAATGCAATATACATGATGGTCAGCTCTCTACTAGAGGGTGTAGTGACACATCACATACACCAGGATCTACCACCAGACCCTGTGGTACTTCAGCAAGAATCCGAACTCAAACACTAAATTGTTTTGTGCTGCCAACACATGGCCTTTCACCCTCATTAAAACCCACGCATCACTTTCATTTGCCTTTCTAGAAGGCCTCCCATAAAACATCATTAACAAGCAGTCCTGGATCACTGGAATAATCTCAATAATCTCAGAGAAGTTCACTTATGCAAATGAGGATGTGTGCCAATGTCAAGGAACCATTTTAAAGTTTGGTGAAAATCATAGCCTAAATTGGCTGGTATATTGATTGGTTACAAACCTAGAACTGACTGCATCTCACGGTTTCGTTATTGTTCAAATATTTAGAAAATGTTTTGTTTTAGTTACTAAGGCTAGATATTTATCTTGTAGATAAGAACTATCACTCATAAGCTTTGGATGGCAGCACCACTTTTAGTTCCCTTTTGTTCTGCATGGTCCATGGTTCTTCAAAAAACAAACAACCAAACAAAAAACAAACAACAACAACAGAAAAATAAACAACAAAAATAATCAGAACAGCAGCAAGTTAAAGATTAAGCTTCTGCAATACCATAATAGTCACACTGCTCATTTATTTTAATAGAACCATTATCTGTTTACCCTGTTGCTGTTGTTTATGTATTGTTGGCCTTTATATTTTTATTGTTCATTTCTTTCTTATTTTCACTTTAAGATGGACTTTAAAAGATCTACTAACATTTAAATCCCTTTAAAGATGAATTTCATCATTTTTCAATGTGTTAATGATCTTACACTTTCAAGAATACTGGAATTAAATGAAGCTCTTCCCGCTGTGTTAAGCTAGCAGCTTCATCTTGCCTTTCGGCGTCCTCATGTCCTTCCAGCACTCTCAATTATTTTCTGTATTCTTTTCCTGTGACCTTTTCCCTTTTTTCATCCCTGGTACAAGTATTTTTTTAAACCTCAAATATCTGAGAATTTCCTTTCGAAACCACATACAGTAAAGAGTTTGTTTTCAGTTCATGTAGTTAGAAAAGGGAACTGAAATACTGGATTTCTTTTTTAATCCTCAACTAGAATACCATAATAAAGAAACTTAAAACGTGTAGTTAACTAGGGGGAAAAAAACATCTGTAAAATTAAACCTTGATAAAGAAAATTTACAGAAAATCTGAGATTACCTAGATCAGATGACATAGAAAGTATGCTCTTGCAAACATTCATCCTTCTCATTAACTGAAATTGCAAAATTTGTTCCACTATACTAGCAGCATGTCTGAACTCAAAGTATATGAGAAAGTAGCTAAGAAATGTTTTTTTTTTTTGGACAGGCTATTTTTAAACTATTTTTGTTTGGTTGTTTTTGTTTGTTTGCTTGCTTGTTTTTAAAAATCAAACAAAACCAAAACAAACAAGCAAAACCGTAAAAACCTCTGACTACTGTGGAATAACTTAAAAGTTAGATGTAAGATTCATTTTCCAGAGAATAAAGATGCATTGTCGGAAAACATGATTTTATCTCTCTAACTTCTCTTTATACTGACATATCATCGAAAGATACCAGCAAAATACATGACCACATTCAGCTCCTTCCAGTTGAACTTCATAAAATAACCGTTAACTAAGAAGCAGCACTAAGACATAATGCAGCTATACATCTTGCCAGACCAAAGGAAAGGTCAGGACATCGCATGCAAGTCACCTGTCCCTGTAAAGGCACAAGTCAGAGTACATAATGTCTGAAAGCAAGTGCCTTCCAAATCTGTTCAAATCCAGCCAACTAAATTTTCCAGTTTAGCAACTTTGCACACTTTGGAGAACACAACCTGGCAGATGGCTTTTCACAGTCGATCTACAGGTTCCTTTTCATGAGCTCTTCCTACAGGCTCTTTTTCATGAGCATAGTTCCCTTCAGGACTGTTACTGGTTAGCCCACACTGCAAACAGTGGCAGCTATAAAAATAAACATATGTGAGACTAATGTTTTCTACTCTTATGAGATTTCTACAGAGATGTCTCTGGGTTATTGTTGAGCACCCTGTTTGCAGCATGGTGCCTAGTATAGATTAGACAATGGTAAAGCAGAGAGATGACTTTCCAAACCTCAGTTTCTCCTTCTTGCAAATTCCTATCTGTTTCTTTCCTATATGGAAAAGGTCCATAGAATGAAGAGATCTAAGAATTTATTCTAGTACATGGGTATTTCTGACATTTGAAGTTACAAATTTTATATTTGTCAATTAATGGTAACAGTGTTGTCTGCTATTTATTCCTAGTCACGGGAAAATGCTGTTGAAAAAAACTTCAGCAAAGTAATTTAAAACATTGATAAATGTACCTTCATTTGTTGGATGTAAAACGAAAAGGATCCACAGGGTATGTAGTACAACACTTGGGAATCCTGCCATCACTGACACTGGCCAGGCTCAGAAGGGCAAGCTGTGCTGAAATTCTGCCAACAGAAGACATTATTAGAAGCTTACATTAGTGTCCCAATTAGTGTAAGGGCGCAGTTTTTCCTGCCACTTTGCTAGATTTTAGGATTCAGATCCCCTGCAGTGCCTGATCCCCTTAAAGTTTGCTCAATGAGAAGTGTAGGACAATAACGGTAATACAAATGAGCTAGAAGACTTATCTGCAAAATTTTCATTACAGAGGATACTAGACTGACATCAGCAGTGGGCCTACTCATTTCACCTACTAGAAAAGGGACATTGCTAATATGTGACATATTAAAAAGAGTAAGCACTAGACCAAAATATCCACATGCCTGCGGAGCCCTGTCCCCTATCCACTCAAATAACTGGAAGAATTTAAGAATGAGGTGCCTGATCTATTGACTGTAATACGTTTTCCCCAAATCCTATCGCCAGTACCCTAGTAAGTTAGAACATCATCCTCTTGAAAAAGTTCTGAGCAAAGATCTCCAAGCCTTGCTTCAACAGAATGCAGATTCATTAAAACAGTAAATAATTAGAAGTTGTAAAACATACATAATCATACAATACGAGCACAACTTCAGAGGAGGAAAATTAAACAGTTTTTATATATTAGGAATCTTTAAGCATAGTGAAGTTGAGCTCTAATCCAGCTACAGTAGTAGGACAACCCTTGACACTTATGACAGATTTGAGTTTCACCAGCACACAAGACGCAAGGAATTGGCAATGGATCAGAAACTCTGCTGTGGTATAACCTTGTTAAGTAATTAGCTTAGGAAAAAATTAATAACCTTTTGGAACTATGCATGTGGGCACTGTATATATGTAAGAATGTGTAGCCTCAAAGGCATGCTGCCGGAGCCATACTCCCTCAAACAACTCTTCTCAAAAACTAGGAAGATTCTCAAGCACAGCTGCTGTGTATTTGTTGTCAATTAGAATGAACACAAGATGAGCAACAGCCCGACTCTTTCCCAGTTGAGTAAGGGACAGAAGCATCACTTTTTTTTTATAGAAAGACCACAATTTTGATTTATATAGATATATTTATCGATAAAACTATTGTGAAATGTAGCAATAGAATCTTAGAGTAGTAGTATTATACAATACTACTACTTCTTGTAAAGTAAATTACTTCAGTATGTCAGATTCAGCTCCAAGGCAATTAACACATAACCCAACTTGCAGTGCTTGTCAGAAAACGCACATTCCACGATACTGTATTTCTTCCATTCTCACATGCATGATTGACCGTTCTTTAAAATAAGCTTCTAAAGATTAAACATGGAAGACGTCAATCTCAGAGGTTAAGGGATAAGAACATTGTGAGTGAAAATAGAAGATTAGAATGGAAACTGTTTTGTGACCTTATCTGCAGCAGTTGCTGCTAATCCAGTAACACATGACATACTTTAAAAACGAATTTCTCATAAATGCTCAAGAAAACTATTACTCAAGAGCTCAGCTTTACACATTTGGGAACAGACAAAACATGACTGAACACAGTAATAAAATTTTTGAAAAGAACACAAATGCTTTTTCTGCTCCTCAGAGAAAAAAAGCAAACTGCTCCAGCATAAAACATCTTTCTTCTTTTCCTCTTTTTTCCTGGCATTCTCAAGAGAGGAAGTGTTTGCTTTTCAGTCCATTGTTAAGTAATAGTGTCCCATGACTGGAGTTCCAAGAAACTCATAAAACTTTGGCAAAGAATCCTGTATCACATAAGCACGTATGAATCAGCAGATGGCAGAGCAAAAAATATCTCCCTCATAGGAAAAATGTTCCGCACATGTTGATAAAAATTGAGTTAATCCATAGCTCTAATGAAACAGCAAACTTTTTTTTTTTTTTTTAAAAGAAGTGAGTTGTGGACTATAATTCTGACACAAAGGGTGAAAATTAAAAAATGACAATAGCTTTCACCTCTGCTGTCTCTTAAGTTTTTCTTTATAACACATAAACCTTAATAAAGTATACATGACATATAGAGAATCCTAAGTTCACCTCAAACCTAGTAATCTCACTATATACGAGGAAATAGAGTGTAAAAGACAGAAGTGACATTCCCAAAAACTACGAAAGAAATCTGTATCAGGGCTGGAAACAGACCTGTTTATTGGTCCAAGTTACATGCTGAGCTCAGTTGCTCATTCCTGTGTTTTGGAAAAAAATAGAATTAAAAAAAAAATGTGATTGAAAAGATTTCATTTAATATCAAGAAAAACAGTAACTTCTGCAATGGGCTTTCAAATAAATATGGGTCATATTTCATGTACGGGCGTAATTTGCAAAACCGTTAACGCTCAAAAGGTAACTTGCACACAAAACACAGATGAGAGTCATTTCTACCTAAGACTGCTTAATTCACCTTTGTTGCTGTTGTACAGGTAAAATACAACTCCCTGTTTTAAAACTAGGCCTTTTTAAAATTACTTGTCTTATTCTTTTGGGTTTAAAACACTGGCTGTAACTGCAGACTAAAATGAGGTAAGCAATAAAAAGCAAAGCAAAAGCAAAGCAAAGCAGAAGTTCATCAACTGGTTTTGTAGCAAAATTTGAAAAGAAAGTTAGGGAATAATTTATCTCATTATTGCTGCTTTTAATTTTTTTTTTTTTCCCCTAAGTTCCAATACAAAATGGCAGACCTGCAGGAACATAACTCATAATACCTACCCTTTGACAAGCAGTACGACTGTCAGAGGCAACTGCACAATGTGTATGTGTGGTGAAAAGCGTAGGTGTCTCAGACAAAGTGGGTTTTCACAAGAACCTGGAAGCTGATGAGGGAGTCCAGTATACGACATTAAGGAGGAGGTTTAGATGAACAGGTAGACCGGATGATACTTCGAAGTTCCAACAATAATTAGGCATGGCAAACTGTGGTCAATGAATGGCCAAAACGAGCCTCTCAAAATGAACAGGTGGGTTCTCTTCAGAAAACGTGAGATGACAGAAGACAGCAAAGGGCATAACAATAAGTCATTTGGGCCTATAACGAATGCAGTACTTTCTCACGATTTGACGGACTGCAAATCATAGTCTGCAAGCAACAAGATAATTTCAGATATTTTCCAATTTAGAACAGACAGAAACTAGGGAGACCGCTGAGTTTGGACATCTTGATAAACATGCCAAAGACACACAGAGTCTAAACTAAAATGACTAGAATAGCTCACTCCCGATCCTACCTTTCTGAATCTCCGGTTATGAGACTTTATCATAAATTGGTATCAAGTTCTCTTTGAACCCATATGCACTGGGAATAATTTTTAAAGAACGAAATCTGAGATTCGGGAGCAGCTCATCCATCGTCTCAGAGCAAGCTTATTGGGGCAGATTCTCAGATCACGGGATACGTGTCCTGGCTAACGTAGGTTTTACAACAGTAAGAGCCTTTGTACTTCCTGTAGCCATCAGGCAGGATTTCCAGCAGAAAGGAAATCTTCTAGGAATTTTACCAGTTTTATCTTAAAGATAAGTTGCTTCAAAAGGAGCACTTGAACCGAGTAATCTCAAGAAAGGAGAAATATTTCAGCCAATGACGTTTTTACCGACACACGAACTGCAGCAGCTTCCCGACCGGTTCAGCCCCGGCAGAAGCCGGACACGAAGCTGCTGACGCCCCGCCGACACTCTC
>VXAA01002703.1:313286-330601 GCA_013399115.1 Anseranas semipalmata | reverse complement strand
CGGCCGTTGGCGCCGCGCTGCCCGCGGGACCCAGGTCTGCGCGCTGGTGCGGAGCGCGGTGCGGGGCGCTCGGATCTCGCGTCTCGGTTTGGTCGGTTGTCTGGTCTTCTGGTTTGGAGGCTTCTGGAAGCTTTTATCTTTATCTGGCTGCGTGGTCAAGGAAATTCTTGAGATGATTTTATTTAGTTCTGACGTTCTTCAGCACATACAAAGGAGGGCTTTCCCTCCTAAGTAGGTCAGACTCTATCTAGACAGGCTATTTGGACATGTAAGCAAACAAGCATCTGACACAAAACTATGCGAGACGTTCTGCTGATTGTAGTGCATAACACTGCTGCTTAGGTCTGGGGTTTGATAGCACAATGCCTGCGTTGTTTTATTAAGTAGCTGCAATTGTTAGGCAAAATTCGTTGGACTTCTTTTGCATCCTTCTCTTAGAATGTTGGCGTTAGTCACCGTCTGTAAGTGGAGAAGAACCTAGGGGGCCTGCTTTTTTGCCCTGGTACATTGGTAGAGAGTTTAATTGAAATCTTATGTATGCTTAGGATGCATATTTTGAATCTGCATGAACATGTGTGTTAATTCCAGTTTCTTTGTCTTGCAGCATTTGAAGCCTGGTGGCATACTGCAATGGCAGCTCAGATGTCTGATGCTCATCGACGGTTCTTGCAGGTCCTGATGTCACATGGGATAATGGAAGGATCAGAGGCTAGGAAATTACACAGGCGCTGCTGTGAAATCAATAAAGGTGTGTCTCTCTTTTGGAGAAAAAGTGGGGAGATGGAGAACTTCTTTTTTCATTTGCAATTTACAAATAATTAGATTTCTGAAAACCATACACCAGCTAAAAAAAGTTTAAAAACAAAACTAAACCAACAAAAAAACTCCAATGACGTGTGTTCTCTTTCCTTCCTAAAAGTTAAAAAACAAAAAACCAACAACACAGCACTAAGCAAACTAAGTTTTAATCCAGTCAGACTTATACAGAACACTTTATTTTAGCAAAGATCTCTTTTTTAGGCTATATATTAAAAAAAAAAATCATTTTTGACACTGGTAGTGATGAAGTTTCCAGAATGTTTTCCTTCATGCTTATTTGGGAAGATTTCCTTTGGAATATAATGTGAAATGTATGCCGTTAATCCATCTTGAGTAAATCTGTCACATGACTAATTATATGGTCAGCTGGTTAGTTTAATACATGCTATAACAAGCTGAATTTTATGGCTTATGGAATGAAAAAATTGTTTGTATACTGCCAATTTTGTTAGAAGTTCATGTTCAGACTTCATTAGTACAGAAACGTGTAATCAGCTCAGGATTTTTTTCAGAGATCTGCTTACAGATCAGAGATCTGTATCTCATTTTCACTAATTTTGAAAATGTGGTGGGCACACACTGAAATAAAGCTGAGCGATGTGTTCAGCACTAATTAATCAGTTGGTTTTAGATGTCTCAATTGTTTTCCCAGAATAAAATTCCTGTATTTTCATCTTTGTTTATGAACAAAATAGAAAAGGACAAGGAACATGTAAGAACAAAAAGAGCCATTTAAAAGGAAACATCCAAATACAGTTCAAAGTAGCAATTTTAACCAATTACTACTGAAAGGCAGAAAACTGCAGCAAATGTTGTTTACATTACACATTCTAAGATCTGACATGCACTGAAGTTATTTTCTAGCTCTCTAGAGTCTAAGTCTTTAAAAGTCTTCTTAATAGTTATTTGAGGGTTTTGGTCATTTCAGGATGTGTAAGTGATGGTAACTTCAGCAACACAATTGCTAACAATTCTTTTTCTCTGTTAGGAGACCGTAGTCACTGATGTGCACAACCTGTTGTGAACTCCATCTTGCTTTGTTGCCAGAAGTGGAGTCCTTTCTGGGTGATGGCACTATTTATATATTTTCCTTAGTTAAAATGAGTCAGACTCCATAGGTACTCAAACTCTCCAGAGCCAAAAGAGCTTATTTCAGCACCTGCTCAAATTTCTGACTGAAAAAATGGAAGAGTAGAAGAATATGGTTGGTCTTTGAAGGTTTACTTCTGTATTTGTGAGAACCAAGCCAGTGTGCTTTTGTAAAAGAATTTGCCATAAATGCTAGAGATGGCCTAAACCAATAATGTGGCTATAACCAGTTTGTTATGTGTGACAAAAAAAGAATGTGTAGAGAAAAAACGTGACAGCTGGATGCAGTTTTCAGTATGCAGGATCAGGGAGTACTGCAGTAAGAGATGATAAGAGTTATTCATTAGAAAGGATTATTTATTAGAAGGATTTAGAAAAAAATGACTCCATTGCAACTGCTGCCTACCAAGTACTTCATATTTTGTGACAGTCAGTGTGCAATGGAAAAGTTTGTGAAATTACTGAGATACAGTACTCAGACATTTTATGCCCTAGACAGTGAAATTATTTCTGTTAAAAAAAAAAAAAAAGAAAGAAACATTTACAGCAATAGTTACTAAATCTTAGATTTTTTAAGGTACTATATTTTATGGGAAAACTACTGGAAATTAAGACTTTTCAGAGAGTTTAATTCAGTGTTTTGGAATTAGAGTAGTCCTGGCTCTATTATGCATCTACAGTACTCATGGTACAACAAGGTCTTCTTAAATATGTTATTTTGAAGTAGTATTGGCATGTCTTAGATATTTTTCCACAAGAAAAAATGACAAAGAGATTCCTGCATACACAGTCAGAATATGAAGATTGTGCATACTTAGTGAATGAAGATCACATTAATCTGTGTAGTTTCTCAGCAAATCTATTAACAGTAAGTAGCTGGTTTCCAGTAGTAATATATTTGAATAAATGGTTTCTAATCCAATAAGTTGCTACAGCTTCCTGTACACGAACTGTTTCATAGGTGTAAGCTATAAGTTTTTGCAAATAGTAAAGGGCATTAATTGTTTCTCCTTCTGAGTCTGGAATTGTAAATTGTACAGATTAAGTTTTTGCATCTTAAAATTGTGCAGCTTTCGATGTGGTCTGTCCCCCATTCGATTTTTATTGAGAGTTTATATCATTTTTTGACAGGAGGATCTACTGAAGCAGCCATTAATCTCAAATTAAAATGTTGCAAAAAGAATGTTCTTCTGTTATCTTTCACCTTACCCACTTCTAGATCTGTCATTAATGTTCACTGGCCTTGATATATGCAGAAGGCTTCCTGCAGTCAGGTGCCTGGCAGGTGGCAAGACAATTTGACAAAATTATACTTATTTTAGTATTAATCTGTTCTTGTTGTTTGTTGTTTTTGTCCATTTATGGAGTCTTATAAATCAGAATCGTGACCTTTCTAGGCAGGAGTATCCTGTGATGTTTTTGCATTGTACTATACTGTACAGTATAGTAGGATTGTGAGAATGGGACCTTTGTCTGATGCTGTTAAAAAAGTGATTGACCCTTATAATTGAAAATAGTATCAAGTTAGTGATAACAGTAATTTTTTTCTAAAATTATGAGCTGTTATTTAATGCTGTTTTTGAGCCCTAGACTGCTGAAGTCAACAGGAGTTTTGCCACTTACATAATTTTTGGATGGAAACTTGAGGGTGTATGCTGTTGCTGTGCAAGCATAAGCCACAGAACGTACTTCTACAGAATGACTCCAAAGTTCATCTTAATTATACCTATGATAAAACTTACTTCTGCTACTATTCGTTTATAGAGCATGATACAAGATACTAACAGTGTATCTACAAAGCTAGAATTTTAAGTTTGCTGACATGTAACTTGATCATTACATGCTACTAATTTATGAAATAGAAAACAAAGAAACAAGGAATCCCTTGTGTATACATGAAAGAATCAAGTATATTTTTGTATTGGGTACAAGAATTTTACTGGGTTATGTTTTATTTTCAGTTCAACTTAGTTCTAGTCACTGTAATTAATGAATTAGCGTGGTGGGTTCCATACAGTGAAGCAAAATGTTTGGTTTCTCTTTCTATAAACTCTGACTTTCAAGGAGCTGAAATTCTCTGAAGGCCAGTAGTCAGCAGCACAAGAAAATTGTCTGCTGTATCTAATGGACCTGTTTGAATTCTGCCTCAGTAACTTTTAGCAATTACACCCAATACCCAAAAATGTTTCAGCAGATAACACATAAAAAGGTCTGCCTGATGTGTTTTTTTTTCCTCTGTGTTTTTTCTTACTTATTTTCAGTCCACTATGCGCATGATAAACTGGATGATTTCATCACTACTATTAACATCCAGCTCCAGCCTTTGTTTATGCAGATCCGGAAAGGAATGTCGGAAGGTGACGGGAGAGCCCATTATGCCTTAGTAAGTATGTGCGGTGCTGCCATCTCGTGGTTTTGGCTTCCCATAACGAGTGCATAGGTGGCACCTCATGGAGCAGCACAGAGTCTCCCGTGTCTCTGTTTTAAAATTAACCGTTGAATAACGTACCAATAAAAGGTACGCATGCCTTCTGATTGTAAACTGGGCAGAAAACCTAACTGGATCTAAGTGCCATCTTTGGATGTTTGGAAGACTGAATTACCTAGGATCTTTACAGTATAATACAAGTGCTATTTAGAAAAAACAGAGAATTAGAACTGAAGGCTGCATCTGCCAGCATGATGAGACTTACTCTTAGCAGTGTCTTGTTTTGTTTTTGTGGGGCTGTTCCACTGTTATGTTGACAGCTGCTGTAGAAGCTACTTGTAGAACAGGAAAGTGGGAGGATAAATTGCCAACAGCGTAGGTGTGTGCGAATGGAACATGGCAGCAAGGACCATAGCAGCGTCTGATTTTTTTAGCATAAATACTGCTTAAGTGCTGAAGTAAGATTTCTTTTTCACAGGAGACTTTCTTTCTTGAGAGGAGTTTTTAAGCTACAAAACATGGAGAGCTCTCCAACATGAGTTTTCTTTTTCTCTTAATCAAAAATCAACCTAATATAAAGGGGTGCTAAAGAATAGGCTAAAAAAATTTCCCTAGATGCTCTGTAATGCAAATGCCAGAGGGGAGGTTATGTAGGGATTTCAAAAGACCATAGAGGAGGTCTTCTGATATTAGTTTCTCCTTTTAACCTTTGCGTGTCATTTTGCCAATTAAGTTGAGCTAATAATAAATAGCAGTAGCATGTACAATAAGAATATGAAGTATCAATAATTGTTTTTCACAATGAAACAAATGTGTATTACAGAATAGTTACTGCTACTGTCCTATTAGTTCTACTATATTACTTTGTATCTTGTGTCAGAATTTGGTGTTTTTTTTCCTCTTAGCTTAATTTAAGCATAAAATTTGGCCTTAAATTCTTTGTACTTGTCCACCACCATTTGTCTCAGGCTATGGAGGGTAGGAGGTGGGATTGTTTAAGAATTTGTACTAGGCAGAGGCAGCTGTGAAGAACATGTGGCTGGAAAGGTCAGGGGTTTTAAAGAAAGGACTCGGGTATCATCTTTCATTTTAAGATGACATATTCTTTACCCTGGAGGATCTTTTACAATTTATGGTGTAGTAAGACAAGGGCACTTTGATTTCAATGTATTATTTTTTTGTAGGTGAATCTGGCAGAAACTGAAATTACTAAAATGGCATCTGACTATGCAGAAAATGAATTAGAGTTGTTTAGAAAAACAGTAAGTATGTCAGTTACTAGTTAGTAAATCACATTTGTGAAGGTACTCTGTTAAAATGAATGGAAATTTGAGATTTGTTTCAAGAATTAGTTGCAATCTTGCATAACTTTATAATAATTAATTTTATCCCNATATATACAAGTAATGATTCCCTGTTGAAAATCAGTTATTGGTAAACTGAAGTCAGGAATGGGGGAGTGCTTCTTGGAGTTAGTGACTTGGAATATCAGCTTTTAGTTACACAAACATCCTTCCTCAGCAACTTTCTCCTAGGTTTTTCAATTGTGATTGCTGAATTTTTTACTGGCTTCAGTAGTCTAGTAAGACACAGTACATTTTGATGCTAATAACATAAAAGTTGTATTTGCTGATTTGAATGGAAATGTCTGTGTATTGTTACTGCTGTTGTCAATTAATTCTGTTTAGTAAACTATTCAGAATGCTGCTTATCAAATAAGAAAACATACACTTGAGAAATTTCTAAAGTTCCAAACAGATCTATTGGGCTGAGATGCCAGGACATGCAATGTCTAGTTTCATATCAACAACCATTAATATGAGCTGTGATCATAGTTTTGTATCTGGCATGTTTTAGTGAATTGTTTTCATGGTATCTTGAACTTGGAAGACTTAATTTCTCCAGCCATTAGACTTTTTTTTTGATTTTGAGCTCTAATTAAAATAAAATTGTTTTGTATAAACTGAAAAGAGGTGTATCGACTATTCTGTGACAGCTGCTGAAGTCTCATCTAAACTGATAGCACCCAGAGTCTTCCCACCCCCGTTATTGGGGTAGCACCTATACAGCCATGTCAGCACTGCAGAGATGGTATTGTCATGGCACATACTACTACTAGCATATAAACTCTGCATTCTGCTCTGTGATAATGTGCGGCAGGAATATTCCCAATGAGAGAGAATCTCTGAAAATTGTAATACTGCTACAACCTCCAAGTGCCAGATAACGTTCAGTAGTGCTGATGAGTCCAGAGTACACCAACCTGCCTTAGTAGTGAAAGACTTCCTCAAAGAACTCTGACAGAGGTCAGATAAGAAGAAACAGCTCTGTCACTCCTGAGAATGCTAAAGGGTTGTGGCTTCATTTAGGCAGCACTGAACAGTTCTACTGAGGAAATGTTTTCTTGGCAAAGATTAAAATTGTCAAGATAACAATGACGGCTTTAGCTTTTGGCCTTTGTTCTGCAGTTCTGGTTCCAGCCATATACTGTATTATATATCAGCATCCATACATGTGGATTATATGTATGGATACTGAAAAAGCTACACATTACTATCAGGTGTGTCCATCTAATTGCATGCTTTTTTTAGTAATTGAAAATGTTTCTTTCTACAGATGGACCTAATCATTTTATCAGAAAATGGCTTTGCCTCTTCTACAGATATTTTAAACTTAGCTGACCAACTTAAGACAAAAAAAATGAAGAAAAAGGAAGCAGAACAAGTGCTGAAAATTTTTGTGGAGGATAAGTGGCTCTCTGAGGTAATTGCTTTATCTTTTCAAGTGTTTGTATTTTAATAGGTCCAGATATTATTCTCTCACAAATGTGATGGCTGAAACTGGAGCTGTTTGTTAATGAATGACGGCAAAAATGGTTTTGTGAGGCCTACGCTTATTGCTACTCCAGTCAATGATTTTTGCAGAAAAGCTCATATATCTATATGCAAAAAGTCCTTGGGTGGGTCTATACAACACAACAAAGTTTCAGTTTGTTGTACCTGAGCTAGTGTGGGTATCTGTGTACAGCCCTGCATTAAACGTAAAAGACATCCTTTGTACACAGCAGCATGGCATACTTAAAACTTGGAACAGGAGCTGGGGAAAGCTCGTCAGGGTGATCAGTACTGTCAGTTGTATTTAGAATTCCTTGAAAAGCAGTGACGTCAAACATGTTGAAAACTCCTGTACCAGAAACGCACAGTTTTGGAAAAATTGGAGAAATTGAGATTAGTTTACTATGTGGACACTACAGTTGCTTGCCAGGAAAAGTGAGACCTCAATCCCTTTTCTCCTGGATTCATCACGACATATATCTCAAACCTGCTGCCACAACATTTCCTTATGTTGGGGAGATTTAGCAGAGATTTTGAAAGACATCTCAAGTAGTAAATGTCCAGATTTTGCTGAAAGCCAGTAGAAGTTCCACTAATGTTCAAACAAAGGGTGCCCAAACAGTATGCCTTTAAAGAGAGCACGCTTGCTCCTATGTATCTTTCAAGGACTATACTTGTTAAAGGTGAGAGATTTTTCTTATGATCCTCTTAGCAAATTAATTCTGCCTCATCAAAAATGTTTCAGCTTTGTGTTGTATCAGTGTCAGAATGTTTGTTTCATGACAGCAGAAAAAACTTGGATATCAAATGCTTGCTAACAGGTGGTGAGGAAGGTCCAAAAAGGAAAAAGGAACTAAAAGAAATTGCTAGTCTCACCAATTGTTGTTTCCATAGAGAAATGGGGAATATACTCTGCACACTCGCTGCATAATGGAGATGGAACAATACATTCTCAGCACCTACCAAGATACGGCAAGGAAGTGTAACATCTGTCACAGCCTTGCCATCCAGGTAATGGTTTGATTACCTCAGCAGGCATCTCTTGATGGGCTTGTGTGATAGCAAAAGTTTGTGATACTTTCTCTTGAGTATTAGGCAAGCACTGAAAATCCTGGTGTTGTAATACGGTCATATTGCCCATGTATATAGTCTTTGTTTCAATGTAGATATTTTTATCTTCTGTCTTTGTGAAAAAAATACAGTGTAAACTTGGAGAATCGGGAACATTTTTGTGCTGTCTTGCTTTCCAAAGCCAGCAGGCTAGAGATGAACCTTTATCCTTAAATAGGCATAACAGTTAAGTGCTAGCTGTCGTATCTTTGGACCTTACAAATGGTAATCTTCCATATGACACACATTCATCTTTGGTCCTGGGATTTTGGTTCAGGAATTGACTGTCTTGGACTTCAGAATGAACATGTATTTATATATAGCATACTAAAGCACTATGTGTTGATACCTGGCAAGTTTCCAGTTTAGTCTTGCATGAGAGGTTACCACCTCAACTCCTATTCCAAAACTACCAAATTCTCTTGCTCCTTGCCCCTGAATCTTCTCATCTTCCTAACTAACATGCTTCCATAATATTACTTTTTCCATCCTAATTGCTCTCCTTTATTGCAGCCAAACAGCTCAGTGTCGTTCAGCTGTCAAGCTAATTTATATCCATACAGGGAAATGGCATTTCCTAGTTTGCAGGAGAAAAACTCCTATTAGCCTTTACCAGCCTTGATTTCTGAGTGTCTTCCAACTGTAATGCATGAACCATTCTTTGGAATAAAGCATTGCCTATCTGTAGCCTTTTCTGACAACTTTATGTTGAACTGAAGAACAGATTAGAAAGGTTTTCTAGTAACATTTCTGATTTCAGAGCCAAGTATGTGAAACCTGTGGAATTGGAATGCATTTACCTTGTGTAGGAAAGTACTTCAAAGCTCAGACTGAACCACGATGTCCTCACTGTAATGATTTCTGGCATCATGAGATTCCAGGTACCAAGCAATGTATTAAAAAAATAAAAAGGAGTGTAATAATACTCAAGAACGGACTGTGATATTCAATGGCACTGACGATATTATTTATAATTGTAGTTGAGTCTCAGTTATTTCTGGCTTCAGTTGTATGTTTCAGAGTTAACCATCCTTGGGCAGTACTGAGCCCTGAAACTGCAAAGATTGTATCTTGTGGTCCTTAGCAGATCCTGTGCATATTTACAGTAGCATTAAAGTTCTAGGGGAAGGGCAGGAACAACACTAAAACTTTTGGAAATACTGAGTTTCTAAGAAGAGCACAAACTCTTAGAATTTCTCCATTTAACCAGGGAAACTGGACATTCTGAACAGGAGCACAGGAATATATAAAGCATTTTAAAAATCTGGAAGTCATACCATATCATCCCATTTTTTTTTGGTCATTAACTTTGCTTTTTTTCTTTCTTTACAGATATGAGTCGGATAGATTCCCAGTCATCATCAAAACGAGAGAGCAGAAAAGAGCTTCATTCTTAGCACTATATGATGTTAGTAAAACTTGCTTTCAGTGAATTTTTTTCCCCATTCTTTGGCAGAATAGCCAGACTGTATTGTATTCATTAGTAACAGTACACTGTTAAGTGTACTTTTTTTCTGAAGTTTTAAGAGGCTTACAATAAAAATATCATTAACCCGTTCTCCTACACTTATGCCCAGACAACTTTCTTGGAGGTGGTTTTATATGCACAGTTCTCCATGTTCTTGGGTTGGGACTCTCAGTGCATGTCTGGGAACAAAAGATGTAAATGTTTTTGCTCAGTCCTGAAAGCTGATCTATGCACGTGAACTATTACAGAAAGCCTTTGACAGCTACTGTGTTCCATATTTATGTGGTTTCAGTTGTACAACTGAGAGTGAAACCTGTTACTAGCACCACAGGGCTCGTCTCCATCCCTCAACCTATCAGTTTAGGTATGTAAATTTTACATGGTTTTCAAGTAGCTGTGAAATCAACATAGCACTTCAGGTCTCTTTGCTAAATGGTCAGCTGAATATCTGACCTAGGGCTAGAGCCTGAACCCTTTCAGGTGGCACTGTTGTTTGTTTTTTGTCCTTTCTTTTGACAGAAGAGAATTCATGTCACAGAACCAGGTCACAGGCAGTTATGTTCAAGAAGAGATGGTATATTCCCCCAGTCAAAACTAGTGGGAAGGAGTAGGACGAGACATTTGGGGCAATTTCAGCTTGTATCTGTGAAGCATTAGAAGAAGCTTAAGTGTTTTGTTTGTTTTTCAGTTTTTAGAACTAGGACTTCACACTCTCCAGTGTTCTGTAAAAATGCTTTTTCCTTTTAAAAGTGACTTGAAGAAAAGACAAGGACAACATGTTGCCAGATGCCAGAGTGGAGTGGCAGTGTATCTTTCCTTGGTAGAAACGAAAGGGATTCAAGACTTCCATTGCAGAATGCAGAGTGTCAGCAGTTCAGCTGACTCTTGATCAAAGTATGATTAAGCTTCGGTTTATTTAATTGCTATTAAAATATTGATTAACTACAAATAGTTATTTTCCTAGTCCTTAGCACTTACCTTTTTCCACATAGTAGACTGGTATCTTGCTTTATGTTAGTTTTTTTTTTTTTTTTTTTTTGAGACGTATTGAACTTTTGGAATGTCAGTTTAACCCCAATTTTTACTGTTATTAAATCCAAGCAGAAGATAGCACTAACCTGATGTTCCAAACATAGTTTGAAAAGTAGTCATGGCACTGTTCATATATAGAGCTGTTTCAGATATACACACACACAATGATGACCCAACAGATGCCCTTTACAAGGAGGTTATATTGGAAACATCCACAAAAATGAAGTGGTTGTAGCAACTTTCTGTTTACCCACATTTACCCATCCAGATTTTTTCACCATGCTGAAACAAGGAGTTTTTTTTTTTTTTTATCCAGCTCTGGCCTCTGGATAGTGAAAAAACATTCTCATGTTTAAATAGAATTCACTTGTGAAGCATACCAGATGCTAATTTTCCTGATTTTTTAATTGCTGTTACAATACTAACAAACTTTATGCATGCTTCAGAGTTATGACCACCAGAAACTAACAGAGAAGCTAATATCAAGAGATCGTACATAGTGCCAGTATTTAACTGGAATGAACAGAACCTGTCCAGGCATCAGAATACAGGACTGAAATGCAGCCTTTCTAAAATTGGGAAACTTATTTAAGTCAGGATCTTCTACGTCAACCTATTTAAAAAACAAACAAACAAAAAAAAAACAGAAACGAGCAAGAGAAGGTTTACTCAAATATGATTTGATAAAGTAACATTACTGACACTACAATTTCACGCAACTATTTACCTGGCTAGTGTTGTGAAGAATTTGGCCTTCATGTGGGTACAGGTTTTCTGAATCTTGTGGTGAATAAAGACGGATATATTTTCTTCCAAATACCTGTATATATTACAATAAATGTTTTCCATCTGTCATGAACCTATACATTACTGGAAAGTGACAAGTTCAATTAACTAGCAACCAGTCTAACATACCATACTGTGGGCCATAGTTGGCATTTAAAAGTAAAATACAAGATACATTATCTTTGTTATTAATAAAGATGCTGCTATAATAAAAAGTTACATCAGACTATGGGAATCCACGTACCTGCTCCACTGGAAGAGATAAAAATTCAAAATACCAGGAAAATCCTCTAACCAAATTACTTCTAAGTTCAGAGTTCAAGGCACCCAATTTATGCAATGTTATTTAAGTTCTACATAGCTAGAAAGTAATTGTCAGAAGAACTGAGAATAAGGATGTTGAGTCTTCTGTACAGTCCACATCAGCAGGTAGAGATACCAGCAGGCAGTGAATGTTAAGCTTCCATATACTCCTTTAGCTCTTATTTATGTATCATCATTAAATTAGTTCACAGACTGGTGGAGGTGGGAAGGGACCTGTGGAGGTCACCTAGTCCAACCCCCCTGCTCAAGCAGGGCCAACTAGAGCAGGTTGCCCAGGACCATGTCCAGGTGGCTTTTGAGTATCGCCAAGGAGAAGCTTCCACACCCTCTCTGGACAACCTCTGCCAGTGCTCAGTCACCCGCACAGTAAAGAAGTGTTTCCTGATGTTCTGAGGGAACCTCCTGTGTTTCATTTTATGCCCATTGCCTCTCATCCGGTCGCTAGGCACCACTGACAAGAACCTAACTCCAACTTCTTTGCACCCTCCCTTCAGGTATTTATATACATTAATATGGATATTAGTTACCTCTCTAAAGAGCCAAATGTTAGGCGATATTTTTAATTATGTATGGAACTAAGTAAAATGTTGGTTATTGCTCTGACAGCACATTTTCAGAATCCTTGATTTTTTCTGGGGTGGGCTGGGAGGTTTGCTACCTGGACTGTGAGCTATTAATGGCTCCTTCCTTCTCTTGCCTCCTTGGGTCAAGGCCTTGTACATTACAACGTTAAACGCACAAGTTAATGGGCAACAACCCACGTCGCCACATACTGGTTTCCTCATTAATGGAAATCCTACAATCTCTGCAGCATCCATCACCACTGCAAGCCAGTAGGGATCATTCTACTTTGTTACTTGTGCCTTCCTGCACTCCATAGCCACAGCTTAAATGGTATTAAGAGGCAGTTTTAACTGAAAATTGAAAACTGCCAGATCACCTGCAGTTCAAACTGCAAAGACCCCACACAATCTTTTAGGGTACTGGCATATACTCTCCCATTCTTCAGGCAGAAAAATACAAGCTCTGAGGTTTGTACGGGAAGCTTTTTTTTTTTTTTCCCCTGGTCCACAAACTCCTAAAATGGGCTTTCATCCAAACAAATTCCCAGCAAACTTCACATTTGCTTTCAGGATGCAGTTGCAAGGCGTACAGGGTGGAGAAGGGGGGAGCATAAGGGGTATTAGCAGGGAAGAGGAATACAACACAACTGCACAACAGTTGTAAAAACCCACTTTAGGGGGTCCTGAATGAAGCTTCAGTTCCAAATGAAAACACAGGTCATCATGACGCAACTGTTTGGAGCAGAGGAACTAAAGCTCCTTCCCATAAGCACAAATAGAAAGTACCGAATGTAACGATCTATCTGGAAAATGAAGGTGTAAGCCATGTTTTTTGAAGAGTATGATGGGATAGAGAAAGAAACTCTAATCTCCTTCCAGTAAACTAAAAACAAACAAACAACAACAACAAAAACCCTTAGTTTGAAGATGCACAGTTGTCAACTGCGTGGACTGGGAATTCTTTGGACTTGTATAGTGCTTACCACAAAGGGCCCCAGTATTTTACTGCTTTTTCTTCCTGATATCTAACCTAAACGTCCCCTGGTGCAACTTGAGGCAGTTACCTCACGTCCTACCACCTGTCACCTAAGAAAAGAGACCAACACCTTCCTCACTGCAACCTCCTTTCAGGTAGCTGGAGAGAGCGATGAGGTCTCCCCTCGGCCTTCTTTTCTCCAGCCTAAACAATCCCAGTTCCCTCACCATAACTCTTGTTATCCAGTCCCTTCACCAGCTTTGTTGCTCTTCTCTGCACACGCTCAAGCAAATCAATTTCCTTCTTGTAGTGAGGAGCCGAAAACTGTACACAATATTTGAGGTGCATTTGTGCATTGTCATTTCCGTTCATCCATAGAACGATAGTAAGTGATGGTTTATCTCAATTATTGGTTGTGGTTACACGATAACATTAAGCTGTGTCAGTCACAAATGCAAGAGAACAGTGAAACAGTATCTGAATATTCTCTATCCTTCAGTTATCCATGAATTCATCTGCTATCCTTGTCTCTCATATTTACACACCGTAAGCATTTTTTCTAGCTACAGCATTAACGGCTTGTGTAAAGTAAAGCACAGACCTGGGCTAAAAAATTTTGCTGGGGGTCCTGATGAAGAGGTGAGATAGTGCCTTCTGGGCCAAACCACGCGTTAATGGTGATGTCATCTTCTTCACCTTCCCCCAGGCAGCAGTAGTCAGGGATACTGATATCCTCTTTCAGTTCTGGAATCTACTCTCATAAAGAAATGAACATTAAAAAGGGTACGTAGTGACTTGCAGAAGGTGTACAATCCATACAAGAGAGTAACAGGGCTCAACACAAAGAGAACAAATGACCTGCTTGTCCTGCAATGGCAGCAGAAAAGTAGTTGGGCTGCTGGGAATCTGCAGGAAATGTCCTCACGCTTTCTGTCCTAGCAGATGCTGTTGGAAAGAGGTGGGAGAAAGAAAGAAAAGGGGTTTCTCATACTTCAGAGACCCTTTGCTTTAGCGGAAACCAGAGAAACTCAGGGCATGAGAGAACTACAAGAATAAGTAGGTTTGCCGTTCAAGGAAAAGGAGCGGCTTGCTTCTCCGATTCCTTTTCCTATCTCCCACCAACCTAATCTCCACTGGTTAACTGAAATGACATTGCAGAATATGGTGAATGTATCACCACTGAAGACTGTTTCCTGTCCAAACCTCTTACATATTCTTTGGAGAAATGCTGCTTTTCAAATTATATCCCTGTAAGTAAATGCTACACTGCACCAAAACAGCCCTAAAACTGAACATCTTCACCCCTGAAAGGCTTTTGTTTCCACTCCTTTCAGCCAAGTGGAACAAAATCCTCCCTGTTCCTTCAAACAGTTGGAATAAAAACTTCAGACTTATTGTGAATTCTTCATATGCCCTTCCAGCTAGTAGAGATGACATGTTCAGAGATGATTTGTCACACAAAGGGAACACTTGACCGCAGAAAGGAAAAACATTCATGCAGTTTTACCTGATCAAAAAGCTGGTGCTGAGCAAGGTATCCTACACTGTTCTGAAATTACAGCAGAGAAAAAAAAATGCATAGTGACATATAGGGTAAGACTTCTTGGTCATTAATTTACTTATAGGTAAGTAGAATTTACTTGTAGGTAAGATCTATTTACAATATACTATTACAGAGTACTAGAATTGCTTCAACAATTGACTAGCATAAAGGGTCTTCTGAAATAATAACTAACGCCTATACTGAAATGGTAAGTGTAGATGTATCCCCACAACCACTGTTGTTGCATTAACTATCTGTAGCTTCAGATCTTGCAAATGTCAAACCTTTTACTTCAGTGCTGTGCTTATAGCATAACCCCACCCTTAGGACTGCCTCCAAGCATGTTTATTCTAATAAGCTCCAACTAGGCAAAAATTCTGTACCAGTACACACTGCTGTTTTTGGAAACGAAACAAACAGAGAGTAACTGACCTCATTCACAATATACTGGTTGATGAAGTCATTGACAGTCATGAGCTTCTGAGACCATTCCTCATCTGTATAGCGGGAACCCAATTCTACGGGGACCGTGCGGCACCCAGCAACTTGACAAAAATAGTCCACACTGAAATAAAAAAAGTTCCATCACACTTTTATAGTTCTCCCGTTACCATTTTTGAATGCGAGTAGGACAATCAATCAAAAACCAATCTTTTAGAGTAATAAAACTACTACTATGAATTTTTTTCCCCTCTAAAACCAACCAACCAGACAGACAAAGGTTAGCAGAAAACAACCCAAGCAGCAAGAAAACAAGTAGTTAATTTCACGCGTATATTATGCCACCTCTGTTTTGTTTTAAAACCTTGTTTAGCTCAGTTAGGTATTGTTTCCTTACCAGCTAAGATTAAGATTTAAGCAGGTAGTCTCTCGAATAGTGATGGCTAATCTTTTCGCTGCCTGCAGCCAAGTTTGCTAAATGAAATATTGCATTTGTTACCATTAATGCTAGATCAACTCTCTGTCAATGCCAAATTCTGCAAACAGGTGCCAGTAATATCCATCCTGGCTAAAGTCAGAAGAATTCCTTTGAAGGGTGATACACATCTCTTCATTGATCATAATATTAACTATATTGAAAAGTTCATCTTTCTAAGTGTCTGAAGACAGGCAGAGGAGTATCTTGGCTGCAAAAAAAAAAAAAAAAAGACTAAAACACCTATGAAATAACAAGGTTATATAATATTTATATAAATATATAACCAGTTATATTTTATATGTATACACATAACATTTTATATAAAACATAACAACAATCTACATTCAATTAATGTAGATTTTACCCTTGGCTGTGGCATGTAAGAATGTAAGCAATTCCTCAAACTAAGCCTGAGTGTTTTCTCCCCTTTTGAGAGGAATCATGAACTTTATCTCACAAATATTTGATTCTCAGAACTGGAAACACTGGCACCATTGCCTACGTTAAACTAGCAGCACAATGTTATTACTCACTCCTGAATTCAGGTGTCTGAAACTCCTCAGAAGTGCTACTCAACAAACATTAATACTTGTACTTATGAATGAAATTTCAAGCCAATTATGCTTATTTATGCCTCCCTGAAATTAAATTTCCATCGCACTACTTATCAGCAAGTTCTGAGATATAAAAAACACCAACCAACACTTGACAGAGGCTGACCTGCTTAAAATGTGAGTAAATTCAATGGTATAGTTAGCAGTTCATACTCGCCTCTAGTTTCCAGTTAAGTAAAACAACGCAAAGGGAATTTGCCAAGGTTATCTCCTGCACCGGCCCCTGAAAGGATGGGACGGATTCCAGTGCAGTCTCTGCCAGCAACCTGATTTTCCTGGCACACAGGAGCACTTAAAATATGATGTTCCAAACTGATTTGATTCACTTGTCTTCTAGCATCTATGGAGAAACGTTTACCAAGCAAAGACAATATTGCAGCAGGAAGATGCTCCCCAAAAAAATCACTCCTCTTGGCACTTGTCTTCTATAGAGGTGTCTACCACTGTAACGAGCATCAAGATACCTGAAACACAAAACGATCCTCGTCCTTATTAGGACGTGGAAGAAACAGTTATTTCTCACCTCCACTTCTTCATACACGGCCAGTGGTCAATAATCCCCTCTAAGACAACAGGCTTTTGTGGAATTAGATAGTTGTCTCTGAAGTGCTCTAGCGAAGGGCAGTGAACGTGTGGAAGTGCTTCTTCTGGCTGTGTAACGGGCGCCGGAGGGGGGTCAATCCGGACCCTCTGTAACAGAAACGCGCTCATCAGACAGCTGGTAGCGAGGGTCTCCTCAGCCGGCCCGCCGCGCCCAGCCCCGCGCGGGCCCCGGGACAGCCCCCGAGGGGCCCAGTGGAGAAGGGCGGG
>VXAA01002703.1:47347-312583 GCA_013399115.1 Anseranas semipalmata | reverse complement strand
GGCGAGCCGCGTCGCACTGCGGGGCTCCCGGGGCAGCGGGAGCCCGGCCGGCGGAGCGTGCGTCGGCCGGCACGGGCTGGCGCCTCCGAGCCAGGGCGAGTGAGCGCTTTTCCGCCCCGCTACTTAGGTTGTGGGTTGCTGCTAGCAGCTAATACCGTGGCAACTGAAGGCTTTTTTGTTTACACTGCTTTTTATCGTATTTTGCAGAATACGTATTCATAATTTACAGCGTCTGCTGCTTTAAACTGTTATACCAGGGCTCTACTGAGGAAGGGAGCATCCCTGAGGCGATTCTTTGTGCTTCTCTGTCTTTATGCTGCTACAGGTCCCCATGCAGTCGCATGGTGAAAACAGAACGGAGAGCTCATCTAGATTTAAAACACACCCATTTTTAGGCAAGTTTTAGCCTAGATCAGTCAGTCGCATGATCTGGCTCCACACGTAGCTCTGTGAAGCTTTCACAAATGTGACAAGGGGGCAGTAAGGGGTTTCACTGGGTGAGGAAAGTAGAGCCATTTCTTTTGGTGGCATTGCTGTTTTTTTGCTGGTCTGTGAAGCTATAGCCCAGGTCTCCGTGAATGGTGTAATAATCGCCAACGCTCACAGATGTCGTTTGGGCCCTTCACCTGCAGGCCTACTGGAATTTAGTAATTGTGCCAATGCTATTTGCATTAAGGGGGAATATATAAATCCAGTGTAGTTTTCTTTCTGGGGTATCTTATGTGTTAACCATGCATTGATGGTATGAGGAAGATAGCTGTTTTCACTTCGGAAATCTCTTTTCCAAAAGTGGGACTGCTATTAGTGAGCAGATGACTCCTGGAAGACTGGGGGTTATTCTAACCACTGTTGATCTCAAGTATTAGAAAGAAGGCCCATCTGGGACCTTGCCTGCTGATCTGAGTAATGTGGGAGGAGGCTAGAAGCTTTAGAGATGCACACTACTGTGAGGCAACATCTTTTTGGTGGTTTATGTTGCGCGCTTTTAATCTCTGCTTAAGAAGATGTACTTCCTGTGTGGAATATGTACCTTGTTCTCCTAACAAGCATTGCACGGCATCTTTCAGCCATAGCTTGATTTTGTAACGTGCCCTGAATGCGTTACTAGTACTTTATACTTGACTGCAAAGAAAATATTATTTTACTTGAAATTCAGCAACTCTGGAGAATGTCTTAATATCATGGCCCAAAATCTGAAGCA
This sequence comes from Anseranas semipalmata, assembly GCA_013399115.1. Classification (NCBI taxonomy): domain Eukaryota; kingdom Metazoa; phylum Chordata; class Aves; order Anseriformes; family Anseranatidae; genus Anseranas; species Anseranas semipalmata. The sequence continues at coordinate 311,382 of VXAA01002703.1, read as the reverse complement.
AAATAATAACAAATGAGTTTGTAACTTGTGAAAAACCTTAAAGGGATATTGCTTGTGCGGTATTCAATTTGTCAGACTTGATGCAAAATCTTAAGTTTACAGAAAAAGTTAAAATCGTCATCTTTTGTACTGAGAGATCACTCATTCTTCTTTCTTCCAAGCTCAATTGCGAGTGCTTTCATAAAAGAATTAGGTGATTTGAGTCCTTCTATTGGTGTTACATCTGAACCTCTTCTACCCCATTCTCCAGCTGTCTTGTTTCAATGACTTCCTATTCTCCTGTCATGTTTCAGACCTGTCGCATTGGCTTATCGTGCTGGCCCATCTATTCTGTGTCTTCTAACTGCGTTTCTCCTGGCAACTTAGATTTGTCCAGGGGCTGTGACTGTGATCTTAGCCCTTTTATATTGTATTATGTCTTGTAGTGTGTTTGGCCTTCAGTCTAGGAGTAAAATCCACTAAAAACTTGTTATATCATACTGGATCTTAGCAATTTGATTGAAGTTGTCTTTACTGGGGGAAAAGGAAAACAGATTTGCAAAAGCTGAATTGGGAAGCTTTGCTGACAGATGATTAATGCAGATATGTTTTGTTGTGAGCTAACCAAGGAGGTGGATGACTTTGGTGCTAGACATTTCCATTCTAAGTAGACAACTTAATTCCTGTTACCAACAAACGAAGGTTATTGTCATCTGTGTATCCTGCAGAAATTGATGTGAAAGAGTTCTGTTTCCCTGTGGATTATGCCACCGTCACTGTAACTTGTACCATTTTCATCAAAAGACCATTTTTTTTAAAGATTGTGGAAGCCAAGCTGCGTAACCTGGATGAAATTGCCTTTTTAAAACATGGATTGATACCAAGAATTTTTCCTTACTGCTTCCTGCAGTATAGTCTGCAAAGCACTTCTTGTTTTATTTTATATGATCTTAGAGGTCTTTTCCAACCTAAATGATTCTGTGATTCTATATTTTGTAGATATGCTCCAGGCAGCTCATTTTCTTCTAGCACTGACATTCAAAAAGAAATTATGTATTTAAAAAATAAAATTAAAAAAACAGGCAGACACTTAAGAGAGATAATAAAGTCTGATAAACTACCTTTATTTCTATCTTTGTTTTACAGTCATAGATTCCAGGACCCACAGTTACTGATGTTACCTTGACTGTCACTAGTGGAGAAGTGGTTAGTTGCACCAGATATTGAAAAAATGCTCCATATCTTATCTAGCCTTTGTCTCCACTGGAAAAAGCAGGTGCTTGGCCTGTTCAGAATTTAATTATTTGTAGTAATATTCACTTTTATAACAGTCACTTCTCCTGCAGCAATCGGAACTTCGGAATTCAGAACTGCAAGTTCCAGTGATGGAATTAACCTTTAAAAAGTGTGGTTGGAGATCATATATTAAAGCAAACATTATATATGCATTTTTTTCCTCTGATTCTCTTCCCCATCCCACTTGGGTGGTGGTGGTGGTGAGTGAATGGCTTTGTGGTGCTTAGGTGCCTGCCGGGTTAAACCACAGCACACGTTCATGCCTCAGGCCTAGATTCTATGTTACAAAAGCTAGTACATTTTCAGCTAGAACTTAAAGTTCTAGTTGATTTTATTAGTTGCCCATTTAAAAAGAAAGACTTACTGTATGCAAGTGTTTTAATGGAGTTAACAGGAGTTGACAATAATAGCATTCATTAACATTAATGAATATTGCTTAGAATCATTGTTCTCTGAATCATTATTTCCAGCGGTTGATCTCAGCAGGGCTGGCACCTGCAGCTCATCCGTACTGCAGTGTGAGAGCAGGCTGTTCAGGTGGGTGCTGGTGCTCTGGCGGTCTCCCCACTGCGCTGGTGGCCAGTGGCAGGCACAAGCTGGGCCGCTGTGGGCACCACAAGCGCTGCCATGTCAGGGTTACTGGCGCCATGCCTGCAGTGACTGATGTCTGCAATTTTGATGCTTCTGTGAGATGATGGGAATCTATTCCCCTCCAAGAATCTGAACTGGGAAGATACTCTCATGAGTGGCCTGGGTAGTGTATGCCTTTCTTGTCCATCCCAGCAGAGGAGTGCCTGTCAGTGTTAGTAATGGGTGCAGGGATGAAGTGGAGGAAAGGCTGGTACTGCTGTCATGTGTGTTTTAGGGTAAATTGATTTGTTTCTGCTTCCAGGTCTGTTGGCTGGTACCTTCCATGAGAATTACATTCATTTAACACTCTCCCCAGCTCAAAAAAAAAAAAAAAAAAAAAAAAAAAAAAAGAAAGAAAATGGGAGTGTAATGTGCCCTGTGGTCCTCTGGTGGGATTGTAAACTGATGGTTGCCATGGCAGTGTTTGTTATCATGGCTGACTCTGATTTTCCATTACAGAGGATGAATGATTGTTTCTCCCTCTGGAAGAACAAAAGGATGAACACATAAGACGTTAAAGATTTTGGATATCTTCCTGGCTGCCTCTGTCTGCTCCTGTGGACAGGAGATGAATGATATTGATTAATGATACGTACAGAATTAATTGTTACACAAGAACTATTTTCCTCAGATAAGCAAATTCTTTCTACTTGAGAGTGACAGAGCCATGCATTTCGATTGTATCTTGGAGTCAAGCATAACTGTAAAGCGAAAGTGTAATGATGGATATGTCTTTATCAACCTGTTCCCTGCATTGTGTTTTTATCACTGCCATCTGCTCTGCTGAGAGTGGCAGCTGCCAGGTCTCACAAATAGCGCTGTCATGTACTTTCATGTAGAACAACATATTGTCATAATTTCTCTGATATTACTAGATGGAATAACTTTAAGTGAGATAAGGTGACATTTTGCTTGGCACTTTTGAGTGCATTTCATTGCAGTGTGTGTAGGACACACAATGTTCTTTCTGGAGCAGTCTATAAAAGCACACCCAGTTCTACTTTCAGAAATCATTGGAAAACGCTTCTTTTTCCAAAAATCTTATGTAACATCCATCTGGGACATACATGTCAGTACTAAGATGCAAATGAGACATTTTCACTATTAGTATTGCTTACATATGCAGCCTTAGTTACCTTTGCCGGATGGAAATTGTGTAAGTTAGAGTATTTTTTAAATTTAGTTATTTCTCTTTTTGCTTATATCAATTTGAATCTCCTTCATATTTGCAAACATGTTCCGACAGCTTCTTCAACATTAAAAGAAACAAAAAATCTTTACAAGAAATCTTTACAAAAATCTTTATGGCAGTAGGTACTCCTTCTGTTGTCTCAGCTGGACCCTAGGTAGGGGATTTGATTTTATTCCATGAGGTGTCCAGTGTAAGCTGTTCTTCTAAGCTCTCTTGAGTGACTGGAGAGAGAGATGTCTTTAGAGAAGGATTCTTCCCAGCCTGAGATGGGATAGTTAGGGTGGACAAGCAAGTGGAATAAATTGCTCTCTGTGGGTGTTTGTTTCTCTCTTCAGGCTATAGAAGGAAGCTAAAAGACTAACTTAGATGACCTTCTTGCCTTTTAGGCAGATAAACATAGGTGAGGTGAATCACATACTGAACACATGCCAACACATCCTCTTCTGAGTTCTGAGTGCCTGCTTGTGCATGAAGTGTGGCAAAATATTTGGTGTAATCCACCTTCACAGAGATGTCTCTCCTTAAAAGTAACGGGATACATCCTCTTTTACACATTCCACTCATTCTTTTGGATGTGTACTTAGTGCAGTTCTTACTACACAGATAGTACCAATGATTTCTAGAGCAAGTAGAATCGCAGAATGGCTTGGGCTGGAAGGGACCTCAGAGCCCACCCAGCTTCAGCCCCCTGCCATGGGCACGACCCCTGCCACCAGCCCAGGCTGCCCAAAGCCCCATCCAGCCTGGTCTTGGGCACTGCCAGGGATGGGGCACCCACAGCTCCTCAGGGCAGCCTGGGCCAGGGCCTCGCCGCCCTCTGAGTGAAGAATTTCCTCCTTATGTCTAATCTAAATCTCCTCCCCTCTTTTAGTTTAAAACTGTTCCCCCTTGTCCTATCACTATGTACCTGTGTAAAAAGTTGTTCTCCACCTTTTTTTATAAGCCCCATTTAAGTAATGAAGGGCCGCAATGAGGTCTCCCTGGGGCCTTCTCTTCTCCAGGCTGAACAACCCCAGCTCTCTCAGCCTTTTTTCATAGGAGAGGTGCTCCAGCCCTCTGATCATCCTTGTGGCCCTCCTCTGGACCCGCTCCAACAGGTCCATGTCCTTCTTGTGCTCAGGGCCCGGGAGCTGAACACAGTGCTCCAGGTGGGGTCTCACGAGAGCAGAGTAGAGCAGGAGAATCACCTGTAGAGAAAAGGGTGTTGTGTGAGACCGTATCAAAGCTTTCCACAAGTCAAGGTAGATGACATCTGTTGTTCTTCGTCCACCAGTGCATCACTCTGTCATAGGAAGTAGCTGGATAATCTCTTCTTTCTGTCTTAGATCCTGTTGCTGCTTGCAAGGAATGAACTGCAAGGAAGGAAGGAACATGGTGTATAACTCAGAGAATATACCTGCCTGTTGCGGGCAGGTCTCATACATATGTTGTAAAACTGTGACACCAAATCTGTCTGTCCACTGGGAAGAGGTACAAGGAAAACTGATGTGGGATATTTCTTCCACCTAATGAGCACTGAGGAAAAACACCCTTTCTGATATGGCAAAAAAATAGTTGTGATAAAGAAAGTGGAATATTTATTCTTGATTCTTGTGTCAATTTCTTTTTCAAGTGCAATAGGATGTAAAGTACTGAACAGCTGATGAACAATGTGAAGGATGGAGGCAAAGAGACAGCTTGCTAGTCAGCCTGTTTGGAAAGGTGTGTGGTAGGTGGAGAGCTTTTCTGACAGAAGTGTGAAAGAAGCTCAGTGCATGACTCCTTTAAATTTCTCTGCCTCATCCAAATGGATGTTTAGCTTTGACACTTCATTGTCAGCCAGAAGAGCAGAGGCCATTTGAATTGTGAATTGCAATGGCAAACAGAAAACCAGGCCAGAGAAAAGTCTCTTGGCATTAAGTGCAGTTGTGCACTCTAGCAATTCAAAGTAGTGCATTCCAAGAGCTGATAAAGGCTCCTGGCATTATACTGATCCTGAGTGTGTATCGGATTACCTTTTTATCCTAAGGGTGAGGAAGTCATTTTTATAAACCACACTTTATATACGCATATGTACCGTGAGAGGAAGAATATATACATAAACATTTTTTTTCTTCCCCCCAAGATTTACTAAACTCATTTGAAACTTCTGTTTGATTTATCCCCTAGACTGGGGTATAAATGCTGCATGATTTTTTTTTTTTTTTTGTACTCTGTTTTAAGTATATTTAGAAGTATACACAGTTATTTGTGTTCATACATCACATTCTTATTAATGGGCACAGTATAATTATTGGTTGTATTGACTTTTGTTTCTCTGGATGTTTTTAAAAGACATTTTAAAGCCTTTGCTAGAGTTTGCATATGCTCCAGAAATTAAATTTAGTCTGTGATTTTATTACCCTTTTTATTTAATTTATCTTAACTGTTGCTTTCAAGCTGTGAACCAGCTGTTGACTTTGAAAAAACATTGTTCAATTTGAAAGGAGCATTTTAAAGCTTAATGTAATGGCTGTAAGTAATCACTACAGCAATTATATTCTCTGGTGTTGTGCGTCACTATAATAATATTGGAGGTTGTGAGAAAATGCAGGAGAGAAACACATCGAGCTCAGACTTTTCAGTTTTGCCTGTAATGCCTGGCACATCTCTGTTTTGTATATAGGTTGGTGTCACTTGGCTTGAATCATAGCAGAAAAACTGAAGCTCCACTCTGTTGTGGTGCTGTGTGTGCCCAGCAGGAAATAGGAGGCTTTTTCTTAGCATTGTTTTCTATCATTCTTCTCAAACTGGACATGCTTTTATCTTTCTCCATACTGGCAGATTGTAGATGGATGCTTGCTGCAGTGACAGAAATGCCTGCTGCTCTGCTGCCTCTTCCTGACTGGTTCCAAGATGTACTTGACGCAGAGTGGAATTTTGGTTTTGACTCTTCCTGAGCAACTGTGCACTTAACCTTGTATGGTGCAGGTGGTAGCAAAGCTCCTCACAGAGCATGCAGTCTGGCCAGAGCTGGAGTGCTTGGCATCCTGCAAAGTCAGGTCATGCTGCCATTGTGCTCCGAAGATTAGCAGCTACTTGTCATGGTAAGGAGAATTAATAGAAAAAGTTAAGGTTGTGTTTTCACACACACTCTGGGAAGGGTTGTCCTCCATTTGTGAGCAACTCTGAGTTCAAGCAGGCTGGAGCTGCTGGGGAAGAGAACTTTCTGGGTCACTGCGATGAAGATAAGAGAAGCAGCATGCATTCGGTATTCCTTTGTGTTGTAACAAACCATGAAAGTGCTGTGCAGATTCCTCTGTCCTGGAAATTCTCTCCACAGTGATTTAAAAAGAAATGTAATATGCATCATCCTTGGAGTGGGCTGCATTTCTCAGTGACTGGCCTAGCTTTGTTTTATGCACAGCTTGTGTTTGGAAACTGTGGACTATAGTGGTGCTTTAAAAAGGTAGTCTACCAGGTGCAGTACCAAGTAGTCTACAACTATGCAGTACCTAGTCCCTTCTCCGCTTTGGCAGTGTGTGATGCACAGCAGGTTCAAGTCACCTGCCAAGCTAAACCATCAGTTCCAGTTAACAGTTTTGTGAAGTAATAGTGCAGCTGGGGAAGACCCAGTAGGAAGTTTTGGTTGAGCAATGTACTAAACCTTGCCAAATTTACTTTGTAGCAAGATCCTTTGGAAGCAGGATCTTATGACAGCAAGATCTGAGCCAACGCAGTAATAGTGACAATAACAGGAAGGCAGGTGTGCAGGGAGCTGCAGGCATTGGGAACCTGGGACAAGATGAGAGACTGGGCTTACTACTGAGGCAGGATTACTGGTGATAGCAATGTTTGGTTGCTGAGGAAGGATAGATGATGCATTTGGTAGTGGTTTTTGTTATGGTACTTGTAATGGATGGTAGTCATGGTGATATGATTGGGATGATCCTCCACGAACTAGTCCTGCTTTGGTATTGGTAACACTCAGCCAGAATGACCTGTACTTTACCTTAAAAGAAAAAAAAGCAAGATTAACACGAGAGTGAAAGCATACCCAAGTGTATCTGCATGTGTGTGCAGTACGCATCTGCATGACATCTGCGGCAAAATGAAGTAGTTTCCTGTTTCTCCCTCTGTGTGTAGTGCGCTGATACAGAACGTGAGTATTCTTCAGAGATCAGTTATATTGCTTCCCACCAAGTGTGGTAGAAGCTGAGCTGATGACTGTGGATTTAGCACAAAGGGATAGGGAGAGAATCCTGATTGTTGTGACAAGGCCGATATGACTTACACATACATACCTATATGTGTGTATGTATAAATTAGACATTCAAAGAAGCTAACTGCTGGGATGGAGATGGACGTGCAACAGCATGTTCTGGAAAGTTAAAAGCTTAGCCAGCATTCCAAGGTATTTTTTAATGTAGCAGAATGAAATTCCTTTGGGTGCAGCAAATGAGACACATAAAGTGTAATGCCCTGTGAAATCACAAAGATCCACTTTCAACAGATGGAAAAAACAACTGTAATACAAAAGCAAAAATTGATAGACTCTGTCTTTGATAATCCAAATACCAGGTTACACTTTAACAGTGGCCATTACTGTCTATAAAGTATATTTCAGTTGTTAAGTGCACTTGCTCGTTTGTCATTATATAGAATTTAAAGTGATGAATCCTATATTCTTCTGTCTTCTTCACTTCAAGCAGTTAAACAAAGTCTGTGACAAATGGCTCCCAAGTTACACATGCTATTTCAGTCTGCTGTCTGCTGCACCTGTTCAGCTATTCTGAGTGTGGAACCGAACCCCTGCTTTAAAGCTGTTTTTAGGAGTCCCTGTGATGGGGGAGGCTAGGAGCTGCATGAGTGGACAGAGATGAAGAGCCCATTGCCGGTGGCAGAACTGCAGATTGGCACGCTAGAGCCAGGGAGCTTTCCTGTGCCCTTAGAGAAAGGACCATTATCATGAACACGTGATAGAGAGCTCCTCGTTGTACCGCTTCTGACCTTTCTGATACGCACCTCAGCAGAGAGGAGCGGAGGCACCTCTCCCAGCTGGCCTGTGCTGCTCAGCGTTGCTCCAGGCAGGATTTCATGGCAACAATTGGCTGAATATTCCCCGGACTGGCCAATGCTGGCATATGGGAAAGCTCCCTGTGTTTTAGTCATGGTAACCTCATTAGGGAAAACCTGGAGACAGCATGGGCAGGGAGTGAGAGAGGGGAAAGAATCCAGTGTCTTGTTCTTTTAGGAATGCATGAAGTCAGTGGCACGTGAGTAAATGTGATGCACCGAAGACTTAAGACTTCTGTGGAGAAAAACATGTCTCATAAATCCCTTGGAGTTCTCTGAAGGAGACAACAAATGTGGGGCAGAAAAAACTGGATTTATATATTCTGCTTGGATTTCCCCGAAGAATTCAAGAATGTCCCTAGTTAAAGACTTCTAAATAAAGCAAGCAGCTATGGGATAACAGGACAGATCCCCAGATGGACAAGGAACTCAAAAAGCATAGGAGTAAATGGTCAGTTTTTACGGTCACCATCGGAATCCTCTGGGGATCTGTGCTTCAGCTGTTTGACATACTCGTACGCAGTCTGGAGAAAAGGGTGAACAATGACTGCATGTTTGCTGACAATACTCAGCTATTCAAGACAGTAGAAATACGAGTTGAATGCGGAGAGCTGCGGAAACCCATCTGTACAGTGAGTGACTGATTGGATGTAATTCAGTGTAGATAAATATAAAGTGATGAACAGAAGGAGAAATAATCCTAATTTTACATGTACAGTAATGAGTACAGCAGTGATTGTTAAGTAATAAATGAGACTTGGGATTGTAATAAATACGTATACAGCAGTGATGGCCTAGTACTCAATAATAATCCAAAAAGTAACTACCATGTCAGGTGGTCTTAGAGAAGGAGCAAAACAGGTAACATGGTTATGTCCTTGCATAAATTCCTGGTGCTGCACACCTTGAATACTCTATGCAGTGCTGTTCCCCCTTTTCAGATAGCAAAAAGCAGAACTAGAAAATGTTAGACAAGAGTGACCAAAACGATCAAAGGTCTGGAACGGGGCTTCTTTTTGGGGAAAGCTTTGGCTTGGAAAAAAAGACAGTTAAATGAAATATATGTCTATAAAATCATGTGGGATAGGAAGGATGAGGAAGGAATGATTGTTCACTGCCTCTGTTTATGAAGGAGCTGGGGATGGAGGGAAGGACACGATAACGCATATGTCAAATTCAAAGCAAAAAGAAAAGGGAGGTACTTATCCACATTGTGCATAGTGGAGATGTGGAACTCCTTGCACGAGGATGTTGTAGGTGCTAAAAATTTACATGAGTTCAAAAAGCGACAGCATAAAATTGTGGAAGAAAAAGCTGTCTGTGAACATTAAATACCAAAGACCCACCCCTCTCTTGTCTCAGAAAGCTCCAAAGCTGTATGCACATCACTAGAGGCTGGGGATGTATTGCTGTATGCTTTTCAAATTCTTATATTCTTGTCTAGATATTCTTCTCTTGGCTGTTACAAAACCAGGATATTGTGCTGATGGACTTCAGGTTTGAACTTTTGTGGCTACTCTTGTATGTCTATATTATTGTAAATTTGACACATTTTAGGTAAGAAATTGCATACAACAGAGTTTCACATTTAGGTCCAATATTTTTACTGTTGCTTTATTTACCTCTAAAATTTACCTCTGACTCTTCAGAGATCACTGCAGCCTCAGGCTGTGTTGTGTTTTGCGCTTGCTGTGAAGGTTGTGTTGCCAGCAGTGAAAGCCAGATCTAAAGACAGGAGACAAGTGCCTTGCTGCGTGGATGTCAAATTCCACTGGAGATCAGTAAGCAAGCCCCTGATCTGGTGATGTTTTGCTAATTGAGGTGGAGGAAGAAAGGGGAAGAAGAGGCTCGGTCAGCCTCTGGGATCCATCCTGAATTCTCTGTGAGACAGTCACTGGGGCACTGGGAGTGTTTATGGACGCTTCTGTGCAGTGGATGCTGATCTAAGCCGATGGGCTTTTTGGTGAGTATTCCTAACGCTTGTGCAAGGGGATAACACCCTGCTAGCACTATGGAACCCAGATGGTCAGCAGGTTGTGGCCTTTTTAGATGGAAATTTTCAATGGGTTAATGGGACACTGAATCCAGTCTCCACCATTACCATACCTTTGCATGCTTCATTGCTCTCTGAAGCAGAAGAATAATGGGGGTAAGTTCAGGGCTTCCTCTCACTCCATGGCTGTGTTGCTGTCAGGATGGAGCCAGCTTCCCAGCTTTTCCTCAGCAGGAATCTTCCCATTTATATGCCTCAGAAATAATTCCTGTGAATTTAATTAATCACATTTTGCATGGTAATAACCCTTGGAATACTTTTTACGGGCAAATAACGTATATCCCCTGCTGTGGAGGGATCTGCTGGTCCCAACATTCAATTATTGCACAATCTACTTCCCATTAAATGATCAGAGAGTGAGACCAAAGGAAACCAAAAGCAGAGGGAATAATTACTTTCTGTCCGAGGCATGGACACGTCTTCTTAATGTTCGTCCAGAAGCCCGAGCAGTTAAAGGAAGTGTGTTTTTTTGGCGCCGCAGAGGGAGCGTCCAGCTGGCAACGTGGTGCTGTGCACGGGGACCTGAGCTCGCTCTCAGTACAAGGGGGCTTATGCCCAGAGAGGTTCCCCATGAATGAGGCTGCTCAGCCTCTGGTACCTGACCAAGTCAGGCCCCCTTCCTCCCTGCGTGTCTGGCTGTAAACCGTACCGTGAGGGGGCCTGGCAATGCCTGGCCGCAAGGTTTTGTTCAGCCCCTCTTCTCCTACCAGGCAAGCTCAGAGCAGCTCTGAACAGTCACAAGTATATCACTTGTCATTATCACCCAGCACCTCTGACAGAAGAGGAAATGAAGAGACTTGTTCAGGGCTGCACAGTGTATCTGCAACAGAGCAGGGCTGGGCATGGACGGGATTTCATGTATCTGTTGCGGGGAGTTACCAGCCCTGTGCTCACGCTGCAGCAAGACTAGTCTTTTTACTGAAGTGGTCCAGGAACCATCCAGTCCTGGCTTATAGCCTTTGGAAAGGTGACATGCCAGCCCATGTAGCAGCCACGTACAGCGTCACAACGTGCGTAAGGAGAACTGCTCTGAAATGAGGTGATGTCTGGCAGAGAAGTGCTTGCTCAAGAAGTGCATGCTCAAGAGCACAGTCCAGTCCCCTCACTGTGATTATTCTAAGCACCAGTGTATTTTTCCCAATTTATGTTTCCTNCCAAGTTAGTGTTGTATTCTCTGTTGCAATTACTTCTTTAATCTGTAATGTTGCTGCCTGACTCCCCCAGCTCCTGGCTGCCTTCAGGACCAGCACTGTAAACAAGTCATGGTGTCTCTCAACAGCAAGGTTCTTGCTGAAATAATTCCCTATATAAATAAAAGGCAAATTAGATATTGGAAAAGAACTTTAAATAACATCTGAATTCCTAGGGAGCTACATCTTACATCTCTGTTAGGGACAAATGGGTTCAACGTAAGTAATACTCCCCTGGAATGAAAAATAAAGAAATACTGTTCACCAGCCTCTACGGGCTGGAATGAGAAGACTTTGGTGATAAATAAAAGCAAAATGCAAAGATGTCCCTGGGTGGCAGATGGGAGCAAAAGATTTAAACATCATTGGACTATAAGCACGCTATCTCTGAAATGCGCCTTAGCTTGCCTCCAGATATCTGCTTTGGATATGATGGGTCTATCTTTTTCTCTTGAGTAATGGGAAGAAGCTTAAAGCCCTTCACTGAGACAGCATTACTGGCAGCCCTTCACAGCACATGCTAGACTATGATCTTCCCAGATAGAGTTACACCTTTCGAACACAGACTTGTGCTGAATTCTTAGCTCTTTAATGAAACATAATTACTTGAAATTCTCTAAATTACTTTCTTTCTGGTCTTTCCTCATACTGATGTAATGCTAAAATCTTCCTTTGTTCCCACTTCATCTGATCTATTCATGTTTGCATTTTGATTGTTATGTCTCTGTTCTGTGTGTGGTTTGATACTCACCCCTTCTCCACACCTACTTCAGGTATTCATGACTGGACAAGCCCCAGAGAAGTGTGTGCATCTGCTCCTGGCATTCTTCCTCTTCTCTGCATGAGATGCTGATCCTTTCAGTTCTGAGGCAACATATTTCTATCATTGGATGGACCAAATGGCTTGCTTTGTCGCGTCCTGAGCAATAAAGTCCTCTGTCAAAGTAGGACCCTCCGGTGTTTCAAGTCTGTGACTGTGATCAAGCAGCTGAGCTCACTATGATCTGAGTGTGATGGCGTATGCCATCAGGGAATGCCCATACGTGCCATATACTCTGTATCAGAGATGAAGCAGGGAGTATTGCTTTTACTGTTCTTCTCCTTCCATGTTATACACCCCCCACTTACAGACAAAAGCTATAGCTACTGCCACTATTGCCCTACTCTTCATCTTCCTTTGCATCTCCTGGGTGCACATTCTTCCTGAAGGAAAGCTGATTCTTGCTCCTATGAGCCTGGGCCAAATATGAGAGTGTTTGGTATCTTAGAAAAAGCCCTTCTTTTGGGGGGGCACTGTCTTTACATTGTGCCACTCAGACCAGTGACCTAAAAACCTCTGCAGGGCTCAGCAACGCGAGTGGTTTTGCTCTGCTTGCCACGCAGCTTCCAGAGGAGGGGTGCTTCCCCTCTGCTGAGTGCAATCCTGGGACCCCCCTGCTGCACTGGAGTGACACTGGGGAAGTGATTTCAGAAGCTTGTTGCTAAGGAGTAGTTCAGGTAGATGCTCTTAATGCTCTATCTTGTTTCTCTTCAGAGAGAGATGACATTTTTCTTCTTTGCTAAAATGAAGTTCTTGATATGCCTGTTTATGAAAACCAGTCCAAATTATCCTCTACCCAGCAGGATTGTGCTGCACCTCGGTAATGAATTAATAGCAGCTCCTGAAGAGGGCAGCATGGGTTAGCTGATGCTCCTTCCCATGGAATTATACTTTATATTCCAGCCATGTCTAAGGCAGGGCTAGTGAAATGTAGAAGAACATTGAAAGAATTGGTAGTAAAACTCTTGGTTCTCTGATAAGATGCTTGGAGTAAGCAGACAGAGTTATCCCCATTCGTGTTACTGTGGGAGAATATGCCTCTCACCAGCAGTTGTGCTACTTTGCCACAGGCTGTCTGACATGAAAATGAGCGGTGCCTGTGTGACCTGCCTGCAGACTGGTCCCACTCTTGTCCAGCGGACAGACACAGAAGAGAACATGTAGGAAACCCCAGATGTTCCCCTCTGTTTAAAAGACTGACCCCACATATCAGATGGATTGGATGATTCTAGAATTAATTGTTGAGTACTGATGTTGTACTCAGTTCTGTGGAATGCACACAAAATAACAAAATGAAAACACAAAGCCCCTAAACCAAGAAGCCTCCAGAATGACAGGGTATGAAGTGCTTTTCACTAACAGGAAGACAATGGGAGATGCAAGGGAAAGGATCAGCTTAGTTAACAAATCCTGGGACTTTGGTGCCTGACTGTCTACAAGTGATGAATGAACAGCTTTTTTTCCTCAAAGCAGAAACCAGGATGGGCTAAAGCATACAAGAAGTCTGGAAAATCATGTGGAAGTACTTGTGACATCCACATTAATACCAGATGAACTAATCAGGAAAAATGTTAGTGGGAGTAATACCAGTGGATATCACAATGATTAGGCTATTATTATAATGAGTTTTCTGGGGAGGATGATGACAGGTGATTTATATACTATACAGGTATTTCTTCAGTGTATCCAGATGATAAGCAACTCTGGCACTTTACTGCAACAATTTGGGACTTTTCCTTATTCCTGAAGTTGCCCAGAATGTGAGTCTCTTTGACTAGTTAGTTGGCTATCCAAAAAGATACAGGACACAAGGGAGAGAGGGCTGGGTAAAGGAAAAGGATGCTGGTTTTTCATTCCTTAACTGCTTGGAGAGAGCTGTAGTGAACCTAGCCCTGAGAAGTTTTCCAGCCTCATTGGGAAGAATGAGGAGAATTCTGTCCGGAGATGTGATGTAGGGACAGTTTTACAAGCACCAAAGTTCTCACAGGCAGTAAGGCCATAATCTGACTGTGCTAGGAGTCACTGTCATGTGTGATAGAGATTGCACAGAAAAAATGAGGAACCTAGTAAGAAAAAGTAGTTGCAATCCTCTGTGCATGGCATTTCATCCTTCGCTATTTCTTCTGTCTTTGCTAAGCACTGAGTGTAATTCTTGCTGTTTATGATGCCCAGTCACTTCTCCATAGATTTTCCACCATCTTGGTAGGCCGACAAGAGATAAGGAGTTCTGGTGTTCTTGTGCAAAGCCTATTCTGCCAACGTGTCATCAAATTGTTCAGAAGAAATTTATTCTTCTTTGGAACTGACATTAGAGAACAGGGAAACTACCCAGTAGCTTGTTGAGGATACAAAAATGATGTGGCATTTGAAGTTCTCGTGGTAGATAGTGAAGCTCTTTTTAATTGGTTTGTTAACAGAGTGACCAGGCCAGCAACTGCTGAAATTCTTTTTTCTTCTCTCTCCTCTTCAGCTGAGTCATATCCAGACCCTTTCCAGACTCCCATTTCGTACGTTAGAAGTTATGTGGGTACCTGCATCCCATCTGCAGCCTCGGTAGTTAACTAAACAAGTTTCTACCTTTGATGCGTACCTTGGGAAGGGTAACAGAATATCACCATTATTCTCAGTTCTATAATCACTTTTAAAAATGAAATCAAATGTTTGGTAATAATGATTTTTAGCATGAGACAGAAAAAATGAAAATAAGTTCAGAACATTTTCATTATGGATATTTCAGCTTCTTCCCTCAGCCAGGACTGTTCATTTGTTCCAACTGCTGTGTGCTTTGCATGCTAAGACCTGGGCAGCTAATAAATGGGAGAGTGCTACAGAAGCTGAGCAAGCCTTGTTCTTTCTGATTCCTGAGGCAGGTTAAGGTTGAATAGCGAGTTAAAGAGCCAAGGCTGACACTGCTGCCTAAAAATGAAGTGCCATATGTTTCAGCTGTACTTGTTTTTGGATACAATGAAATCCAAGGCAGAATCTTTCAGGTGATGAAGTCCTGTGTGTCTTTCTGTTTTCACATTAAGAAATGAGTTTGGAACAAGTTTCCAGATAAATGCAGCCAAAAAAATTCCTTGGATTTTTTTCTTAGTTTTTGCAATCCATGAGCAGGGGCAGTACCATGTGCCATAGGAAAGAGCCCTGTGCTCTGCAGCAGGTTAACAGGCTCTTTTTTTTTTTTTTTCCTGTGGAAATACCATCATTCCTTTTCTGTCACTGTAATCCTCAGTCCTTAGGTGACATACAGGCTTGTTAGAGCCCTGTCCAGAAAAGATGCTGTGTTCACATTGTAATCTGGCAGAGTGGTGGTGTCCTCAGCCAATGCTGCTTGCCCAGCCACATCTCCATCCAGGAACTGATGACAGATACAGGAGAACTGAGCACGAGGGGATGGGACAGGAGTGACCTTGTGCTGGCTGTGCTTATTTCTGTGAATTCAAAGCACTCTAGATGAAGTGTTGGTTTGTAGGGTTAATGTGTTACCAGTCTTACACCAGAGAGCTTTATTACATGCCATTCGGATACACAAACATAGTTTTATGAGAAATGCCCCTCATCAGTACTTCTGTCTTATTTTAAATAACTCGAATCATGAAGGGCAGCTGGTAATCTACATTAAAGCAAGCCTCTATTGTGCTACATTGCCACCTGAATGCATAAATACCCCAGAGGTTCTTGTGCAGCTTTGTTCAGGTGACTGTGTCATCTTTACATGCAGTTCTGATGGTCTCTTGTCCTGGTCCAGAATGCAGGCCAGACTCGAGTAATAATTACCTGTGTTCTGAACATGCTCTGTTTGATGCTTGAATTCATTTATTTTTAAAACTTTGATTAGAGTTTGCAAATATCTTCCTGATAGGCAGATGTCAGATTGGAAAGTAGCCCCCAGTACAATGAGAGCTTCTGTGATGTGCTTGTTTCCAGTGGGAGCATACTGCAAATCAGTTCTAGATTAACTTGGGCTCTCCTTCACGGTGCAATACAGATTAACCAAAGATCTCTGCTGGGGAAATCAAGTGGAATGCCCTAGTGGGTGATAAAGACATCTGGGAACCTTTTATGTCATCCGGGTGAAGCATCTTAGGTTCCTTGATACCAGCTAAAGATCAATATGCTGCATTCAGCTCATTTATTTTGTTTTGGAAATAGAATAAGAATAAACGAGCACTGCCAAGGCCTCTTCTTGGTGCAGGGCTAGCTCCACAGTGGCTTAAATTGATGCAATCCCCCAGACAACAATGGGACTAGTATGATTTACACAAGCTGTGAATCTGGTTCCCTGCCTATTTGCATAGCAGGGCTCAGCTCCTGAATTACTGACAGCTGCCTAAGTCACCAGGGTCCCAGGGAGGAGAGGCTCTGCAGCCAGCAGAGCAGGTCAGGACGACATGGGCAGGGCAACCACATGCATCTCAGGAGTAGTAGGAGGCAGGAGCAGTAAAGGCTGGGGCTCTGATCATAATGGCTGAGTAAGGCAGGGAGGCAAGATGAGGCTGTCCAGCCAGTGAACAGTGAATGTCTTTGCTATGTGTAATTGGCTTGCGGCTCCAGTGTTTTCTGTTCCCTAGCTGCTGATGCTCTCATCTGTCCTTGACACCAGATTTTTGCTTCTGCCCTTGCTGGCTTTCTTCTTTTGTTTTCTTTTTCAGCTAATCACTCTGTCTTCTGTCTCTTGATCCTGCCATGTAAAACATTGGCTGTATGTAATAAAATCAATGAAATTTCTACACAGACATCACATGTCAGACCAACCAGTGGAGTCCGAGTAAGGCAGACAGCCCATAATTAACCTTTTACAGAAGTGCAGAAGGGTTGTCTCATTGCATGGAGGCACAAGGGCATGCTCTGTCCAGACAGGCTGGCTCCCCAGCACTTGGCTTGGCTTGGAGGAGCCACAGAATTTTGTTGGTCTTCCTTTGTCTCCTTGTAAGGAGATGCAGGGTAACAACTTTAGTTTGGTGTCAGCTGGCTGTTTTAAGCCAGAATACATTGAAGGCTTTTCCAAGTGTCCTCGGGAGGAGGCTGAGTTTAGCAGCTTAAGCCACACACTTTTCAGAATCAAACTAATCTTGTCCTACATGCTCTATACCTGCCAGTGGAGTCTCCACGGTGCCTTCAGACCCATGTGACTTCTTAGGCTAAAGATCTTCATCTATTTTCTGTCTGTTGTTATTGTCTAGTAAGTTTTTCTGTAGATCCAGCATTACACTAAGATAATTAAAGCACTTATTGGTACTTGATACAAAAATGAGTCTTTGCACACTAAAATTATTCTGATACAGAAATTTTAAGAATTTATTAACTATTAACATTGTGTGCAAGTTGCCAGTAACATAATTAAACAGTTAACTAAATATATTAATGCAGTTTGCTTTGGTGTAAGTAGAGACCTATAAAGTACATTTTAGAAAATTGAAAATGTTAATATAAGCCCACACATTTGTACATTTTCAGTTTTGTGGCATTACCTAGGCTGCTGGAGTGTGGAGACCAGGGCTAAACCTCCCAGCACTCTTGGAGCAAACCAAGGAATCATATCTGTTTTGTGGGGGTTGGTGAGTCAAGCTGTGCTTTAACATAGCAAATTAAGTACCAGATGATTTAAGCCGTGCAGTTTGCAACCACTTTGTAGTCCATGTTGAAGAACTGTTGCTTGGTTTGGAGATGAATCCACATGTGGGCCTAACTAATGGCTGATGCAGGCACCAAAAGCTCCCAATGTAGAACTGGCTGCAGTTGTGCTTGGCTGTGGCAGTGACGAGGAGGCTGATGGTACACCCTCTTGGGTACCTTCCTGCGACTTGAAAAATTCAGATGTGCTGCAGGAGGCCTTGAGCACAGCTGAGGCTGAGAATGTAGGTTATATGTGGAGAGGGGAGCAAGGGTGGCAGTAAGAATGTGGCCATCACAAGACAGTCCAATGTGCCTGTTCTGCCCTTCCAGTTTGTGGCTAATGCCGTTCAGGAAAACAGAGGTAATGAAATGATGGCTAGGGAAAGAGGAAGAAAATGTGGAAATTTTCTTATTCTAGTCACTAGGAATTAATTCAAACCAGTGAAAAATACGAAGTCTTTCTGGATGTGACTATGGTGCTTCTTTTAGAGTGTTGCAGCCTTTTTGCCTGTCGAATCAGCCGAGTCTCTGTGCCAGCCTTGGTGAACAGGTTTTGAGGGAAAGGGCTCTTTTGTAAGGCAAATGAAGGCACAGGCAGACTCAGAACAGAGAAGCTCAGGCAAGACAAATACAGGCAAGACAAATGCGGAGATGTTTTTACAGAAGCAGTGGCTATCCCTGAGACAAGAGATGGAGGAATGTGATGTGGCTCAGCAGTTAGCACCTGCCCAGTAGGGCTGGAGGTATCTCCAGAAGATGTTTCAGCAGAGCCAGAGGCTCTAGGCTATGTGCAGGATTCTGGCTTGGGGAGGCTCTCTGTTCTTTCCTCTGCTGCCATGTCACAGTAAGTGCTTCCTAAAGTGTAGTTTTAACTTGATCTCCATGAAAAACATCCGCTCCCGTCACAACTTGCACAGAAGAGCAAGCCATCCTCAGGGGATCTGTGGCAGATCAGCCACACAATAGGTGGCCAGGCTGCCAGTGTACCCTGCCTGTGCCCTTTGGAATAGCAGTGTACATCTCTTTGTAGGCCAGAATTCTGCACAGTCTAAACAAGGTACTTGAGAAAGTGTTTATGAAAGCATCCACTTTTCATTGACATCTACAATGGGAATCTGTCGGTCTCCTCTGTGCCTAGAGACGTTTATGCTTGGAAACGCAGCATTCTGCACTGTGTGGCATTAGCCTGACAAACTGTCCTGAACTCCTCTGCTACAGGTGGATCACATTCTTTTTGGACTCCAACTTTCTCCCTGTGTCTCCTCCACCAGAAAGACTCTCCAGGGTCTGTTTACTCTGCCATAAAACCATGGCAGCTTCTTCCTCCCCACTGGTCTCCAGTTCATCACAAGGTGCTGCTATTGACCATTTGGGCTTTTGTTGTTTCATAGATGTTCCCCCCAAAAGCTGAAGAAGCAGCCAAAGAGTAAGGACACTTTCCAGGAGAATAGAAATTAACTTTTTGATGAAGTTCATAAGAAACTTTGACTCCACTGCAGGATGACAAAGCCATGTCATGGCGTCTTGCAGCCCTCATGAAAAACCCTCATGACAACATGCCACGTAACAACCTGTCCAGCCCCAGCTTTCATGATGGGACAGTGGAGAGTTTCGGGGCACTTCCAGGTGTTTTGCTTAGCCAGATCTGAAAAACAAGGTTTGAGTGAACACCAGGCTCCTGAATGCCACTGACACACTACACAGACAAAACTACTCAGAGTCACAGATTCAGGAATTGGCTGAAACATGCCTCACGGCAGAGTTGAGGGTCAAGCGTCAAGTGTAGATTGTCAGAATGCAGTGTCTGGAGACCCTAGGGCTCAATTTCCTGGAGCGGTTCTCTGTGCACAGAGACCAAAGCAGACATTACATCACCTTCCTGCCCTCTAGGCCCTTGCATTCATCATCGCCACTGCCTCGCTGAAGGTTATAGGATGTCATCTTACACTGTTTCAGAGGTTTTCTCGTTACCAACAGGAAATCTCCAGCTTTGGGGTGAACAGGTTTGCCTCCCTTTTTTGTTAGTGGAGGACTTACAAAGAGATGTTCGTATTTTAAATATGGTGCAATGACATCAATAGTAATAATTATTGCATGCATCAAAGCTTTGGAGATTAGCCACGGATCATGCATCTAAATAGCAAATGGTTATAATAGCTCCATACGTGGAACATCAAAGTCTGAGGAAACGTTGCTCTGTTATAAAAAATACATCAGAATGATCAACCCACTCCAAGCAAAGTGCAGAACTGTAGACGTGCATGGAACAAATACAACATATTTCATACTCATTTGGGTGTTTCAAGTAGGGGAAAAATTGATTCCACAGCTCCAATTACCAATCCACATCAAGTGAAGACTGTACTGAAATTATAAGATTTCACACAATATTAGGCTTAAGTTGACTCCTCCTTGGGAAAATGTATTTATAATTAGGACCTAGAAAAGCAAGAAGCAGTATTTGGGGTTTTAATTTTTTATATGCACCCTGGCAGAGAGAAAAGTGGCTGAGATTGCATAAAATTCTTAAAACCATGATGTTTCAAGTATCCTTTTGCTGAATTGAAATGACTTTCTTGTAGATTAAAGGAACTGCACTGTTGTTTTCTTTGTTAGGAGAAAAGTATTCCAAAGTGGGAAAAGCACAGACTTCCTGTACTGAGCCTGGGGACACCTGCTAGAATAAGAAAATGCAAAACAGTCACTAGAACAACAGAACCTCTGAACTCAGCAACTGAAATTCCCAATTACAGACATGCTGCTGTTTCTCCTCCCTCATCACAGCTGTTTAGCTTGATCACTCCCCCAGCCCCAGTGAGGCAAACACTGTGAAGGATGCAGTGCTATGCATGCTCTGACAGCCAAATCAAAGGCCCAGCCAAGCCTGTGCCTCAGCTATGAGTCTGGAGAAAATCAGAGACCCTCATTAAAGTTTCAGAAAAACCTAACTGGTATGAGGACAGCATTCAAAAATGTATGCAGGGGAAAACAAATATTGTTTTAACTCTGTTAATAATTGATGAGTTGCCAGCAGAGATCCTCATAGCATTAAGGGAATTGAAAATTAAAGGCACAAAGACACTACTTTAAGAAAACACCTTGATAAATAATTAATATGGCATAGGCCTATTGGATTCTGAAGAGTGTAGCTTTTCGTTTGTCTTGTCAAACCTCTTCTTTCTAATACCACAGTTTCTTCCAGAATCAGAGCATGGTCATTTTCATTTTATATCGACAAAAGCTCTAGTTGTTTATATTGCTCACCTGAAATCATTTACTGGCTTCTGTATCAGTTGCTTGTGTTTAGCGCCTAGCATCCTAATAGCACAGCTAAGCACCCAGAGATTATGGCTTTCTGAAATCAAGAGGGGGAAAAAGATGGATAATTATTTAGAAGACAGAAGAGAACATTCTCCAGTGTCCATTTCAGGGAAACAACTGTTACGGTCAGACTGGATCAGAAGAAGAAACCCTACCAATGCCTGTTTAGCAATATGAGGTATAAATACCTGGAAGAAGTGTCTTGGGATGTGTAACACCCAGGAACAGCAACTGCTTTAGTTTTTTGTGTCTCTAGAGAGATGCATTTGCAATGGTGAGGCCAGTCATGGGGGCTACACTAAATAATTCAGTGGCTGGCACTTCCCTTATGCATTCTGTCTGGTGGGGACCTTGAGGACAATAAACAGAGCAACTCAGCACTCCTCAAAATACAAGCCCATCAGTATGACTAAAGAAAGGCTGGACATAAAATGTGCTAAAGGAAATAAATATGGAATTTCTGCACTTCCCTCCAAAGCAGCTCTCTACCACCATGATGATCAGAGTCTGTGAGAAGCAGAGTTCAGAGACATGGCTGAAGAGTTCAACTGATGCACATTTCCTGATATGGAGAGATACCGCAGTTTCAAAACAGAATACTGAGCAGTGTGTTAACTAACAGAGCTTCTGCCATCTCTGAAAACCTGCGTTGCTGAAGGGCATGTGAGCTCTTAAAGTCCCAATTTATTCCAGTCCGCTCCTATCTTTTAGGTTGTTATAACCATGCAGCTAGTAAGTCAGGCATAATTGCTGGCAGGCATTCTAATTTAAGGAACTGCGCAAGAGCATCCACAGAACTATATTTATCATTTCATTCCTTTAAATAAAGCAAAAGTGAAAGCTATTTCTTCATTACAAATGTCTCAGAGTGCCTTACATGCAAAAGGTTTGTTGAGATTGATGGAATTCATATAAACACCCTTTATTTACTACAACAAAGTTAATAATTAAGCAGAAGAGAGAATATCCATGATTGCTGTTATAAAATAATTCTTGCCTTAGTTCCAAGCAAAAAGCCTATGTAAATTAGTGATTGAGAACATAAGGACGATCCACTGGAACTATAAAGAGGAGTTCATTTTTTCCATTCTGGATAAAGTAAATACAATGGTCAGACATTGCCTCAACATTCCGGTGAGTGCAAAATTATCCAGATTGCAGCCGAGTGTGCTCTGTCTCAAGCAGGTGCTCCTTTCACCATCTCCCAGTACATGGACCACATTCATGGCATCTGCCCCATGCTGAGTAGGAGTTCACCATTCCTGCTTGCCACTGTGATGCGTGTGCTTGCTGTGACCATGGGCAGTGGTCAGGCCTGTGCTGAAACTGGAACGTAAAGCAGGTGGACTGGCACCCGCTGGGAAGCTGGGACTGGGACAAGCCAATGAAAGGGTTGTGAAAAATTACCTCTTGCCCACAGTCCAAAGAAATGAATTCCCTTGGAGAATAATCCTTTGGTTTCAGTGCCAGCATTTCCTCTTGGCTGCGTTGCCTCTCCTCTCTCTCAGTACTGCTGCCCCAGCCCGTTAGGGCTCAGTGGGGAAAACGGTTGCTGCAATGGTTGGAGCACAGCAGCAGGTGAGAGCCTTGCGCAACCGCTGCGTGTCAGCACGGGGTATGAGGACCGTGCAGCTGGCTGCTACATGGGCAGCCTTGGAAGCTCATCCGGCCTGAACACCACAAAGGCCAGAACTGCAGACCTGAATTCCTCCACCTCTCCCACTCCTGCTGGCTCTCCCTGCCCCACCTCCCAGCATAGTGGCTGCTGTGTCCCTCCCTCTTGCTGCTTTGCCTTCCTGTTGTAGAGGCTGATGAGGTGAACTTCCACGCCTCTCAGACAGCCCTCTTGTTATTTAAAGATGCTGTCTCTGGGAGCTTCCACCCCATCAGGCAAAGCTGAGAGATTGCCTGAGCTGATTTAACAAAGCAGGGAAACAAGCCAGTCAGAGTTATCTCGATCAGAAGCGTATTCTAGGAGTGATTAGCTGCCTAAACTTAATTCTAATTATCTGTGCTGAGTGGCTTCTGTACATCATTGCCCATTTTTCTGAGTGTTTTTATTTAAGCTGATAATGGAAAACGAATAAAGCCTTAGTTCTGCTCTGATTTTGACACTTGTGCCAGAAAATATCTGAAGATGAACATTTTTTTGTTCACAATAGTTAGATTAATATTTAATTTGCTGGCATCCTGCAAGCTGATTAGTTTTCCTCCGATATGGCTCAACTCTGTAATTACAGGAACTCGCTCCTCCTGGTTTGTGCCTGATGTCCCAACATCCCTGTGACCGCAGTTTCACCGGGCTGTGAATGCAGTGTGAGGTTATCATCACCTGAAATCTCTGCTCCTGGAAAGAGATATAGACTGGGACCTGTTCCACATCTCCAGAGGATAGAGGATATCTGCCCTTGGTGGCATTTAAACTGTGGGGAAAAAGGGTGGAAACAAGGTGCAGCTATGTCACGACTCCAGGAATGTGTGTTATTTGCTTGCTGCTGCAAGCCTTGTGCTTGTTTGTCTTAGCCTGGGGAGGGGTAGAGCTAACCGAGACACGGGAAGCGGTGGTCCTCTGTTGAGGGTCAGGAGATGGCAATCCTCTGCTGACAGGGCTCCAGCCCACCATGGAGGCAATCTGAGAGAAAGCTCAGTGTGGTGGTCGGCTGGCTCAGAGCCTCTCCGTGGCCATAGCCATTAGCAGATGCTTGTGAGAAGCATGTAACAGACAGGGCATGGATTATATGATTATTTGCCTGTGGTCCTCAGAGATTCTGCTCACAGTTCTTCTGGAGTAGTGGTTGTGTCCTACCATCACACTGAACAAGCACTGCCTATGCTCCAGGAGTGTTGCTGTAGCCTCGTGAAACCCATGAATACATCTGGGCTCCACAGCATTCTGGGCAAAGGGCCACATGCAGTTCTGGGGTCATAGTGCCCTTCCTCTTTCAGCCTGATACCTGACAATTTCACTGGCACCTTGTGATTCCTGTGTTGTGAACACAGACTAGTGCACATTCAGTGTGCTCTGGTGATCCCTCCTAGGGACAGTCCCACCTTCATGACTGCATTTGTAGATGAGGCATCTGCCTGAGTCTTGTTGGACCCTCCTGAGGAGGGTGCAGGGCTCGGCCTGCTCTCAGGGAGATGGAGGCAACAGGCCAATTCACATCCTTTCTTCCCAGGACCAAGCTCCCAATGTTACCTTCACAAATGGGGCTACAACCTGTGACTCAGTTGTCCGAGTGATTAAGCCTTCCTATTTGCAAGATGAGTTCTTGCTCAGAGAACAGCTACAGCTTGGAATCAAATTCAGCCTTTAGCATTAACCCATCTGTAATGTCCATTAAATCTAGATTCCCCTGACCAGTCATGCAAAGTAACATCTTGTCTTAGTGCCGTATTTATCTTGCTCTGTCAGTTTTACCCAACTCCTAAGCACTCAGTAATAGCAAGACTGTCAGGGGGTTAGTTATTCATTAGTTTTCATTCACTTGAAGAATATATTGTTGTCATAATATGGCACATTGCACTGGGAACAAACTCCCAATGCAGACAGGGCTTAGGGCCATTTTTCAAATGCTGCTGACTGTTAATTTGTACCTTGTTTGAAGGGAAAAGGTCTTGTTAGAACTCCATTTTGAACATTACTTGGACAGAGCATAGTGGGCAGTTTTCATGTCCTCTGATAGCTGGGGGACAAATGGGTGCTGGTGACAGGGATGCAAAGTGCTAACCCACATGGCAGTGTGTGCTCAGTGCTGCATACACAGTTCCTGTTTGTGCACCCAAAGCTAATCAGGTGAACCTCATCAAAATCCACTTGCTCAGCAGCTGACAGTACAATAGCTGATGGCTACTTAGCTTCCATCCCTCATCACTGTCCTCCAGAACTGGCTGCCAAAACTTGATATATGTGAAGTTCAGATATTGTATTCAGCTGCAGTACAATCCTGGCCAGGTGAGCAAAGCTCCAGGTTAGTGTCACGGTGAATCGAGCACTGCTAGCAGCCAGGCCATGCGCAGCTCATCTGCTCAGGAGAGGGATGGGAGATAAGAAGGATAAGTGTGGTAAAATCGGTAAGGAAAAGTCAATCTTTTATGGAAGAGGTGAAGATAGCCACAAGTCTGCAAGCTGATGTGGGGAAAAGATGTCTGTGGTGAGAAGGGGAGACCATTTCATGCCAGCTACGAGGCTCTGTTATGTCCCCACCACTGGGGAGTGCTTCTAAAGTGATATTCTCACGTAGATGCACTTCACCTCAATTCCACGTGTGCAAAGGGCAAACTGGGATGTGTGCAGTGCCGCTGCGGAGCTGTCTTCCCATGGGGCTCAGGGAATGCAAGCTGGGCAGCACCCTCAGGTCTGTCCTCAGTCTAGAGGACTGCTGGGTTCAAGGGCAGCTTAATGATGGAAAGGAGAATCGACTAACATTCAAAACTGCCCCATGATCGAACAACAAGAGCTGATCTTTGTATTGGAGCTGGATAATCTGGGGAGAGGGGAAGGAGTAGGATTGTATGTCAAAGTCAGGGCACTTGCTATTCTCAGCTCTTCCAAATTGCTTTTTGTCATCTAAAGAGCTGCCCCAGGAGAGCTCTGGGAAGGAGGGATGGCAAATACTGTAGAGCTCACAGGTCAGCCACCAGCTCCCACAGACTGAGTGTCCCGTTTGCTTTTAGACCAAAGCAGCAAGTGGAACAGGTGCTGCTAATGGGGTCTTCTGAGCTGCGATGCGTCTCTGGACTTCCTTCATGAAAGGCAGAAAAATAAAAAAAGAAAATTAATCTCTCTGCAGCAAACAAATCAAACCAGCAACCTCTGCGACAGCTGCCAGCCTGTTTAAACACAGGCCTGGACTAGAACATTTGTTGTTACAGTTTAGTGACCCAGGCTCTTCACAGATTCATCTTACAAACTGGAAAAAGTAATTTGTCTGCCCATGTGCCCTGAAGTACTGATATTTGTTAAATCCACATGCTTTGAAAGCCCTAAAATTGAACTATCTGATATGTAGAAAAAAAAGCAAGTAAAGGCAGCCATGAGATGTCAGTTTCATCTACGTAATATTCTGATAAGGCCTGATTCATTACCATCATGGGTTAAGGCCGGGCAAACCTTATGGGATCTCACCTTTGTCCCAGCTATAAAATACAAGGAGGCAGAAGGCGGGCCTCTGAGTGCTTCCCTGGCAAGCTCTCCAGATCACACAGTGCGGTTGTGCACCCGTTGTCTGTCTGTCTTGGCGTCAGGCGCACCCGCGCTGCCCTCGGCGTGGGTGCAGGGAGCCCCCTGCCTGGGCTCGGGGGGTGCCAGCACCTACCGGGCGCGATGCCCAGGGTGGCTGTTGCACTCACCGCTGTGCTTTGTTCTCCTTGGCGGAACCTGACCTTCCGTCTGTAAAAGATTACAACCATCAGAAAGCCCAGACTGAAACAAAGTTATCAATGATGAGAACAGTATGAATATCACCTGTGAACTGGGGATAAATAATAAGGCAAGACAAACACAAGGCACACAGAGGGTAATTAAAACCACAATACCGACGGATATTTCTAAATGAAAAAAATAATCTTCACAATGAAATTGCAAAATGATGCCTCTCAGTATATTAATTCTGCCCAAATTAGCGCTGCCTAACAAGAAATGGTGACATTATCTGCTATCTTGAGGAAGTCTGATGGAGGTGAGCACAGCAACAGAACTTCATGTCCCTGTTCAGTGTAGGGACCGGGGCTGGGGAGAAGTCTCTGCCTTCCTGCATCTCGCTTTCCTGCTGGGCTGCGGCTCGCTGCCCTCCTGGGAGACAGCATATGGCCAGAGGTCTCTCTGCAAGGAGGAAAGTAGCAGGAAGGTGCAGGATTTCCCCAGCAAAGCACCTACATTTCCAGCCAGATGCTTCTGCGGTGCCTGCCATTTTGTCATATTGTTCCTTCATGTTTTGAAGTAGGGGAATTACTGGAACAGATGAGGATCAAAATCTTCATAGAGTCCAGCACCTTTCACGGGAAACTTGGAGCGAAAGCAAAGAAATCTTCCAGGAGATACGTTCGTTCTTAATAACGTAGGGTTATAGTTCATCCGTTTAATTCAACCTGAGTGACATAGTATCTTTCATTTGGACTTATTACCAGCAGAGCAGTTAGTCAGTTGGAAGCAGACCTAGGGCAGGGCATTTTGTCATTATTTAAAATTTTCTCTATCTGACAAAATTGAAGGCCTTGAAAAGACTAGAGCCATTGTAAAGGATAGAGCATCAGAGAATAGGTCACATAGTGTATTAAAGAATGAAAATTGATTCATTCTTTCCTCTGTTGAGTAAGCAGCTGTACTTTAGTCCCTGTGATCCATGAAATAAGCTGTCAGGGAAATAGGAAATGTGCCACATTTGAACTTCACTCATTGATTCTGTTCTGATCCGAGGTGCAGCATTAAAATACATTACAGTGGGTGCAGAAGCTGCAGCAGTGACAGCAGCTAGGCCTAGCTTGCTAGTCAGTTGTCTGTGCTATTTGTTATTAAATTAATCAGTGCTTTACAATGCCAGGACTCATTTACTTAGGTCATCTGGTCAGAGCCAACTAACAGGAGGAATTTCACAAAATTGACATTTGTTAGTTTTAAATAAAACCAAAGCTACAGAGGAGGTGCGAGAGGAGTGGTTCTAACAAGATCTTTTGGCCCTTTTATCTGGAGAAACAATTTTCAGGCAATTCAGAGATTCTGACAGTAGTCAATGTAAGAAAGGGTAGCAGAGAATTCTAGAATATGGGATTACTAGAGGAAGCACGTTAGGCCAATTAGTGTCTGCAACTGTAATATTCTGCTTAGCTGCAAAATGAAATGAAGGACATTCACATCATTGCATAAAAACCATACCAAGTTTCATTTTTTTTATAATAGAACACAACTTCTTCCTTTACACATCTGTTCCCAAATAAAAAGTTAGCCTTTTTGTGCTGTCCATAAGTAGTGTATGGAGGACTGTCTGGCAAATATTTCTTGCTGTGTTAAGTCTGTTTCATCCACGTTAATTGTCTTTTGCTTCTTTTGTGAGTTCTTACAAGTTTTATTAAATAAAATACCATTTTTGCTGCCTTTGCTTTATTTGCCTCAAAATTGTGATTCATAAAGATGGATTTTTATAATTAAGGTAGAAATGAGAAATAACCTGCTATATATAATTTAAAATGTTGAAATTATAGACACTATCTAACTTCTGCCTTAAATCACAGGAACAAACTGTTCCCCATTAGCAGCCCTAATTAAATCCATTTTTCTATGAGTCTTTGGCAAATTCCATTTTAGTAAAGCTGTATTAAGCTCTTTTTTATTTCCTCTTGCTTTGCAGAATTCACTATTTGAGATGAATAATAGGCTGAATATGGTATGTGATGGCTCTGTAGACACTGAAGGTATAACATGAACCAATACATCGTTCTGTAAAGCTGGCATAAGAACTCTGTTGTGGATTTGGAAGCATCCTGACTACCATGCAGGTAGGACCTCTACCATTCTGGCCTGGGGAGTTTATATATGGTGCAAGACTTGGAAATCGTCGTGAAGAGGCTGTGGAAAGGTGGAGAAGGCTTGCAGAAGGGGAAGAGAGGGAAAGCACTAAAACAAACAACATGCTGTTCCCCTCCTACACAGTATGCATAGGTATTTTACTCCTGAGCTTCTGTCTACCTCCTACTGCACTGTTCTGGTGTTGTCCTCTGCACTTGCAGAGTGCAAAAGAGAAACTTTCTAAGGACAGCGAGCTCTGCTGTTTCCAGTATGTGCAGTCATATGGAGGTGTACTTTCTGCAAGGTTGTGATGAATTGCCTGTAGCGTCTGTCTCAGTGTTTGTGTCTAACCCACCTAGCAGGGGCCATGCTCCTGCTTAACTCAGACCTGTTTCTGCACGTAGAGCAAAGCCTGTCCTGGGTCACTGGTCCTATGCAGAGACAGCTTTGTCAGAGTGACTCTCACTGACCAATTGACTGAGGAAGCAGTGCACAGAGCACAGAACCGAAACAGCCTCTCAGTTTGCAGTCCTTGTGTGTGAAGATTAACCGACTCCCAGTAACATGCAACAGTCCCAGAGCAGCACGCATGCTCCTGTCCTCGAGCAGCTCCATCATTCATTTACTGTAACGATTGGCTTCAGCCTTCGATTTCCTCTGTGGAGCTTATTGGAAAGAGAGAGGGGCTGAGCTGTGAACATTAATAACAATGAATAATAATGGTACGAGTTCCACAAGCTTTAACAATCAAATGAATCAACAATCAGGCAAGTTTCATAAATAAATACTTGCTGGGGTTGGGTGACAACGGAGCTGGTGCCAGAGGTGTGTGTATCAGTTGAAGGCACTTACCCTGTGTGATCCAGCTCTCTGCCCCTTTGCTTGCTGTGCGGGTGACGGGTTCTCCTGCATGGTCCGGGAGGAGCGAAGGAGTGGGTGGCTTGGGCTGCGTCGCTCTGTTGGTGTCACGCTGCAGGAAGGCGTAGGCCCTCCTCTGCCAGGGAGGTGGGTCCTGCTTCCTTGTCTCCCTCTGCCTCACACACGCCAGTCACCTTGGGGTGCTGCAGCTCTGCGTGCTGTCCCTGGTTCACTGCCTCCATCTTTCCGTGGTACAGTAGAGAGCTCGTTACACTGCATAGGCAACGGTGCACTCTGTGGTGTCTCGTACCTCCTGAAAATACAGGCAGGAACTGGGTAAACAGAAGTTACAGTGTTCTGCCATTTTAGTTATAAGAGATGGAGTAGCTTCTTTGGAACTCCAGGGTTAAAACATTCCCTTTCCAAAGCCACCAGAGTAAAAGGTGGGAAAGACCTCTTGGGTTACCTCGTATTCCCCTCAGGACAGAGTGTGGGGTACGGGGTAGAGCCGTCTGGCTCATGTATTGCTGAGAGGGCCGCTGGTTGGGCTGAACCTGGGTTGGTTTACAACCTGTTATACAGAGCAAATTCCTGTGCCAAGGGAGCAGCCCTGACCATTAGGCTTTTACTATAGCAACAGTGAAAGAAAATGCAGGCTGTGTTCAGTCCGGTTCGAAATCGAGTACGAAGCAGCTGTAACTCAGCTGGGGCGGGTTTGAGGGCCAACTATCCCTGCGTTCACTCGTTTCAGGAGGGGAGAATGACATCCTCTCCAATAGCGATTGAAGTTGCTGATCGTGGGGGACGGCCCCGGCCGGCCGAGAGACAGACCGCCGCGGCCATGCGGAGGGGCCTGCCGCCGCCTCGCGGTGTGCCCCGGCGGNGGGGCCGGTGAGCAGCGGCGCGAAGGGAGCTGCGGCCGGCTCGCTCCGCACCAGCTCCCCCCGTCGGCAGGTCCGACGCTGGATCCAGGCCTGGTGATCTCGCTTTCTTCTCTCTCCTTTCCCTCAAAGCTGCCAAGTAACGCTAGGCCTACGTTGATTTCCCATAAAGCTGCAAAGATAGAACTGTGTTGAGAGTGCCAGCATTGACATAATATTTGTTCTCTGTGTTCCTATCAAAGTTGATGTTTATGCACGGACCTTGAGTGTTATCTCACCTTAGTCCGCACTGAGGGGATTTGCGAATCTGAGTCACTCCCCCCACCTCCCCGCAGGTGGGACGTGACACAGTTAATGTCTTTTTCGGGTTTTCCTGTTGCCGTAAAAGCAGGAGGCATGGTTTTCTCTCTGAAATTTGCAGCAAATATGTTGTCTGCCTTTTTTTGTCTGGGCTGTTTGAAGTAAATTTTGTGAACTTTTTGTGTTCACAAACTATTTTCTAGTAGAAGACCTGCCCCGAGGCACATGATGCTAACAGAAAGAACAGCTGGTTTCAAGAGAAATCAGAGTTCAGGTGTGAAACTGTGCTGTCTACAGTTGCAAGGGGTAATACTGAGATTTATTGTGCTGAGGATCCATGCAAGAGTTAGGCTGCCTGGCAGGAAAAGATGCCTGCCCTGTAAAGGCTACTCCAGGTAGCCGTCTCGGTCCTGTATCCATTCTGGTAGCAGGCAGCAACTTTCTCTTATACTCTGCGTCCTGGGATATGCCTGTATCTGCAAGCCCATGTGCTGGCATTTGACATTTCATACTACTTTTCTGATCTTCAGTTAACGTTTTCCACCCCATCTCAATGGCTTCTTAATTCCTTATTAAGATTTCCTTAGTGTGATCACAGTCTAAGTTTGCTAAAGTATTTTAATCATTGTTTATAATAGAAACATTTCCTGTAAATAATTATATGAACCTGATTGTCTTTAGTTTGTCCTTTTCTTTCGGGAACATTACAGCCGGATGGCAACTCTGGTCACAGGGTGCTTCAGCTCTGTATGAAGCCTTGCAGTGTCGCACACCTGTCAGCTCACTTGATCACTTGTATGTGAGATTGTGTGAGTCTGGTGATGGGAGATGCAGCTGGCACATCGGACCACAGCCTGAGAAGAGTCAGGAGAATCTGGCATGCTGGATCACGGCAGAAGGATTGTGGTGGACAGAAAACAGGACTGAACAGGCCAGACTGTATCATGTGGTGGAGAACTGACAATACTGGGCTGCCTGTTGGGAAGGATGTCATCTAGCAAGGTGACTTGGAGAGATGGGACTCCACCAGACGGTGTGTTTCAGCTCGCCTCTGCAATGTGTCTCTTGCTTCAGGAATCCATGTGCCAGAGTCACCTGGTTGGTACTGCAGGAAATGGTGCTCTCACTGCATCTGGCACACGGATCCCTGAAGGTTAACCTGCAGGTGTATGAGCGCTGAGCTGGAAGGGGCCTGGGCTGGGTCTGGCCAAGTGTTTCTTGGGCTTGATAGCTCTGCAATAAGCCCTTTGCGGAGATTTAGGCTACAGTGCTGCTCTGGGCTATACCACCTCTGCTGCCTGGGACTGTGCTGGCTGAGCTTGGCAGCTGTGCTGGCTGCAGCTAGTGTAAATGTGCAAAGCTCATCACCTCTCTGGTGGAGGAGAGAAGAAAGTGCTAGCAGAAAGCTCCTAGCAGCAGAAGGCAAGGAACATGGTCTTGGCCCTGATGTACCCTGGAAGTGTCTTTGCTGGCAGTAAAGTGGACCACAGATCCCAAAGGCCAGTCTTTTTGCTCTAGGGGTATACTTCAGGGAGATGCAAGGGTGACTTGAATGTGTAATGTCAGTTATAAGTGACCAATGCAGATAGGAATTATTAAATCTGTTAGCATAGGGCTGCCATAATGAAGTGTCAAATTCTTCACAAAACCAAATTCTATTAAAAAGACCTAAGATTAAAAGCAGAGTAGATTCTAAAATGATGGAAACTGAGAGGAATGAGAGAACACAGTATTGATCATTCACACCAGCAATGTCTGTTTCTATTTAGAAATATGAAAAGCAGATTAATGAATAAATGATTCAGTGTCAAAAAGGGGCCCAGAGGGAGGAAGTCTATTTAAGTCATGTGGCTGTGACTATGAAAACCTCAGCACCTTCTGGAGCTGGGAAGAAGACTGAGCAGTGGGAGAGGGGCTGAGCGGCAGTTAGAAAGCTCCAGCAAAGACAAGACAGGGAAGGGATGTATCAGATTTTAATTCCATGACAGTGAATGGCCATTGAACATGTGGGCTCTCAGGGCACTCAGCAAGCAGGGCCAAGGTAAGAGATGACCAGCTGCATCATCTGCTAGGTCAAAATTCAAGTTTTGCAGCTCAGCCATTAACCATGAAGGCAAGTCATAAGGCACTGCACAGACACAGCCATGTCTGGAAACAATTTGTGTTCATGATGAAACTTGTGCAGGTGTTCTGGCTTTTTCTTACTGCAGCTGAGAAGCTTTTCCTTGCTTCAGCCTGAATCAGCTCCCAGGAAATCAGAAAGTGCATTGGAGAATACTAGAGCAGTGAAACCAAGGTGTCAGGCAGAAACTTGTACTCCAAGTTTGCCTTTTGAGTCTGAGGTTTATGATGGGAACTGGTAAAAGATGTAGAAACAAGCTTAAGGAGACACTTTGATGGAATGTTTTGTTTCCTGGAATAACAATTATCAGCATTTCTCAGCATACAGCATAAATTTGTATATCTGTTGTTCAACTCTTGTATTGAATACGTGTGAGCATCTGTGGGTTTGTGCATCTGAACAGAGGACCAGAAGTCTGGGGAGACCCACACTTTAGATCAAGCCTTTTCTCTAGTTATCTACTGATTTCAGAAAGTGTCGCACAGTCATACAGCTCTTGGGAAGTGTATTTCAGTTGCCTGTAAATTCATTTCTAAAGATTCAGCAATGCATTTTCCTTTAACCTTCCCAGCGTTCCAAAATGCAGCTTGTGTGATTCGTGAAGAGGGGTGATATTTTCTATCCCTACAAGTGCAGATGCAGTCTTGTTTGAGAACATCCGAGCTTATTCATTATTCATCTAGGCACATGCACGTGTAATTCTGGCAATGCATGAGTAACATTCACCAGTATTATTGTGTAAGGGGATACACCAGGAGGCAGAAAGCTTAGGTTTTGTTCCTTTACCTGTTGATGATTAAATGCATGACCTTGAGAAAGTTACTTGACATTTCTGTGGATCGTTTTATCAAAAAACAAAATGGGCATAAGGAAAATTGTCCATTTATATATCTGCTAGAGATTTAAATTCAAGTAGAAGCAGAGTTGAGAGATTCTGAGAGGAAACATACAAAGTAATTGAGAGTTTGGTGTCCAAGACACAGGTATGCATTTGGTAAAAATCCGTTCAGAAAAGTCCATTTAAAAATCCCACATATGGCATAGAACCAGAGCAGTTTTTTCTACTTGTATTTATGTGTTGAGTGTATAAAAAGTCATTCTCCAGTAGTACACTGTATTGTTGTTGTGTAGGGTACTTGTACATCTTCCCACGTCATCCGTGCCATGAGGTGATAGAACCATCCAGTATATCCTACTTGTGGTAGAGTGATCATGCTTCATTTTGTGTATGCACGTACACTTTTCTCTAATTGCTGTGGAATACTCTATGTAAAGCTCTTTGAAATGTTTTTGGTAAGATCAAATAATTTTGTAAAAACATGATATACCCAAGCAAGGTTCTTGTCTACATGTAGCTGATCAATTGTTGCATCTCTTCAACGTGTATCAGGCTGGTATAGTGTTCTGCTGGCATGGATTTTGTATGCCTGACCTCTTTCTAGTTGTGAGTGAGCTAATGGCATTGCTGTTCACACCTTCCTCTGCATATATTGCAACATCTTCCCATACATATGATTAAAAGGCGAAATTTAATTTTGCAGAAATTAATTGTGTTAGCAAAATGTTTTTTAAAACACTCTGGAGAATGTTCTGTCAGCTTGACAGATGAAGGTAATGCCACAAAATGAATTTTGTTGACAAAATAATTTCAGGGTGTTGATAAAATGTGTTTTGTCTTCAGAGTGAAAAATACCAGACTGACAAATACTATTGTCCTTAGAAGTGTTTTTTGAGCTGTCAATCAATTATTCCCTTTTTTAAGGCAGCCAATGATAGTTCTTCATATCTGAAAAAGCCTTCGTAAAAGATAGCGTAAAGCTCTGAAGGACAAAATAATTAAACTTTGATTTGTTGCTTTCAAACTGAAAACAGCTTTGTTACTTTGATAAACAATGATTGGTTGCCTGCAAAGTGGAAACAGGTGGCAAGTGTTTTGATGCAGATTTGACATGCATGGTGGAGGAGAGAGGGTGGATTCAGAGGTGGGTTTCTTGAAACAGCTGTTGGAAAACTTACTGTTGCAAATTTCACAAGCCATTTGAATGCTCTTAAAGGTCTTGTTTCTTCTTCCTCTTACTTCGTGCTGTGCGAGAAGGCATGGATGCGCGCTCGGCACGTTTTCTGCGCACCGATGCGAGGTGCTAGCTGGGGGGGATGCGCGGCATGCCGAGGTCAGGGCTCGGAGGAGGCGCGGGGGCTGGAGTTGCTGTGGGTGCCTCTCGCGGCCGCCTCGCTTGGGACTGGGCAAGGGCTGTGGCTGGCTGCAGAGCTGAGCCCCGGGGAGCTCACCTGGCCTGCGGAGCCGAGCAGGGTGGGCTGAGACCGCTGGCAGGTCTGGGCCCGGCAGCCAAGGGCAGCATGCGCTGGTGGCAGGAGGGCCTGGACAGCGTGGGCGTGCTTGTTCCCACATCCCTCTCACGTGGCTCAGGTCAGCTCTGGCAGCTGGTTCATGTGGCTCCTGTCTGCAATGCTGGCACCGTTTCACACCAGGTGAGATATCTGCCTGTCCCTTGCCATGCCGGATGACAAGGTAGACTCTTCCCACTGCTGCCAGAAGGCCCTGGGATTTCATCTTGCTTATTTTTAGGACAGAAACCTTTGTCAGGATGACAGACTAGAGGCCACTGGCTCCATGTGCACCAGGGCAGGATAGATAGGGGCCTCCTCACTCTCTGCTGCTCAAGATGCTGCTTGAAAGGGAGAGGCTGAAAAGCTGCAGAGGCAGCTGGTGAGGTTTCAACAGCATGCTGCAGTGGAGGCAGTGCTCTGGAGCTGCTTTGTTTCACAGTCTGTAGATATCAAGACTGCGTGCATCGGTATTTCATATGATGACCTGGTGACATCATCAAAAAACATGCCTCTGGAACATAGGCAAATAGAACTGCTTACAAATGCTGGTACCATCACCAGGCTTCTGGTTCAACCTTAATAATATGTACATAGAAAAAATCTCTGTGTTCTTTCTGTAATTTCCAGGAACACTATGCCCTTTATCATGATAGCTGCATTAGGTCAAGCCCAGAAAACCCATGCTGGGTCTGATGAGGTTTTATGTTTTGGCTACTGGACCGAAGTCCTGCCTGGTGCAGCCCAAGGACAAGTTACCAAGTTGCAGTAGGAGTAACTAGAGTCAATATGATTTCAGTCACTAAGTGCATGGAGCTATTTGTCCTAGATAATGTTTTGGATAAGGATCTCTTGGGCTCTCTAGCTGTTCTGCTTCTTCCCAGGAGAGTGAAGTGCTAACATTTTTTTGTGTTTCTTGTTGGGATGTTGGGTTGAATAGACGTATTCCCTTTTCTCCTGCAGCACAGGAAAGGAAGGAGCAAAATCTTGTGTTACGCATGAACTGGACTCTGTTGGGATTTTTGAGGAAGCTTGAACTCAAGGAGATAGTCTTGTGATGAGATAATGATGCTTCATTTCCAGGGTTCTATTTTTTTTTTCTTTATCAATACTGGCATGACTAATTACATTAAAGCATAAATGACCTTGTTGTAACAGCTAATCTTAGTCAAATGAGCATGCCACTCCCGCAAGTCACTGAAATGACACTTACCATAATAGCTCCTTAATATGTGGAACATCTGTTCTTCTCTTTTGAAATAATCAGTGACTCTTCCTCATTACCTTCACTTACCAGTGTCAAAGTAAGCCAGCCATCCCTGGCATAACATTTAAACTTTTTCACTTCTGGCTGAATGTGGTTTTGAAACCACTGATGAAAAAATAAGCAATCAAAACTATAAATCATCTGAAATCCCAGTTACAATTAATGTGTGATAATTAACTATTGGTAGGTAATGGCACTGCCTAAGAAATTAACAAAGCACAGTTTCTCTTTTGGAAACAGAGTAACAGGGATGC
This sequence comes from Anseranas semipalmata, assembly GCA_013399115.1. Lineage (NCBI taxonomy): Eukaryota > Metazoa > Chordata > Aves > Anseriformes > Anseranatidae > Anseranas > Anseranas semipalmata. Next base: position 274,719 of record VXAA01002703.1, on the reverse strand, counting down.
TAGTAGTATCAATTATGTCTTCAGTACTGCTTTTAAGGGGGCAGAACTAGCTATCTGCATAAATAACTGCTGTCATTGCAGCAGCGCACAGGCTATGCTAACACTGTTTCCAGTGTTAGAAGAGTGGGCTTCCAGAGGCCCCGGAGGGCAGTGAGCTCTGGTTGTCTCCCTGCTGAAGAGCACCCCTTCTCTGATAGCCCAGCACTGTCTGCCTGGGCACTTCTCTTGGTGCCAGGGACACCGTCACGGGCAGAATGTGCCTAGGGTGACAGAGATGCGTTTGGCTCTTTAGGCCCAAACCAATCCCTCCAGCTTGGTTCAGGAGGGCAGGGAAATAGGATACTCCCGTTCCCTGGGAGCTGGGATGTTTGATTATTATTTACTAACTGAATTCCAACAAGCCATGGTTTTGCTCTCTGTGCTGACTGTCTTTAGCAAGCAGATAGTGGCCTGGCTTCTCCCTGCTGGGATATGGAGAACAGGGAGAATCAATGCACATCTGCTAATCAGCCTTCAGTTCATATCTGCCTTTTAGACTGCTTGGTCCCATGGTACAATCACAACAATGCTAGAATAACACCTTAAAACCAATCATTTTTATGGAAACACATAGTATAAAAGGTCTGACTGTCTGTGCACACATATACCATCAGTGGCTATTACCCAATAAAGCTGTCATATAGAGAAACATCACAGCAAGTCCTTGAACAATATCTCCTCAAGTTTAAACAGAGAAAAAGCTCCTCACAATTCATTTCTCATAAAAATAAAGCAAAGAGGATCAATACAAGCTGGATGAATGAATCAAGGTTGCTTCCTATAGACAAGGAGAGAAACAGGGTTTGTGACCACAGGCCCTGGTTTTGGGAGATAGGCCTACTGGCCATGCGAATTACCCTGACAGACTTGGCAAGAGCCCTCAGCTGCTAATGGCAGTGTTGACTGCATGCACTGTCTTCTCCCAGGATTTGAATTTTATTCTGGAGAAAAGCAGGAGCCCAGGTTCCTTACCAAGAGCTGACAGGCCAGGGACAGCCAGACAGCCCTGTTCTCTCTGCTCCCTCCACAGCGAGAACATAGTTTTGGCACAATGACAAACTTGGAATACTGAGCAGGGTGTAAACGAGCTGCTCTGCTGCACTGGTGCTCTCGAGTCTGTAAATGCTGTTAGAGCCCTCCTTCACTCAGCACAGTGCGTGGGACACAAGGTCCGGGGTTCGCGGCTGGCAAGAATCCACACAGTAGCCAATAGATACAATGCAGTTTTTTACCACTCCAGATGCGGAAAGTCCCAAAAACTGCAGGGCAGGCCCGAGGAGCCCTGCCAGGACGAGGGGAACCACCACGTGCTGTGGAGCATTGGCCCATGGTTGAGGCTTGCTCCTACTTACAAAGGCAGCACTTTTCTAATAACGGTTCATGCATATTCATGTCTTGGGCTCATGGTTGCGTCAGGCAGCCCGATGGGATCACTTTTACAGCAACCACCCTGCGTGATCAGGTTCTGTGTCTGGGAAAGTTACTATAGATACATAGGGATGAGCACATATAAGAATCAAGAGCATTGTATGAGCTTGAGCCTCGGTCAAGCAAGATGATGGTTGGCTCCATGAAATATGCAAGAGATAGCAATAAGCAAAGACGGTCCTTGGCCGATCACCTAACTCTTTGCAGTATCTTGCGCAATGGCCCATACACACAGATGCACCCAGAAATTCTAGGCTTTATCATTCTACTTTTGCTTCAGTTCTTGGCCTTAAAAGGAGCAGTACAAAGTACCCTATTTTCTCTGCAGTGATTAGGAACACAGTGCTTCCTCCATGACATACAATCTGTGCTTTTGAGGCTCCTGCACCCTTTGTATTTCACTCTTCGTAGTCTGAGTCTGCAATGCTCCATTTAATGGATGTTAGGCTGAAAGGTAAGCAACTTAAATGCTTTCCTTTCTAGCATCTGTGTCCTGTTAGAGCCATCTCTCACTTACTCTCAGTTGCACACTTTGTGAGATGAACATGTTTATATAGAACAAGGGTTTGTCTCTCGTTCAACTATTTGTAGTGATGACTTGTGATGTAGTCAATAAGGTTTGTGGAATCTCACCCTGCACCATTGCAGCTTTATTCTTCAGAATGATGCTTGTTGCAGTATTATAGCTAAGACTGACAAGATAAAGGTGAGATAAAACAAATTGCACATTATCTGCTTCCATCCTGCTGTTGAGATTGCAAAAGAGAACAAATAAAATTCTATGAAAGACAAGCTCTTCTCCCTCTTCCCAAGCACAGGTGTGGCAGCTACTGAAGCAGATGGGACAGTCCTGACACACTATGCTGAGATGGGGCTCCTGTTCCCTCACCCTCAGCAGATGACCAAGGTGCTCTGTGCCAGGCTCCCAGCTCCACATCCACCCTGCCTCTGTGCTAGGTCCAGAGCACATCTTTCCCAATACCTCTTCAGTCTCTGCTCACTCAGCTTCTAGGGGATCTCCAGAATTCAGCATACCTATGGTCTGAGCTCTCTTTCTCCTGCAGCACACCCCAGGAAGTGTAGCAATAGGTCATGCACTGTTGCCTGATCTTTTGGCTTCCTTCCCCCCAAGAACCACTGCAAGGAGACATGCTTTCAGGGAACTAGGCTCATGAAACAGTTTTTTCCTCCCTGTCACAGCCAGCAGTGAGCTGGTTTGCATGGGCACAAAGAATGCTAATATCCTACATAGTCTCAGCAAGAGATGCTGGCAAGATCCCTTCATGGGCCTCCTGGCAGTCTGCTCAACCAGTTCTGCATCATGAAGAATGAGTATTGGGCCCTGCAGGTCTGCTGTTGCCAGGACATGCTGGAAACATTTTCTGAAAGACTTTGGGAAGGCAGGCAGACTTTGGGGAGATTTGGCTGATGTAGCATTTAAGCAAAGTGCTGTTCAGTATGGATATGTGTATCCTGTGCCGAACTAAGAGATGTAACAGGAGCTCTTCATGTTGTCAGGAATGAAATGCAGCCTTTTCTGGAAACCACATGTTCCTTTGGTTGATCAGCAGTTGAAGCCATCTTGCCAGAGATCTGCCCAGCTCGGGGACCCAGCACAAAGTCATTGGGCAGTGTTTAATACTTCCACAAGGATCATTTGTGGCGTGGAAGTATATGACTGTCCCAGTCGATGAGACTGGGATGCTCTTTTGGGCACAGAAACTGCATTAAAGAACATTATACTGTCATTGCTTTTGAAGGAGTTGCCAGGAATTGCTGCTTCTTGCTCTTGGCTGAAAGGTAGTTTCACTCGTTTTGTTACATGAGGTAGGTATATTTAACCAAGGTGCTGCTTGAGAGTGGAAAGTACGACTTTTGCCAAAACTAGGGAAACCCTGGCAAGGCGATTGATGCCTTCTTGCTGTTGTGCTCTCCCTAGCTACTGAAACCATGAAAATGCCATTTTCTCACCAAGGAGAAATGCAGCTTTCCTATGAAGGTTATGTGAAGTGAATTTCCACCCAAAGACAAATGCTTGTCTGTATGACAAATGCAGTGTAAAAATATAACCTTGGAAACAACAAGCAAAATATATCTTGGCCATTGAAAATGCTTGGTTCTCCCGGAAGGGTGTCCCAGCAGCAGAGTCCTCCTTCCTGGATGAGGAATCCAACAGAACACGACTGCATCGTGAGATACAGAAACTGAGGAAGCAGCACCGATTTCCTCCCCCATCCCATTCAAATGAGTCCTGTCTGCTTTGAAGGCCTGCACTTTTTGCAGAATATCAAGAGTTTAATTTCTTTGGATGTGTCTGCAAATCCAGGATGCTTTTGTGTGTATTTCATAGGGCTTTGTCCCTGCAAACAGATTCCTTTGGTTTTAAAGCTAGACGGGCCCAGTACCTGTTCTGTGTTCTCTCTCCCTTTATATTTGTATCACTGTTCTATTACAGCAAGGTGCTGCAGAGAGGAGATGAAAAGAAGCTTGGAAGTCTGTTTCTGCAAAAGTGTGAATTTATTTTTAAATCTCTTGAATTATTTACTTTGTCTGCCTTTTTTTAATGACAGGTGAATGCGTTTATGACTGGTTCTCTTTCCCAAGGTAGCACTTGGCATGAAGAAAATTAATTGCATGCAGAGTAAATGCAGCTGGTTTTAATTATCAAGTCAATCTTCAGCTTTGCTGAAATTTCAGAAGGAAATTAGTGTTTTATAAATGAAACTCTGCCTTGCATGCTTTCTTTTTAAAGAGGGCTTGGCATCTGAAAAGGCAGCAGGGACAGAAAACAAACATACTAGATGAGGGAAACTTCTCTTTAAGGATGTACTCCTTTAGCTATCTGTAGACAGCTGTGAGAGATCAGTGTGGCAGCCCATCAGCTATATGCAGAGAGTGTAACAGACTTCAGCAGCGTACCAACACCTATGGCAGGAATTGGTTTTAGTGGCAAATTGCTGGTTTGTGGCATGAGCTGCTGCTTTGAACTGACAGGGTGATTAGAATTGGTGCTCCTTTCTCGGAGAGAGTGCATGCCCAGTGCACTAGCCAGAAAACCTTGTTCTGCTTCAAAGCAGTTTAGATACTGATACCATCAGAGCTTAGCTGAAAAGGATCCTGCGCTGCCATGTCTGCACTTTCTGTGCAGGTGCACTACTAGCAGAACAGGTGGGGCTGTGGTTCCTGGGAAAATCAAACTACCATCAGCATACATTGACAAACCAGTCCCCTTTGTTGTTCCATCTGAGGCTATAGTTGGCATTTCTGTTCCACCCTCCACAAGGAGGGAATGCTCTTACTTTAAGTCTTGTAGTACAGACAGCCACAGGAGCACAACCCTCAGGCTGGATAGGTGCAGCGGTCTGGAGCAGTCTGACTGTTCAGAGTGCAGGGAATGCCACACTGCTGTTCAGCAGAGAGACTGGACATGAGAGTGGTGGCCCTGGCAGCTGCTTGCCAGCCCTCAGTAACTTGGTCCTGCAGGTAGCGAATATGGAAGGGGTCATAATTAGTTTAACTCTCTGTCCATCAAGTCCGGTTTCCATTCCTGGAATAACAACTAATACACATTGCTTTGGAAAAGAGCAGTCTTTCCAGCTTCCAGTGCTGCTTATAGGCTGTGTTATCCCTCGCAGCTTAGCAGAGAGCAGATCTCTTTTAAATGTGGCCTTCTGATTTTTGTGTTTTGTAGTATTTACTGTCCAAGTACTTATGTTCTAGATTTCCAGCTGATGCATTTAAATCTGATTGAGATAACCCTGGGAGCAGAGGGAGAATCTCTGCTGGGGTGAGACTGCTTTTGATGTCCACTGCCAGTGAAGCACCCTGTGCTGAGCTAGGTGCATTGTGGTATAATCCATGTTTCTTTTCATCTGCATCATTTTGTCCTCTTTTAACAAGAGGACTATCGTTTAGTGTGCCTGAGTGAATTTATTGCTCTAGGTCTGGTTTTGAGGAGCAATGACCACTGGGTGCCCCATTATCTTTTAGCTGATGAGAGTATGAAACAAACACTCATCTCATGTTTCCTGTAGCTTATGGCCCATATCTGATGGTGGAATGTAAAATGAGTTTATGATTTAGAAGTAGAAAAGGTTAACTCTAAATAATAGCAAAAAGTTCAAATGCAGAATAGTAATGTTGCTTTAGCTTTTATGGGTTCTACATAATTCTGGCTCCTTCCCCAAAGGATTTAGTATAACTCAGTGAGAAAATTGCATTCAAATCCTTTGGGCTGCTCTGCTGTGACTGAACTGGAATTAGGGGAGGTATAAGAAGTGGTTTTATAGGAACAGTCTGGATGGCTCCCTGCTAGGGGGAAGCACTTGGTGCCTAAGCTGTACTGCCCTTTTGATAGGACAGAGGTGGGACAACAGTAGGCTTGTGATAAGAAAGGAGGAAACAGCTGCGTGCTCTTGAAGCCATAATGCTGCACTGATGTTGCAGGGGGGACATAGTACATAGTGGCCTCTGCTTGCTGTTCCTGCTCCTGGGATGGGGTGTTTGCTGGGAGCTACTGGGAAGGAGCAGCTGATCAGATGGCTTCTTGCTCAGATCAAGAAGTTGTAAATAAGTGTGTTGTTGGCTTGTTGATGGCAACTTTACTTTCCTAGGGCTGCTCAGCATCCAGTGCCATGGGCTGAGGTGTCCCAGAAGGAAGGAGTACCAGTGACAGGTCTTGGCATCTTCCCCAGACCCATGACCATGGCTTCCATTTCCATCCTTAGCCTTGAGCTGTTTGCTAAGCTCCATAACCTTCTGGAGCAGTCCCATGAACACATGCACAACCAAGGTGTGGCTTTGCCTGTCCCACACATGGTTCAGAGCATCGTAGCAGGATACTGCACACAGGCAAGGTGCTTTGCCTTGTCCTCCTGTGAGTGCTGCACAACAAACAGCTGGAAAAAGGCTTCCTGAAACTGGGACAGTCTTAGCTCCTGGTCTTGGGGAAGAAAGAGATTAAAACCACAAAGTAACTGTGGGTCTGTGCCCATGAAGGGCCTTTGGGAAGGGCTTCTGAGTGAGAAGGACCATTAGGATTCAGCTCTCTGCCCGAGTGGCACTTCCTGGGGTGTGCTGCAGAGCTCAGTGCTCTGCTAAGTAAGCTTGCTTGATGCCCAGCAGCAGGAGCATTTGGGGGTGTGGGCATGCAAAGGAGCTGGGTTGTTAGTGCTGACATTTCAGACATGACTAAGCCATTTTGATGGAAGAGACAGAATCTGACAGTTTTACTATTCAATTGTTTCTTATAGATTTTGAATAAAAATAAATTGGCTTCTTTTAAAAGAACAAACCGCAGAAAAGCTTTTGTAAGCAGAAGTGAGTGGTCTCTGAAGCATGGCAGACAGCTCTATATGCACAGCCAGATAACAAGGACTTCAAGGGCCAGTGCGGAGGGGGCTGGATTGAAAAGCAAATGCCTCTTCCCAGCTTTAGCTTTGCCTTGAGGGACTTGGGGAAATAAATGCACAGGAGGAAAGGCAGGAGGTTTTAGAGTCTGAGCATCCCCCAGAAGGCCAGCACAGCACCAGCACCATCACAACAGCATTGCAGAGAGCACACTACTGGCACTGATGAGCTCTTGCCAATGCCTCCGTGCCTCAGTGGCAGGGTGCTTCTTGCTTTCATTGCTTATGAAAGCCTGATGATGTGACAGTGGCACAGTCCCTGCTTGCTATTTCTGTTGCATTGGGTGCAAGGGGCTGAGGGAGATCAAGTGCAGATGCTGCCCAAGCATTCTGGGAGACATGGTTCCTTCCCTGGAGAACTGATGGTCTCGGGGGGGGGACTGCAAGGAACAGTGAAGGAGGTAGTAGCATCACCTGTTTGACAGTGATAAACTCCTTTGCCCTTCCAGGGCTGGTTCTTTGTTCCCGTGGCTGCCTGTTCTAGGATCCCCTGCCACCTGCTGAGGGGGGGCATGGGCCATGCAGGGGCCGACTTTCTCTGGAGGGGCTCTCTGGGGGTGACTGGCATTCCTGGGGGCTCCGGTGACAGACTTGCCTTTTCTGGGGTGCAGGTGTTGGTGGCAGAATGGCTCTGTTTGGATGCCTCCTGGACCCATGTCACCTTTGTGAGACTGCTTTCCACAGAGGCTGCAAGGCACCTGGGAAGCAGCAAATCTAAAGCCACCGTGATGAGTTCAGTTTGCATTTTGAAGGAATTGCTGGCCTAGGAGGTTTATCTGCAGCTTTTATAAATCATGGGCCTGTTGTTCCTCTCCAGGCAGTGTCCTGCTGATGTCTGCTCCGCAGGACTGGTAGCTCCTGCAGATTGCCAAGGCTGGCTGGGGGTGGCGGACGCTGTGCCCAGGCTGTGGCTGGCAGCCGGTGCTGGGGAAGGGCATGGCGACGGCCAGGCCCCAGGGCCCAGTCTGCCTGTGAGGGAAGGGTTTGGTGCGTGTCCCCAGGAGCTGCTTGCTGGCAGACCTTCCTGGGGAATTAACCTCGGTGCAGACAGAAGAGCCGTGAGGGCAGTTGCCTTGATGTTGAAGGGGCTGACAGAAAGGAGACAGGCTGTGTTGGAGCAGTGATGACAGGGCCTGTGTCTGTCAGGATGGCTCACAGGGCTGAATGCCTTGCCATGCCCCCAGGGTGGGAGGAGGGAGCTTGGTGAGGCCAGGCAGCCCCAGGGCTTCTGCACACATCTCTTGGGAATGCTTGTGTTGTGGTATGCAGGCTCCGTACCCTCAGGGATGCTTTTGAGAAGAAGAGCTCTGTGCCAAGGACTGAAAGGTCACCCTGGCTGTTCAGTGCTGGGAGCTGCACTTCTCTGGCCACATGCATTTGCCAGGGCCAGGACTGCAGAGCCTGTGGCAGCTGAGGTCCTGGCGTTTCTCCTGCTTTCCTTGTTGCCTTCGTTAGGCTGGAAGGCTAGAGCCTGTCAGTTCTTCATCTCTTCACACCTTTTAGCTTTGCTCCTAAGGATTGGTATGTGCTGGGCTATCTGTTTATCAGCTGGAGTTTGCTAATGAAGGTATGAGCATTCTGGGTTTTTTGGAGGATTTTGTTTGCAAAAGTCCCGGGATACAGGCACAAATGGCTGTAAGGAAAATGCCTTTCATCATTCAAGATAAAGAACATCACAAAGCCTTGGAGACATCACTTCATTCAGGAATTAAATTGCAAGAGCCATCTGGTGTCGAATAAGTTTCATTTAATAGGTCACTCACTTAAATAAAGTTTCTGTAGAAATCAATATCTCTTTCTCCTGCAGTTGACAGCTCAAGACATTGAAAATGACGTTTTTCACATAAGATTTATTTAATTTTAGTAGGAAGAATCTCTTCCACACCCTCTGCTTGGTCTAGGCAGCTCTGGTACAAGCTTAACAGTCTGCTGAGGTGGAAAACTGCCCTGTCCTTTCCCATGGGTATAATATGAAGTCATTTTAGCACAGGCTTGCCAATCTCATGTGCAGTCCAAATGCCATTGTCACAGGGCTGTATCAGAGACGCGTTCACAGCTCACTAAAGGAAACAGGGGCAAGTCATTGCGTTCTCTCTTACAGCTGAATTTGGCAGGGCAAAATTCCTCATTATATATCTTAGCAGAACTGGACTTTCTGTAGAGGCAGGTATCTGTGTGCTGTGGAGAGTGAAGACTACAAAAGGGATGCTCCTGTGTCCAGGGCAAGTGCATCTTACAATTTCAGAACCCCTAAAGAAAATGGGATGCATTTTCTTGATGTTTTTTATTTGTCTGATAGTATCCCATGGGAAAGGGAGGAGACTCTGGCAGCTTTCTACACAGTTTCCCAGGAGAACTCTGTGTAGTAAATGAGAGCTGTTATTATTCCTACCATAGTAAAATGATTGTTTCTGAACGCTTGCTGTTTCCTCCACTTGCTTTTCAGTCTTAAGCAATTTCTGATGTTGATACACCATCTCCAGTCACATTTGTCTTGTTGTGTGGAATGACTGATGCAATTACATCTGACATTCTCACAGCATTTTGCACAAATGACTTCAATTGTAGACTAGCAGATGACCCTTGAGATGAGCATCAGGAGTCATCAATGCCCTTAACTTCCTCCACAGGAAAGAGTTGCTGGCTCTCAAACTAACGTGTGGCCAATGTCAAGTTTTTCAAGCAAAGAATTCTCTGCTCTTGTGTGCAAGAGGCGGTATTATTACTCCATTCTTGCACAGCCAACACACGGACTTACCCTGTCAGCCTTTTTCTCCACAAGACACCACCTGCCACAGTTGAGGAGGGTTAGTGACAAGTTGTCAGGGAGCTTGGAAATGCTTCTCTGTGAAGAGGGATGGCAGTGCCTAGGGTAGGATAGTGTGCATGGAGAGAAAACACCTTGGATGTGTGTTCAACATTGGGAAGACCAGAGGAGGTGTTAGGGACATCAGTGCTCACTTGCAGCACAGGACCATGGGACATTCACCAGACCTGAAACCTGAAACAGGGATAGAAATTCCTCTTCCTCAGAGGGCACAGCTGCCTGGTGTCAGCAAGCGTAAGGAGACACAAGACGTCCATGGGATGATGAGTGCCTGCTCTGGTGCTGAGAAGCAGGCAGCAGTTCACGTGAAGGCTCTGCAGCCGCCGGGATGGGGCACGGCCAGGCCTTGCACTGGAGCACTCTGCGCTGCCTCCCGTGCACTGCGGGCGGCTGCCAGGATGCACGAGGCAGCCCCTGCTTTCCTGACAGTTTGTTGCTGTGTGCGTGGTAGGCCAGTTGGCCTGTGAGAGCAGCACAGGGGTGAGAGGGACAGGAGTGGTTTCGCACTCCAGTGGCATGCTGGCTATGCTCGTTCTCATTGTCCTGAGTGTATAGGAAGGCACTTTCAGGATATATTTGGAACAGCTAACCCAGAGCTGATAGCAGTTTCCCACTCTCTGACAGACAGACAGAATTAGATGCTATTTAAAACCACCCAAGCTTTTAATGACTTCTTTCAGACACAAACTGACCATCTGACTTTGCAGAACTCACTGAAATTTCATTTTACTCAAGGAAATAAAAATAATAGTTTAAACTATTTCAAATATAGCTGTAAATCCTTAACAACATTAACCTTTTCCAAAGCATTAAACTGATCCCTGGTGGATTTTTAAAGTTGCTATTAGGAGAAGGCACAAGATACTCTCTCCCGAAATTCATGTTCCTAAAGTAAGTAACAATTCACACTGTGTGTGGAGTTTATTAGCTTTCTGACTGGTGCCTGCCTGTCTCCTCACCCTATTCTGAGTCGTCAAACATCAGCACTTTTTGCATTATGAAGGCAAAAAGTTCATGCACAAAATCACAGATACGAGGAGGGGGTCTAAGGTGATGCCTAGGTCCAACGAGGGAACAGTTTCTGCTACAAAGAGCGTGGGAACAGGGGAGAGCTGCCTAGCTTGTACAGCTGTGCATCTTTCTTTGAAGAAATCTGAAGCTCTGGTGTTTGATTGTCAGGACTTGGCTGGAAACGGCAATAATGGGAAAGGTTTAGGCTTCCAGGTCCAACTCATTCATTATACAGAATCAGATCCAGTATTTCATTTTGGTTCGCTGGCTGAGAGAAGGGGAAGGGGACCACTGGCATCTCCTGGGCCACAGAGCATTGCCTCTAAGAGGGGAAAGTGGCCTAAGGGAAACACCTTTTTTTTCTGATAATAACCCCACAGTCCTACCCAAGCAGGAAAAAACAGATCAGGGACTTTTTTCTCAGAATATATTCCTGGTGTGGAACACGGGAGTATGAGATGGGAGCTGGTGAGCAGGAGCCAGGTCCGAGAGGATTATAAAGGGAGGCTGATGCAAGCAGGAAGGTTTGCAGCAGGAGTAGTGCAGAAGTGAAGCAGGAAGGGTGGAACAATGTTTCCTAAACGCTGCCTTGCATGGGCCAAGAGAGCAGGAGCAGAACTGGCTATGGAGAGATACGGGAATATATATCTGCAGATACTGGTCTGAGATTGAGAAAGGAGGGTAGGTGAGTCTGGCCTGGGAACCAGGACAGCAGGTGGAAGAGGTCTGCAGAGAGCCGTCTTGTAACCCTCTGCAGCACTGCAGCAGGGGATTTTTTATGCTGTGAGGAAGACAAGGAAGTAAGAGCCCCTGAAGCTGGTGAGTGCTAAGCCTTTGAGATGTCTCATGTTGAAAAAACCTGTACTGGGTACACAGCACGCTGGGAACCTTGTGTGGGTATCTCAGCAGCAAATGGAGATAAGTGGAGATATGGTGGAGATAAGAGCTGTCAGAGCCTATCCCTGCCTAGTCCTTCCAGAGACGTGTTCGTTGTCCTTGCTAGCAGTGGTCCTCAGAGAAGATGCAGGTGCTAGCTGCTAATGAGGTGTTGCTGAAATAACAAACTGCATCTCCTGGGATATGGCTCAGCACCATTCCTGCTTTGGTGTGTCCCTGTGGAGCCAGCTCTGTGTTGGACTCTAGGAGATGGAGCTTCTTTTCTCAGGCTTCCTTTGGACACATCTACAGCTGACCTGCTGCTGTGCCACTTTCTGAAGTGTTGGGTCTGGTATCTGTGCATAGCGTGCTGGGAGAACAGCTGCAGCTGTATATCCAGTAAGGGCAGATTACTTTCTGGGCTGCTTGAGATGCCATTAAAAGACATTTAGTTTTTAGAAAGGACAAGTTCATATTCTACCTACATCCTTAATGCTTATAATTTCTGTGAGCAGTAATATTGATTCATAGGGCTGTGCTGACTATAACACAAACGCACAGCAACTGGTTGGAAGAATTTCCTAACCTTGTTATATTGGGTCCTCTGAAGATGCTGAGTGATTTGTGTGTTCCCAGCAGCAGTAATCTGGTAATAATAAAAGCTTGTTACCTGCATGCTATCAGATACTTCCTAGCTGCAATTCCTGTAGCTGAAGCTCGGCAGCGAAGCAGTGTTGTACATTCAGTATTTTCTAGTTCTCCTGTATTGTAGCACACCGTCTGGTGCCCTCAGGCCTTTACTGGCATTCCCAGTTCTGTAATGTGTGGACAGCCCCTGGATATTTCCTGCCCCAGGCATGGCATTCAGTGTAGAAGCAGGTGTGTGTGCAGACCAGCATCGTCAGACATGCAGATTCTGGAGCTGGCCCCGGGTGTGCTGGTGAGGATGGGCTCGGCTTGGTAAAGCGCCCGTTCCTGGTGAGCTGTGCCTGGCTCGGTAGCCTGGAATGGCAGGTGGTGGGATGACTACTTTCCCCATCAGTGAAAGGCCAACTGGAGGGGCTGGGTGTCTCTCCTCCAGGAGAAAGGGAGCAAACTGGGATTGGGCCCTGCCAGTGACATTCTGCCCCAGAATAGCAGGTACTTCCTTTAAATAGCTCCTCACATTGTTTTTTGACTAAACAGCTGACAACTAACAAGCTTGTTACTGCATTCATCGCAGGCTCTTCACATTGAATTACTGATACGTTAAATATCTGATTACCTTTGAAGCTAACTAGCTTACAACAGATCCAGCACTACAAAAGCATTCTCAGCTCTGTGAAAGTGACTATCAAAATCGGTGCCATCTGTTTTTTATTGGTAAAGAGTAGAAAACTCCTTTGTGCTCAGCGAAGATATCACAATTGGAAAGCTATGATACATAGCTAAAATAAGACTCCATGTTTCCCATCTTTTCGTAGCTACGGAGCTTTCAATAGTGAAAAGTCGATTTTGATTTGAACATATTTGTGAGGTTAACCTAAACCATGGGTCTGGGCTGCAGTTTGCCCTTCTGATAAACAAGGATAAGCATAACTATAGATGAGAAAGGAGATCTGGCAGTAAACAGAGTGTTATTGAAGAGTGTTATTTTCAGAGGTACAGCTGCTTGTCTCTGACAAATTAAAAAGGGAAGCATCTGCAAAGCACAACGGGGAGAAAATACTGCAGGAGATATTTTATCAAGAGTCAGAGGTAATAGTCCTGTGAAGATAGTCTCCTGGTGCTCTGCAAAGTGTTGTGATTCTAGATGTTGGTGTTCAGAGAGCCTAAGTAGGCATTTGTATGCATTGTGCTAGGAATGGTGTTATTTAAAGATACTTGCCTCTAAGAGTGTCTATTCCCTATTTCTCTGTCAGTAAATGTGTCTTAGGAGGGTTTCTTCCAAAGTAGGAGAGAATACACCTTTGTGTGCTTCTGGCAGGAGACAATATATAGACCGTCTCTCTGTGCCTTCTCCACACTGACATCAGTCCCTCTCACTCCTTGTTTTTGTCTGGACATTTTAATAATGGGAGGAAGACGAGCACAGGAAAGCTCCTACCAAGTAGTGTGATCTGTGCTTTTGCTTCCTGTAGTAAAAACCTCCGGTGTTAACTTCTCATTTTCCTGAGCCGCCACCGTGCCTCTTGTGGGGGTGTCATGCTGAGCCCTCCCTCCAGCTCAGCAGTGGCAACAGCCTGGGAGCCTGCAGCTGCCGCAGTCTCACGCAGGCAGCCTGCACCTCGGAAGGTGCATTTCAGTTGTATTATGGCTGTGGTTAACTCCACTAGACCACCAAGGGAGGGAAGGAATTTATATGTTATGTGTGATGTGTGTGCATGCCATTGGACAAATTGTCTGAAAGAAAGTGGAAACAGCATTTACAGTTGGCTGGGAGAACAGTCACTTAATTTGACTTGACATTTATGATTTCCCTTGCATGTCTTAAAGAGGCATCTTTTCCTACTGTGTTTAAGTTAACTATTGCCCATCCAGTCTCAGTGCTGTGTCCTACCTGATGCACTGCCCCAGGTCCATGAGCCTGCTGGACGCTTGGGTGCCCCGGGGGTGGAGTGAGCCCTCTGCACCTCCTGTCCTGCAGCCCAGCAGCAGCAGCCCCTGCCTGAGGCTCTGCTTGGAGCTGCCCAAGACATGGGAAGAGGGGGGCATGGGGAGACAGGTGCCCAAACACAGCACCTGTCCATCTGGGCTGTGGGAAACAGCTGCCTGTTTTGCCTGTACTCCACGTTTAGTGTCTGTCTGTCTGCAACCCTTCCCCAGAACCATCACTTAAGATAGCTTCTGTAAATTAGGCTAGGAATTGTTTCAGAATAATGCAGACACAGACTCAGGCAAGACTTCTCTTTGACTATGCTGGTAATCAAGTTTGTATTACAGTAGCAGCTACAGCTCTGTAACAGAGATCTATGGGGAGAGAGTGTTGGCCTTGCAACACTGGCTTTCAAAGCATTCAGAGATCTGTACATCAGAGAGAGCTGTCCTGAAAGGCACAGGGCACTCCAGACTGTCTGGGTTGATAAAGCAAATTCCTGAGGGAGCTGGGACAGCCCACTGAAGTAAATCTGGGACAGAAATTCAGGAGACATCCACCCCACACAGACAGGAGAACAAACATTCTGCTGCTGACACTGGTTAAACAGTGTTAGTGCTGGAGGGGAAGATGGGAAGAAGATAACCACCTGACGATGAAGGGCAGGGAGGGCACTGTGGCAGGTAATGTCCCTTTCCTCGCTACAGCACAAATTCACCCATAGTGCAGAATAGGCACATGCAGACTCCTCGGGCTGCTCAGCACAGGCCGCTCTGCCTGGTCATTGCAGGACCATTAATGGGGACTGCAGGGGCAATTTGGCAGGCCCAGCTAATGGCTGGAGCAGGTACCTGGAAATCAAAGACTTCATCTCCTTCTGTCACACACATGTAGTGGACACGTGTCTTAGTTACTTATTTGCAAGGTGTATTCATGCTCTGTAGTGCAGATGTATTCTCTTCGTGGAGATGATCTATAATGCATCAGAAAGTAACATATTTGGAGAGAGAGAGACAAAGGGAGAGAGTTCCTCTGTAACTCCTGACTTCTCACACTCCTGTTTTACACAGCAAGTTTCAGAGATTTACGGTCAAACAAAAGGTGGAGATGAACCTTTTGTAAATGGTAACACTTAAAATTCCTGCTGATTTGAAGCTGGAGGCTGAGCAGATGCTGCATGCAACAGCCATTGCCCTCCCGAGATCATGGGTTTTAATTCACTTCCATTTATGTCATCTGTTCCCTGTTTGCTGGTGTGACACTAAAATGCACTCCCAAGGTGCCTATGGACCAAATGAGTTCCGGTTTGCAGCTCTTACTGCTTGTCTCCAGCTCATCCTTATACAGCATGTTGGGCATCACTGCCCACATCTGGGTAGAACCTCCCTATGGATGGGTACTTTTGCTCAGGAGAACCAGATGTTCCAAACCACAAAAGTTTGGTTCCACAAAGTTGGGACCTGAGGAAAAACTTGCTCATTGAGCCATATTCTTACACCTCTGGCAGTATAAGATATATTCAGAGAAAAGGAGCCTTTCCAGGGGGCAAACTACCTTCCTGTGTGATGAACACATTGGCTTCAGTAATGCCTGCTTCTGGGAACCCATTTACATGGGGAACAGATCACGTGCTCTGAGGACTCGCATGTGTTTGTACTGGAGCTGGCACTGGGGGCAACAAAACTAGGTCCTAAAGTCAAGTCAAGCTGGGGTCTGCCATTTTGCTGAGTGCCAGCCAACTCCTTAGGAGGAGGAAGAAAAACCTGGGGAGCAGGCAGGAAGGCAAGCTCCCAGAGGTGCTGGCCCTTGCAGGGGTCTTATCATCTGAGGACCAGGGCAGTATGCTGCACAAATAGGTTGTCCAACTCTAAGGTTAATGTTAAGCCTGGAGGCAGATGTGGTTGGGGGTACCTAAGGAGCTTCTCTGCATCAGACATCACTGGTGGGAGCTGGGAGAGCCTGCAGAGGGGAGCTGGAGTGCCTCACGGACTTGCTATAGCTAAGTAATGACAGTAGGGCAGAGGAGGCTTTTAACTCTGCTTATCACTCCAGGGGAGTTCCTTGCACCTGTGTTGTTGGAATAGACTGTGTTGCTCATGAGCATAGGGCTGCATCTGCAGCATCAGCTTTCTTGGTTTTGGCAAGAGAAGAAAGCTGTGTGCTCTCACTTTTATACTTATGGCAAGCAGAGAAAGGATATACTCTAATAGCATTTAGATGCTGTCTCCAGTGTCCATGGTTTGTCCAAAGGGTCACTGAAAAAGTGGTACAAGCCCATATTCCACAGAAACACTGCCAGGTGGCTCATGCTGGCTGGGCTAGAGCTCTGACCCTTGTCTGCAGAACCTCCGTCCTCTACATGGATAATGTTTCCCTGGACAAATCCAGAGAGACGTAGATGAACCTGAGCTAAACAAGATTTCTATAGTCCTTTGTACTTCCTTTGCAGAGTGAAGTTAACCAATGTAGTTTATTAAACATCTTACAGCTCTTGTTTGGTCATGTTTATCTATAGTTGATAGTATATTTTCACTGTGATTATACTGGGGGGGAACTGGCAGGGTTTGCTGCAGCAAGTTCCCTTAGCTGCCCAAAGCGCAGTCCAGGGTGTGGTGTTTAAAATGCTGCTGCAGTACAGACACATCCTTTAAGCATCAAGAAAGAGATGTGTGTTGTTTTTTTTCCCCCTTCAAAAAATGACATTTTGAAGTAGGTTAAATCTACCACTTTTCCACATTTTTTTTGAAAGAGATTTCGTCTGGCTAGCATACGTGCTTTCCATGAGAAACTGTTTATGAGCTCCTGAGTCCCTCGTCTACTCTTTGTGATGTAACAGTAGTAGATCTGGAGGAATGACCAAGGTTAGGTTTATAGTCTCACTTCAGATGTACTGCCAAGTTATTCAGTGCTTCATTTTGTTAGTGCCTGAGCCAAAGACCAATCTTTCTCAGCAATGTCCTTCAGATTATGCCTATATACCATTTTACCAATAAGGCATGCACCTGCTGCTCCAATCCCAGAAGAAATCAGTGTTTCAGTTCAGAAATGCCAACTCTTTGCTCTCCCTCCTTTTGCCGTTCTTGTGAAGACAAACTTTTTGGGGGGTGTGGGAAGAACTGCAGAAGGATTATGGAAAAACCATGTCTACTTCAGCTACCACATCCTGTTCAATTATGAATAATAGATCAGCTCACTGTAGGGCTTGGTCATCTACGTTTAAGTATCAATATATATTAATGGGATAGGACATATTCTTTGTTGGAGTCCTCTCCAAGTAACTGGACTAGATTTCTGTAGTCCTAGTGGAAGGTGTAAGATGTGACTACGCCATCATCGTCTTTGCTGAGTGAATGCAAAACTATAGCTCAGCTTCTTGCTCACAGCCAGTTATCTATCCTGGCACTTGTATAATTATAATACATGCTTTATTGCTTGTCGATATTTTAACCTTTCTGACACATTATCCCCTAGGGCAGCTAAGCAACCTTAATAATATAGCTGATAATTATCCTCCACATGAATAAAGTTATCTCTAGGGTCCTGTATAAATCACATGGAAAAGATGACAGATTTCACTGGCTGGTCATCACAGAAATAGGAAGAGGCACAGATTGTGACAGCTTAATGGGGAAGGTAATAAAACCAACAGTAAAGTCATTTATAATATAAGCAATGATTCCCAGGCCCTTCTATTTGTTTTCATGCTAATAGAAGATAAATGTCAGATTAGGAACAAGACCTGAAATTTCTATTTAAAATATTTGGAAAATGTCATTAAATATCAGCAATTCACAGCTCAAGAAGTGGCAGCATGGGTCTTAATTACCTATATAAGGTCCTTGGAAGCAAAATGGGGATAATAGTATTTGCTTTGCTGTTTCCTGGGGGCTGCCAGGAGTAATGTTTCTACAGTGCTGAGAGTGCCAGGGCCCCGTGCTGACTGTGCCTGCAGGCAGCCGCTGTCCCTCACTTCTGGAAGGAGCAAGGTGTTGCGTGGTGCCTGTGCAGGAGGGGAGCGGGACAGAGAGCCTGTCAGGATCCCGAACAGTGTACCTCACATCACGACTGTTCTGGCGGGATGCGTGTTTCACGAGGAACCTGAATGGTCATTATAAACAAACAAAAGTCTTCAGTGCAGGTGTGAAAAAGCCCTGCAGCAGTAATGGAGTGGTGACAATGAGGAGGGTGCATTGTAGTTTATATGGAGGCATAAGACACACTCACTAGAAATACATCTTTAAGTTATATGTCAGTATTGCTGGTTAGTCATCTGGAATGCACACCGTGAAAAGGCACACGTGCTGCCTTTAACATTTATACTCCACACTTACAAAAGGGTTGGAAGCGAGAGCCGTGGGAATACAGAGTGAACAGAAGAGTATCCTGGGGAGTGGCAGAATCTGAGACTCCCTGTGTGAGACCAGGAGAGTCGGAAAAGCAGGGTAACAGCCGAGGGAGAAGCAGAGCAGGAGGCTGCCTCCCCAGTTCTCCTGGGGAAGAGCCTGGGCGGCCAGGGGGTGGGTTGTTGCTGGGGCAGGAGGTGCCCTAGCCACTGCCCTGCGTTGTGCAGGTGCTGGGGAGCTGGATCAGATTAGGGCTGGCAGGAAAGCACTGGTGCTGCCTGGGCATTGCTCCCTGCGTGCCAGCTGCCAGCGAAGCCGAGGTGGCTGTGGCTGGGAGGAGCCGGAACAGCTCTTCCCAGAGCACAGCCGGGCCTGGGCTGCCCTGGCAGCCTCTTCATCACTTCATCATGATGCTCTCTTCATCACTTGTCTCAGTGCAGGGATTAACCTGAGGATGTCTCCGGGACTCTGGTGGTGGCTGGGGAAAGGGTGGTAAAAGGGGAATGATAGAAGTCATATGTGTGTCTGTGCTTAACATTCTTGGCATGTTCTCTAGCTTGCACTTCTCCCAAACATGCGCTTTGAGGTCTGAGTCCTGGTGCCTCTAATCTAGTGAGCACCTTATTGATCAAATCCTGCCATTTGATCCCTTGAGCTGCCTAGTGTTGCACAAAATGGGTAAATTGCTCCTTATCCTTTAGAACAATCAGAATGTTTTTAGTGCATGTAGACCCATGTGATAAATACTGAGGCACAGCTGGGATGAGAATAACAAAAAGCTGAGGGATAATTAACAGCTGGAACACTACAAACCAGTTCCCCAGCCCAAGCCCTGGAGGGATGCGATACATTCATCATGTTGCTCTCTGGGCTGATGCTACAGCTCAGGGGTGTGAGGTATTGAATTACAGTCTCTAGAAAATATTGTTTGGGGAATGTAGAGAAGGGCTGGTAAACAATGCGCTGGAAGGTGACAGATATGTTTGCAGCTTCATATAGTGCTTTCACAACAAAAAGAGCCATCTGGGGCTTTCCCATCACTGCCCCGCCTGTCAGAACTGGAAGGCAGCAGTCTGTCTGCCAGGCCTTGGTAGGGGATGTCCAACCCTGCAGCCAGTGAGATTGCTTAGTTCTGATGGCTGTTTTCTTTAAATGATTATTTTATTACTGAGTGCAACACTAACAATGGCTGATGAATCTCAAGCTTAATGAAGCACCATCTGCGATTCAGCTGTTGTAGAAAACAACATATAGAAAGCTCTTTGCACTGGCTTTGGACACAGAATGGACTCCCCTTCTGGGCTCTCCTGTCCTCAGTGTGGTGTCATGGGGAATGCCATGAAGGCTTCTAGCTCAGAGCTGCTGACCGCATGATCTGGACATAGCCAGTGATCTCCCCTGTGCTCCCAGCAAGAGAAACATCACAGGCACACACAGGTGGGGATGGTGGAGGCAGCCAGGATCTACTTTCTAAGATGCTTTCCTTTTTATCTCCCTTCTTTACAGGGAATCATTCAGAAGAATTTGAACTAGCAGGACACTTCACTCCTATAAATCTGCCAGCAAGTCATGGCAGTGTCCCTCCGAGTCAAGTTCTCAGTTTGCTGCATTGCTGCCTACCTCTCCGTCATCTTGCGTAACCTTACCGCCGATCCCACTATGCAGTGCCCACCTCTGAGTCACTCAGTCCAGCACACATCAAGGTAAATAAGGGTGAATACTAGATTCTCTCTCAAATGCTATATTGCTCTGGCAGCTTCACTGGAGTTCAAATAAGTTTCAAATAAGTGCTTCATTATTTAAATGGATGACTCCCACAGACACTGTAATGAGTGGTGTCTGCACACAGGGGGTGACCAGGAGGTTAATGGCCAGATTTCTTCTGTGTGTTGATGAAAGGGTGAGTTTTGAGGTAGTCTGCTACCTGTTAAAAAAAAAAAAACAAAAAGCAAACAAACAAAAAAACAAAAAACAAAAAACAAAAAACAAAAAACAAAAAACAAAACAAGAACCTCAAAGAGAAAAAATGTCACACAAGAGCTGTTTACATGTGAAATTCTGCCAACAGCAGTATGTTCCTTCTAGAGGAATTTTCCTGCACATATAGTGAACAGTCCCAGCAGTACTGGAGCATGTGATGTCCACCTAGGTGTCTGGTGAGGATGCATCAGATGACACCTGCATAAGATGGGGGATTTAAGATTATTCTGTCCTTGCTCATGTGCCAGCTCCAAGGTGGATGGGTTGTAACTGGTGTGGCATTACAGATACTACTACAGAGATCCTGACTGCATGGGAGGCCCTGAACTAGAGAGTCCTGAGCCATTTGCTTCTTGCAGGAATCCCAAGGATCACAACATGTCTCTTTGCAGCGCTGTGTTTATGAAAATCCATGAGGTACAGGTTATGGATTTTGAGGCCAGAAGAAGACAGTGATTGCCTAGTCAGACACAGGCCTAGTGATAGGTCTTCCTGCAGTAAATTGGAGAGCTCTATAGCCAAAGGGAAAAAAATGCCCCTGCCTTCTTGGGGACGCTCTTCCCATGACAATCTGCCCCTGCTCCAAGCATTTGAGAATTGCCTGTAGCAGAGGTGCGGCAGCCCAAGGTGGTGTTCCAGCCAGCAGAGCTGCGCAGGGCTCCCTGGGGAGCAGTGTGCATGGATATCGGCCTCG
Organism: Anseranas semipalmata; assembly: GCA_013399115.1. NCBI lineage: Eukaryota > Metazoa > Chordata > Aves > Anseriformes > Anseranatidae > Anseranas > Anseranas semipalmata. The sequence continues at coordinate 253,538 of VXAA01002703.1, read as the reverse complement.
TGGCATTCACTCGCAGTGAGACAAGGGGCTGGCTGCCTGCTTGGTTGTTGTGGTGGCTCTGGAGCTGTGTACCAGTGGTGGTGATGCTACAGCTGACTCATGTTTTGGCACAGTGTTTTAAGAATGTTCTGCTCTGCATGCTGTTTCAGTGAGGAATGATGGGTTGGCCTGGGGGGGAATTCAGAGAGGTTTTATTCAGCCATCAAGGATAGGGAAATTAAAATAACCTTGAAAGAAGTAAGTAAATACTGAATCCCTACTTCCTTTCCGCTCCTTGCCACCTCAACTTTCCCTCCTCTTTGTCTGCATTTCTCTCTCTCTTTCTTTCTGCCTCATTTCCCCTGAAAGGTTTTCAGCCGGTGAGCCAGGTTTCCCAGTGTGGATTCACCTGTGGTCTCCGGTTGCAGGAGTCGGGAAGGCCAGCATGAAAGTTGCAGTTCTCCCCAAGCCTCTTGCTTGAAAGAGCAGAGAGCCACAAGGGGAAAATGAACCTTTCTCAGAAAAAAGTCTTAGTGTGTCACTTGTTCCTGGCAACCTGACCTGAAAACAAGACAGTACTTGTTTTATTACGGCCTATCTTATCCTGCGTCTCTGTGGCCTGTGCTGGGCATGGCTTCTCTGCACAGCCTAATGTCGCCTGTGACTACTGAGAATGGGCCTCAGGTTTCTTTTCCCTTGTGCGTAGCTCACAGGGCCCTGAGATCCTGTGACAGGTCACTGAGTGTACGTGTGCATGAGAAAGGACCTCTTGGTGGAGATGAGGAAAGACGGGTTCTTATTTCTGCTTTGACCTCAGCAGGCTGTGGTGCTTCATATCTGCCGTGTGCTGCCCTGGCCTGGGAGCGCAGTGGCCTGTGTGCCTGCTCGTGCTTGGACCTCCCCCTCTCTGAACGACGAGCAGTGTCACACCAGCACCAAAAAGCTGAAACAAGTGCATCTCTGTGATTTTTTTTTTCCAGAACTTGAAATTTTCTCACTGCTGTGGTTGTGGGTGCATTCCAGAGCATCTGCCCTGGGTTGGCTGCCGTGTCCCCACTCACGGGGCCGCTCAGCATCTCTCTCCATCGTTGTGTAGTGCTCTTCGTTTCCACTGGAGCCACTGACTCTCTTGGCAGGTAATTCTGGGTCAGGTAATTGGGTCTGCACACTCAGCTCCATAATGATACTCAGCCTATTTCAGCTCCCACCAGCTTGGCACCAGCTGGAAAGCACTGGTATATGTGGTCATTTTTAAATGCTTAAAAGAGAGGTGGACTCTTCTGTTAACCCTAATAAAGGTACTGATCCCTCAAGTCAACTGGCCTATGAAGCAAGGAAGCTGGAGGTAGGAGAAAAAGAAGTGTGAGAGGAAGGGAACTCTGCTGTGTTTTGTTCAAGAAAGAAATAGCTTTCCATATCCCAATTTTTCAAGCAATAAAAGCCAGGCAACTGAACAGCAAAGACAGATCTGCTCTGGGCATTTGCGTGTGGAAGTGTAGAAAACACATTTCTTTAATTCTGTTCTTCTTGGAGGTTTCTGGTTAGGGAGAAAAACTCTAATTGCTGCCTGCACTGGATCTGCAGGGACCCCGGACACAAGTGGAAGCCTTGGGCTCCTCTTAGCTGCATGTGGTATGGTCTTTTGTTGCGCCCTTTCCTTCTGCACCCCCAGGGATTGCCCAGGTTGTTTGGATCCTGGGACCCACTCTGCTCTGACCGAGCTCAGCTCAGCTGCAGCTCCACAGGGAATGCATGGAAATCAGCTTTGCAGAGAGCTGGGCTGGTTGCAGCCTTCCTGACTGGTGCGAGACTGGATGAATGTTCCGTACACCTGCTCCTGGAAGAGCAGTGAGGTTATCTTTGCCTGCTGAGGAAGGCTGAGCTCACCAGCAGACTCTGTCAAAGCAGAGCCACTGCGTGTTGCCTTCTGGGCAAAGCTGTGGATGTGGAGGCTGCTGGTAGGTGCATCTCTCGTGAGCATAGCTGAGCTGGAAGCAAGGAGAATGCCCAGAGCTGAAAAAATGAATGTCTCACTTTCTGATAGCCCAGTCCTCTCCCAGCCCACCCTGCTGCTCAGCATACAGTTTCCAGGGTCCTCATGGCATGAGGAGCAGTGCTGTGCTGGGTCCCCTTGCCCGTGCTGGACTGTGGCTGTGGGGGAGCAGTCTGTGCTCAAGAGCCAGCCCCCCCTTGCACACATGGTGCCTGAGCAGAGGGCAGCCAGAGCAGTTTTGGGAGGGCTGCGGCAGGGTGCCTGCTTCCCCTCCAGCCTGGAGCTGGCTAAGCTGGCTGCTTTTATGGGCTCTGTTCCTGCTCCAGAGAGGCACTGTGATTACAGGACAGACATAAAGTCACAGAATCACTGTCAAAACCTAAAGTAAAGAATTCGGCTCATAAAAAATGTGTCAGCCGAACAAACAGAAGAAGAGTTATAACTTTCCATTCTCCCTTCCTGGAGCCAAGGGGAAAGTGTGCCACTACAGCACGTGCCCAAGGAGCTGACAGTGGCTAAAGAGGAGCATTTCATTGCCCCTGGAGAGGCCCTTTCAGAGTTATTAGTCATAAGTTTCTATTTAATGTACTGATTAGGGCCAAGACTTGTAGACAGACACTGCCTATGCATGTGAATTGACTTAAGCATTATTATGTATGACCATTGTCAGCACCATTCCCCAGGAAGATTGATACACAGAATGAATCTTCTCAAGCTGTTTCTGAAAAGATTCACGACACCGCAGTGAAAGTGGCTTCCAATGGGAACCTCTGTGTACTGATGTCAGCACATATTTTATTCCCCTTGACTACAAGGGCTGGTTAGGTTATGATCCTCCCACTGAAATAGGCTGCATACAATTGCCAGATAATTGTTCTTTTCCTTGTAGGCTGGTGGAGTTATGTTTCACCCTTGACTCCCCCAAAAGCAGCAGTCACAGCACCATGGGTTGCTTATATCTCATCCCGCTGTGCTCGCTGGCTTTCCTGTCCACCTGGCATGGGCACATAGGAAGTCCCAAGAACAGAGGGCAGAGAGCAGCTGCTGGAAATGGTTTTAACCCTAGGTTTGCTGCATGAGTAAGCAGTGGGACTGCAGGACTGCACAAGTTTGTAGGGTGCTGGTCCAGGCAAGCAGATCATGTAGCAGATTGATCATGGGGATCATGTAGCAGATTCAGCTGCAGAGTGATGCTGAAAACAGAGTGCTGTAAGCATCGACTCTTGGCAGGTGCTGCAGCCCAGCTGTCCTACCTTTGCCCCTTGGCCCACATAGTGCTTTTCTGCTGTGAAATGTCACAGCTGCTGCTCATGCTGGCTCTGCTTGGGTCAGAGGATGTGTGGATGCCTTCAAATCTTGTGCTGATTGCATCCAGTGGAGATGAAAACTCAGGAGGCCTTGGGAAAGAGCGTCTCTCTTTGCCCCTTGCTCACCTCCCTGTCTGATTTGATCTTGCCAAGGGGCAAGGACTGATCCTGACAGGATCAGTCAGGATTTCAGGACTGATCCTGAAAATCTCCCTGACTCCAAACCAAGCAGACACATAGAGAAGCACAGGAGACCCTTCTTCCTCCATTGTCCTTGTCCTTCTTCAGACACTGACCCTTACCCCAACACAGCTCCTCTCTCCTCTGTTAGACCTACTTGACTCTGAAAACGTGGCTCTCCTTTTCTGGTATTTTACAGTGGGGACCGAGCAGTGCTGTTGCTTGGAGTCATCATGCTTCTTGCTCCTCCACTCCTTCTTGCAGGCTCGTACAGCATCTTCACCCTGCATGAGTGGAGTCTGGGGGGAAATAGGGGGAATCTTGCCTCCCTTCCCCTAGCCACAAGTGTTTGAGTGGCTGCCTGCTTCTCATGGGGTCTCGAGGTCTGCTGGCTTACCTGACCATGACTGTGTGTTGCATGTGGAGCTTTATGATGGAGTACTTCCAGTGTTGCCAGGGGGCCGGTTGTGGAGGAGCCAAGCTGACAGGTCAAGATGGCACAGCATGAGGGTGCAGATGGCTGGCACCCCAGGCTGTAAACCCCAGAGAGGGGCCAGCCCTCCTGGATGTGCTTTAGGAAGAAGGGGCATGCGTGCTGTCAGTCTTCTGGCAGAAAGGAGAGAAAGGAGAGAACAGGACTATTAAAAACATTTTCCTATTGAATGGAGATGTAACAACACTGTCTAGCTGTTTATGGAGTAGATTAGGTATTTGGTTTAGCAGCTTAAACAGGTCAGGCTTGTGGTGCTCAGGGGCCTGCTCCCCTCTCCATACTTCTTTCAAGGAGAGAATGAAGGTTCTTCACAGAACACCACACTCAGAAAGAAGCAGCAATGGTGCAGCACCCCGTGTGCAGCAGGTTTTCGGGGTGATCTCATCTGCATGAGAGCAGTCTGAGACAGGTGAGAAGGTGATTCAGTGGTCCAGGCTGGTACAGACCATCTGAAAAAGGGTTAACATTTGACTTGCAAGACTCATATCCTGTTTCCTTGGCTGGGTATCCATCTCCTGGAGTGTCAGTCTGAGACTTGGCTCTGCCGAGGGTCATCCCAACAAAGCCAGTGCATCCAGCAATGGATAAACAGGTGCGGGAGATACTTCAGCCAAGAATGTGTGTGTGTAGTTTTCCTTGCAGAAGTGGCAGCTGAGAGCATCGTGGAGTATTATCCACTACTGACAAATATAGAGCAAAACACACTAGAAGAAACAGTCTGAATTATTCATGTATCATACAGGATCTGAATTAAGTGCAGCATTGTTGAAGGCAAGCCAAGGAAACCCTCTGTTCAATGTGTACCAGTAGTCAAAATACAAAACATTATGTAAGAATTCACAGGAAATGTGATAAGAAATAATATTCAGTGCATCACACCTTCATGTAAATGGCTCCTCCGCTCTTGCTTTACATAATGTCTGAGTCCTTAGTCATTTTCCTCTCCAAAAGGCACTGCAGTCGGAGTGGAGAGGGAGAGATGGACATCAAAGTTGATGGAAGATAAATGTGGTTTTGCCTTTGTCAGAAAGAAGTACAAAAGTGGACATGAGAGAAGAGATGAGCATCTCTGTTCAGAGGATATAATGTCCTAGCATCACAACACCACAAGGTGTAGATACTGTATTTAGCAGGTTTTTCCTACACTGTCTAAAGAGAAATTGGCCTCAGAAAGGCACTAGTTACTTGTAAGCAATGAAGTCTGCTCAAGGAACATAAAACTTTTGCAAACCACTGGTCAAACATTGTCTCATTCATCATGATATGTAGCCAGTTTATCTGATGCTCTTCGTTCTTCCCATCTGCCATGAAACTAAACACTTCTCATAGCCAGGGGAAAAAACATCAACACCTTCTCTATACAGAGTCCATGATTCCTCCGTGCACTTATAATTCTCATGATACGTCAGCAAGAATAAGGAAGCCAAACTACACTTAACTGTCTTGGTCAGGTATGTCTGTTCAGAGTTATGTTTCTTTCATTCTCTGCACAGGTGTCCCGCCTCTCCCCATCTTTCAGTACAATGTGGAGAAAGTCTTCTGGAAGAAAGAGCTCAGATGCTACCTTCAGAATAACATTTGGAGCATCCTATCCTGTCTCTGGCTGTTTGTGAGTAACATCCTGACATGCTCTGCAAGGAACTGATGTGATGTGATGTGATGTGATGAAGTGTGGGTGCTTGTTCCACCATTGTTTCTCAAGGAGACTCAGTCTAGAAAGACCGAGTTAGCCATCATCAGTCCAGGTTTGCACTAAACAAGAAGCCTGTGCTCCATCTTGCCCACTTTTTGCCAAGTAAAAATTGAAGGCCCATCAGCAATTACTGGAGAGGGACAGATAGCTCTAGGGCTACTGATGCCACCTCTGTGCATTCATCACATTAGAAACTGGCACTGTTGCATCAGACTGGGAACTTACCTTTTACATGGCTAGGGATAGATGAGGTCAATTGCACTCTGGCATGTGGGCTCTACATTATAAGACAAACCCTGAAGAATAGCCAAGAAAGCTCTTAGAGCAAATTGTAATATCCTATTCAAGACCAGACTTGTACAAAGTTGTTACCATTTACTTTGTCACAGCAAGATGCCTCATTTTCAGTATTACGGATCATTTTTATGATATCACCAGCAAAATATTGGACTCATTTTTCACCATCTTGCATGATGAACACAGGAAATCCCTTTTAGAAGGGCTAGCAGGGTCCTAATCTCAATCTGTTTCCCAGTGAGGATACCAAACAAGTCTCAATTATAGAGAGGAACCTCACTGTTTTACTTCCCGTCTGACAATGGTGCTTGGCAGTAGATATTGCTAGTTCAATGCTCTGTTAGTTTGCACATTCAGAGGATGTATGTGTGCTTTCAACAGCAAATGAAAGACGTAAAGTTACCTCTACTGCAGTACAAGATGTGTCCCACTAGAAGCAAATTTGTACGTGGAGACTCTTCAGGATAATTCTACGGAAGATTTGGAGTTCATTTGCACCACATGCCCTTTTTTGACAGAGAAACAGTAGTTTTTCCTGCTAAATTACATTTTTTAATAATGGTGCGCATACGCCTGTGTGACAATGCGATAAAGAAGCACAGTTAGAAAACAACCCGTTCTTGAGTTATTGTGACATATATGTTCAGAGCGTACAGAATTGCGCTGTCAGTGTGGGTGGGGGTTAAATAGGATTTCTGTATTGCTGTATGTTCTAGCAGCTGAGGGTTTGTGCTATGCTGACTTGGGGAGGAGCACTGAGCGGGTGGGAGAGCAGGAAGGATCAATTTCCAGGAACGTGCACCCTGCAGTGTCCAAACTGGTGACCAGAGACACGACTTGGGCTAATCTGTTCTGCTGATCCTTGGAAGGCAGTTTTGAGACTGAAAGCAGGCCTTGTCCATTTACAAATAGAAGTAAGTGGGCATGTAATGAGAGGATGCTCAGTGCCCAGGTTACCCAGAGAGTAAAAGCTCAGGGAGGCCAGCGCAGAGAGGAGAGAGCTCCTGTCTCCTTTGAGTGTGTCAGGTTTCCATACCTCATATAAAGGTCTCTGTAACAGGAAGGGGGAGAAGGGAGCAAGGAGGGAGACTCCTCAGTACACATTTGGAAAGCTTTCAGTCCTCTGTCGTTGGCATTTAATTAATAGATTGCCTGTAACCCTTCAACAGAGAGGTGTCTTCTCCTGCAATCTTGTCAAAATAGGCTGTTTTAAATAAATCAAGAATTAATAACGTTCCTTAATATTAAAGGGCACCACAAAAATACAGCTGAATGCTCTGAACAGCGAATCCACCTGGAAGATTAGCAACAAGGGATTTTAAAAGAACTGAAAGAACAGAAAAATGGTGTTAACTGGTGCAAGAGAGATCCTCAGTTCACTGTGGGGTTGATAGAAGTGTGGAAATGGGGGCTCAAGCTCCATCACCGGTGGATCCCTGTTCCTGTGAAATTCTCCTGAGTGGCAGAGACCACCTCTCCCCAAGACCAAGCGCTCCAGCTGTGCTTGGAGGGACAGCTTTGCACCTGGCAGGGGGTCATGCCACCAGGGCACCTCCTCCTGGGCTCTGAGGGGCACGCTGTGCACTAAAGGAGCCAGGTGATCATCATGCCCAGTGGTTAGTGTCCCATGAGAGGGGCTGGGGAGTGCGACTGGAATCAAGGCTGGAGCAGGGTCTCCAGCAAGCGCTGAGCTGTGAGGAGCCAAGGTTCCTCCATAATGAAGCTGCCTGTCTGATAGCATCTGTCTGTCACCTGCAGCTTGACAATAGCTGTCTGTGCTCTTCTGCATCTCGTGTCCTCACCTCTGCCCGCCACAGCATCTGTAAGGCTCTGTCTGGGGCAGTGCGGGTGTTTACTCTTGTTTCTCTTGCACACTGCGGTTGTCCCTTGAGGTGGGCTGACTTGAGTCACAGCCAGCTTCCCTTCTGTCTACATGCCCTCCGAGGACCTGAGCAGACACTGCGCACTCAGCAGCCCTCCTGGGAGCATGCAAAGGGATTGCCCAGCGGGCGGGATGATCAGAGCAGCTCAGGTTCCTGCCTGCTCTATCATATGGTCCAGAAAAAGATTACTGGAAAATCATCTGAAAGGGATCCTGTTTGCTCCGGTGAGGGAGCAGTCGGTCAGGCTACCCCTAGGGATCCGCAGCGCGTGGGTGCCCCAGGCTGCTGGGACTGAGCATGCAAGCTCACCTGATGCCAGCCATGAGGCATTGGCCTCGGGCAGGAGCGTGACGCTTGGCAGTGTGTGGTGTCCCAGGGTGGGCTTACTTCTCTCTTTGCTCTGTCACAGTCCTGTTGCAGGATGGTGTGGGCAGGACCCTCCATGGCTCCTTTTCTTCCATGCCTACCTCTTTCCATTTTGGCTTTGACATGCACGGCTGGGGAAGGAAGTCCAGTAGCTTGAAGTCAGCACCACCAGGACTCAACCGTGCAGAGAGGCTGGTGCTTCGGGGCAGGACAGCGTGTGCTGGGAGCTGGTGCAGGTGGGGGCAAGGGTCTGCCCTGCAGGAAGCTGAGGCAGATGGACATGTGGGGATGCTCTGTGCAATCTGGCCATTGGATGTGCAGAGCTCTGCATTTCTTGGGGAAGAGAGAGAGAAAACCAGCAAAACAGCAATAAGACTTCTCTCAGGATTGTTGCAGTGGGTTAAGTCCTTTTATTAAATTACATGTAGCTGAGGATTTTCTGAGAGAGGAAAGGCAAGTAGGAGGTTCAGTTTCTGAAAGACTTGTTTGTTTTGTTCATCTTTTCATAATCCCATTAATACTTAGAGCATATTTCCTGCTCTGTGTTTGACAAAGTATCAAGAATGATAACAACTTGCTTTTCTGGAGAGTTTATCATTTATCCATCTAGAAACACCAGAAAGCCTTATGTTGTCCCCACAGTTTACCTTCCATGTGGTCATACAGAGAGAATCACTTGACCCCTGCCGTCCTGTAACTTGACAATCATTACAATGCAGTTACCTGTATTTTGCCAGCTGGAGATATCTGTTGTCATGAACTCAGGGTTAGGCAAGTGCTCCCTATGGGGGATCACTGGAAAACAGAGATTTGTGTGTGTGTGGCAATAATTGAGAAGCTCATTTTATTCCAGTAAGGATCTTCCAACCACAATCAATTTCACATGCCATCATAAATAATAGAGGTCAGCAAAGCACTGTGAGTGCTTCAGCAAGCTCTGTTGACAATGGTAAAATGCAATAAACAGCAGAGAGATGCAGCTCTGCATGAGTGAGCGTACATTAATACTTGGTTAGAGAGTGTTTGATTGGCAGACCTAGTTCTTTCAGGATTTTTCTGATGGAAAATGCTTCATATTTCTGTAGCTTTGGTAATTAGGGTGGATTGTGTAATTTCCTGGTCACCCTGTGGTACCAGGACAGTTCAGCTCCCAGGTCCGTGTAGAGGGAGAGGCAGTGTACTGCTGCCATGCACGCTGTGCAGCTGGAGTCTGCCCTCACTTCCCCAGGAGTTAATGCTTCATACCTGTGCATATCTTTTTTAAGCCTAGGTGCTTTAACTAGATCAATGTCCATTCTGTAAGTGGTCAAACCTGAGGCAATGGTAAAGCTCACAGCAATTAGAGCAGCACACAGAATCACAGTTCCCAAATTCCATTCCAGCTGCCCCTCAGTATGGTCTTTCTTGGCCAGGCATTGCTCACATTCACTTTTAGAAAAGTGAATTTCATTTCCAGTTTTCCTACCTTTCTCTTCCAGATGTCAAATCTAATTAGATGTTATTTAAATATCTCAAGTGTTATCCCTGTATGAGGGCTTATGGGCTGTGATCAAGTCACCTTTTATATTTCCCTTTGATATGCTCTTCTACTGAGTAACTTTAGTCTTTCACTGCACAGCAGGTCTTCTAGATGTGAAATCATACTTGCAGCTGTTCACTGAACCCCTTTCGGTTTTTAAATAACTGGTAGAAGGCTCTGCCTCTGCTCCCTGGAGACTTGCTGTATCCTTGGCCCCGCTGGCAGTATTTATGCCTGCTAGAGGTGTCTCCCCAAAATGTGGCAGGCACTGTAAACGCTGAAGAGCCACTCAAAAGTATCTCTGCTAAGGCCTCCTCCTTGTGCTGCTGGTATGCAGTGCTCCAGAATATAAAACATGGAAATAATTAAGTAGATTAATTAGCTAATGTTTGCACAGGACCTGGAAAATATAAAGCACTATATAATTGCTAAGTACAGCAGATTAATTAGTTAATGTTTACACAGTGCTTTGTAAATGTAAAAGCAGCATAGCAGTGCTAAGTGTTATTATTAATTAAGTTTTCACTATTTGTGAGATTCATTACAAGCAACAGCAATGCCAGGTGCTTAGTTTCCAGTGTCGCTGACTGCGCTCTGGTCCACACGCTCCCCGGGGTAATGACGTGCCGGTCTCACTGCGGCTCTGGGGGACGCAGTGGGTTGTGAGCTGGCTGCGCCTGTCTTGAAGGGCCGCCACCTCCTCCCTGCAGCTGGGAAGGGATGGGGATGCAGAGAGAAAGAGTGACGTGATCATAACCGTGAAGGGAGTCACAGGCAGGGCTGACTGTCGAGCTGAGGTTTGAAAATGCCTATTGCTGGCCCTCAGCTCACATCGCTGTGGGTAGGTTGTTTGGAGCTGGTTGCTCTGAAGCCCGTCTCCTGCACCTGCAGTGTGCAGCGCAGGAAGGAGCCCTCATCTGTTGCTGCTGTCTTGGTCCTCGTGCATTGGCACTGATCTGCATGAGGGTAGGCTCCTTCCTCTCCTCCTTTTCAACCCCCGGAGCAGAGCACGACTGCTAGCATCATCCTGTTGAGCCTTCTTTTCTCCTCACCAGACTGCTTGTTCCAGTTCCTCTCTCTCATCCACAGAAGGGCTTTAAAGGGCTTTAAAACAGAAATGAGAAAGCACACCCATAAGAACTGATTCCTTCAAGGCGTTGGATTCTCTTTGCTCCCTAAAAAGGACAGTTCGGATATAAGCATGCCATCAGGTACTGCAGCTGGCACAGGAAGAAACAGTGGGGCTTGCAGCTGCCCTGGGTGACTATTGATGGGGAGCCTCCTCGTTAGGGAAATTGGTTCCTGGCCAGAGGAAGAGATGGCAGAGAACAGTCTGCTTCTCTTCGCCAAAACCTTTCAGGCTGTGGTATTTAAAATGAGATTTTTTATTTTTGTTTTTAGCTGGAACACCCTTTCTCCAAACAGAAGGAGTTGCTGGATCTTGGGAGCGGGTGGTGGTGGGAGGCTCCACAGGTCCCTCGCACTGCTGGGGGTGTTTGGGTCTGCTGCAGCAGCTGCCTCCTGTCCATGCAGTCCCTGCTCCCCTCTGGCCAGTGCAGCTGCCTGGGGCTGTTGGGGGACACCTCCCACCAGGAGCCGACCAGCTGCAGCCCACAGGTCAACTTCCTGGGGTTAAAGGATAGGAACTGGCTGGTGCCAAGCCTGCACAGGCAGCCGTGTGGAGCCCTGTTACGGAGTCTTTGGGAGGACCAGCTTCTATCTGCAGTCCAGGCCTCACTGTCCTGTGGATATTAACAGAGTAAGTTCTTGACTCCAAGCCTCCAGCTACTGCCTGGTGGGTAGAGCTCCTATGGCCTGTGGAGGGACAGCGCACCAGGCAGCACAGCCCTTGTCCTTGGCTCACGCCTGACTTCTGTGTCCAGCAACTCCAGTGTCAGACTGAGTGGAGCTGAGCTCCTCAGCTGGAGCAGAGTGTGTGGCCCTGCAGATGAAGATCAACTTCTTCCCCTAAAACAAGATACATCGGGCTTCTTTGTCAGAATGCCAGGCTGACACTCCGAGCAGGACCTGTGCGTGTATCTTCCAGTGTTACGAAATGATGGAGCATGCTCTGCTGATGAAATGCTAGTGGGAATGGTACATTAACTCCTCTGAATTCTCATCAGTTTTACATATTTCTTTGCATCTTTCCCCCAACTATTTTCTAATGCTGTGGTGTCCTTTCTGACTAGAAAGGTGAGCAGGAATGGATGGCAGGAGTTTAGTTTTTGGACTACGACTGGCAAAACCAGGATAGCAATGTGGTGTTTACACTGCTTATTGCTGACAAATTAGCAAGCGCCGGTGTTCTGAGGTGCAGTAGCACAGCCAGATGTTGTTAAATGCCTTGGAACAGCACAACGGAAACCACAGATGTAGAGAGAAATTACCTGTAGTGGAGAGACGAAAGGAATTTTGGAGAGGCTGAGCAAGTCAAAGATGAATTTGAAGTAGTGTCTAAAGCTTCTTCCAGAGATATATTTGGGGAATGACAGTAGTTTTAACAGACCTGAGAGTGCAAAATGGCTCTGTCACACAGCCTGACCTGTTTTCAGATCATGTAACGGGGGCACGCTTGTTCCATCCTCACTTTGCATCACCGGCATCGTTGCCTCCACCCTGTGGTGCTGGTGTGGCCTCCCTGCGGTGGAGCCGCTCAGCTCCCACTCACTTGGGTGCTGTGAAGGCCTGCTTCTAGGTGGCGGCATGCTCCTGCTGTGCACGCTGCAACAGGTCAAGAACTCATTGTGTGAAGCAAGCTCCTAATCCTGTCACCCCCTTAAGCATGTGTAACACTGTGTTACTGAATCAGAGAAGGATAATTACAGAGGTGAAACGAGCCTGCAAACGTGGTTTGTTGAGATGACTTCTGAATGCCTGTGCCCATGGGGAGGGATGTGTGTGCAAGGCCTTCTCTGTGCAGGCTCACTTGGCTGCTCCTGTGATGCAGCACCCCTTTCTCTGAAACTGGTGGGCTGGCTCTACAGGACTTTCCAAAATGCTCACATCCTGTTGCAGAGAAAGGATGTTCAGTGGGAAGGGGAGCAGCTGATGGATTCAGCATGCAGTGTTTATTCACCTGTAGGGTCCTGTCCTGTACAGCTGTCTGTCTGACATCTCCCTTTTCCCTTGTATAGTCCTGTCAGGTCCTGCTGTCATCCCAGGCTGGGTGCCTGGAGGTGTGGAGGCGGCAGGACTTGTCTGTTGGGTTTAAACCCTGCAAAAGACATCCCTGGGGCATCTCCCCACAGACAGTTCTTGGTGATCTGGACAGGAGGACTGGTGTGAAGTTGTTCCTGTGCCAGCCCCTTGAAGAAAATGTAAGTGCAGGCACTGGGAAGGGTGTTATCCTCCAGGCCAGTTTTAGATGCCATAGAAGCAAGGGTGAAGAGAGCTGACCTCCCATTGCACATGCTCTTCTATGACTTTCCAGGTTACAAACCGAAGGTAACAAGCACAGTGGCAGTGCTATGTGATATAGAGGTCTTTATCTTGCCATTCAGCGTGAACAGCTTACTTAGAGCTCGGCACAAATCACAGTAAACTGATGACCTGAATAGAAGATCCCTGAACAGTCTTAGCTGGCAGTTCCAGGGGAACAGAGTGCTTTGCATCATGTCAGTCTGTTACTGCTTCTTTGTCTCCTCCAAAGTCATCTGAATGCTGTGATGTGGTTAGCATAGTGATGTACTGGGTTCACCAGCATCCTGGTTTGGACACTCAGAGGGGGCGTGTTGGTGGGGCGGGGGGAAGCAGGAGGGTGGGGGCGGAATGGCGCCGGCCTTGCAGCAGACTCCACTGACTGCTGCGCAATAGTCCCATTGCTGCTGTCATGCTTGTTGCTTGGAAGACCACATGAGCACTTTCACTGGGGCTCCAGGAAACCCTGCTTTTGGCTGGTATTCTAGGGTGCTTTGTGTATGCACTTTGGCTATTTGGGCATGGAAGACTTATTATTGCCTGAAGCAGTCAGGCATATTATATTAATGTAAACACATGTTACACTGTCAGAGGGTCCAACATGAAAACAGCAATTGCTGACTTGTTTATCTCTTAGTTGTCTGTGGCAGCTGTTAAGAAGGGCACATGTGGATTCTGCACTCGGGTATCACTTAGATGTGCTATTTCCTGTGCAAATCTGCAGTATGTGAAACCCTTTAATACATATATTTCCTGTGGACCAATGTAAATAGCTTGAGGAAGGCTGAAGCAAATCCTATAAAGTCTGATGACCTCTTTGTTTACGTACAGTTTACTTAATAAGAAGCCCATACCACCCCCCTGTGACTGATAAATACTGGAAAGAATTAAAAGCTGTCTTTCATCATTCCAACTTTCTTTACTCTGTTTTGTCTGTGGTGCTCAAACACAATTCTGAAGTTTCTGTATTGTGCGTTGAACAACTGCTGCAGAGATTCTTATTTTTTAAAACAGCAGAGGAGGCAATTTATTAGCCATCACTTCATTAAAAAAGTTTTTTTTTTCTATTCCCCTGTCCTCTACAAATACCTGTTATGTCCTGCATTATCCAAGGATTTGTGTAAAGCCTGGCAGGCTTGCGAGCTTGCCACAAAACCACTTCCAGCAGGAATGTGGCAACCTCAGTGTTCTCCTGCTCTACAAAAGAGCAGGGAGATATGAAACTAACTTTATTTATTAGCAGATAGAATCTTCTCTGGTGTGTACATTTATTTGGGTGAATAAGGAGAACAAGATTGCCCGTACTTGTTCAACAGGTTAATTCAATTTGAATCCTGTCTCCCAGGCATATGCTCCTGCACTGTTTGTAGTGCTCTGGGTCAGTAAGCAGAATGCATTCTTCTTCCCAGGCTTNGGGGGGCAAGTCACTTGTCACTGTCTGCTGGATACCTTCTCACAGACACTGCAAACCTGATGCTTTTCTGCAGAAGCAACTGGGAGAGAGTATGTTAATCGCACACAATTTTTAGTGGGCTGGAGTGGCAGGCAGGCCAGGAGACACGGTGAAAGTGGGGCTTGGAGTGTGGAGCCAGTGGCCAGGTGATGGAAGGACTGTAGAGGAGAAGCCCCGGGGCTGGGTTATATCAGCTGACTGCCCTGTGAGTGCAGGAGCACAAAACCAGAGAAGTAGAATCTGGCCTTAAATGAATGGGAAATTTGGAGCCCCCCAAGGCTCACCACCCACCCTGCACCCTTCCCAGTATACTCTGATCATCTTCTCCCTTGCCACATGCGCTGTGCCAGTTCTGATGTGTAGGACTACAGTTCTCTGGAGAGCAGGGCATGCAGAGATCCCGGGGTGCCCTGCTGCAGGCCTGCAGATGGAACCTGGTTTTCTGTTCCTCTGGAAGCTGCGTGCTGCCATTGCTCTGGCTTGCTCCCTCCCAGCACCGCATGCCCAGGCATCGCTCTGTATCTGGTGGCATGCCAGAAGCCATTCCTGGCTTTCAGTCAGTGATGTTCTGGGTGATGAATGGCAGAGGGAACAACGTTACTTTTCTGAGCGTGTGAGGAACATTTCACACCCAGGCAACACTAAGCAAATCTGTGCTGTGGGAACATCATCTGACCCCACACTGGTGCATCCTTCCCTTGCAGGCTGTGCCAATGCCAATGCATGCAGCCTGTGGGATAAGGCACAAGGACATGCTGTGTCCCTGGGAGATCCATGTCCAATGGGTGCTGGCAGCTCTGGGAGCTAAGGCAGCCAGGCAGGCTGCTGAAAATGACATTGCCTTTGACAAATACATTACTGATTTCTTCATCTGTCATAGAGCAGTGCCTTGGCCATCTGTTGTCACTTAGCACTTGGAGATGGGATGCCCAGTCCTTTCCCCCACTTCTGTTCATCTTTCTTTTTGCACTTCGGTCTTTGCAGAGAGTAGAAATGTGTGAAGAGCTGCAGGCCTATGGAAGGGAAACGGGAAGGGAATGTGGTTCTTCCCTGAATGGCAGCCAGCACCTCACAGCTGGCATCGGTGTGTTCCTCTCTGCAGCCCGTCCCCAACCCTGCACCTGGGAGTCATCTTGGTGTGCCCAGGGGCTAAGAGCAGGGATCTGAGAGGAGCTTACTCCATGTACTGAGAAAATAGGGCTTTCTTCAGCTGCTCTTTTAGGTGCGAGGAGGGCTGCGGCTTGTGGCAGGTGTGGGCAGACATCCTTGCACATGATGGTCTGTGCTTGTTTATTGACTCTGTGCTTGCAGGACCATGATGTTTGCAATCCACCAACACCCTTGTGGAAAGCAGGCTTTGTGAAATAGCCAGGAGGTGAAAGCACAGAATATGCCAATTTACCATATCCGTGGCTTATTCCAAAAATTTCCTCCTCAAATTCAATGACAAAGATGTACAAGAGGTCTGAAGCACTTTAGCAAGGAGGGAAGAAGAGTGCCAGGTGCAGGGAGGCTCAGAGCAGACAGGCAGTCCAGTTGCAGTGAGGAAGTTCTGTAACACCTAGTTGCCAGGCAAGAAGGAATGGCTTTAAGGAACATCTTTATTAGGGTACACTACTTAGCATCAAAGAAATGTCAGGGTTGCTCTATTCTGAGTCCCTGCCTAAGGCACTAAACTAGCCTGTCATTCAGCAGTCTGAGTACAAACCAGAAGAACCACTGGCAGAGTCCTGGAAAGATTTATTTTTCCACATTTAATTGCCCTTTTTGCTTTGTAAACATAAAGGTTGAAGCTTAAACTCTGACAGCTCCAGTAGCCTTTTTCTTATCTCCTCAAAAAAAATGACGTTCAGCTTGTTAGATTTTTCTTTTACTGCAGTCCAAAGTCTCACAAAATCTGCACAACATTTTTTTTTTTTTTTTGAAGATCATTGAAGCATTTCAGTACTCACTTTGGGAAAAGCCCTTTGGCTCACAAAAAGACAAAAGCTGGAGCCTGAAGAGCCAAGACCTTTCCCCACAGCAGTGCAGGATAAAAATGCTTGGCCAAAAGAGGCAGAGCAAGCAATCGTCATTCCACCTTTTCACTAGGAACCTTATCTGCTCCTGTAATTGTTCTAGAAAGAAATGCAAAGACCAAGGACCTGAGAAAAAGAAAAGTAAACATTAAAAAGCAAAACTGGATGTATCACAGCAGCCTGAAAACTTCCTGAGTTTAGTTCCTTCTCTGAAATGGGCTCCCTGCACCGGAAGAGAGTCCTCCCTGGGGTGCTGGAGCTGCAGGCTGTGCTGCCTGGCAGATAGCGGATGTGCTCCTCCGTGAGCACTGTGACTGTGCGAGCACTTGTCCAGGGGCAGGGCTTTAGGGGCTCCCTGTCTGCGGTTATTCGTAGTTACAGAGATGTATGTCCTGGATTGTTTCAACAGCAGAAAAGTGTTTGTGGAGCTACAGATCTTGAAGCAAGTGCCTCAGTTTTCATGGAGGGGCAGCCTGTTCCCCCCAGACATGAAAACAGGGCTGTCACCTTGCCACCGCCATCTCCCCTGAGCAGCCTCCCGGCCTGGGCTCCGCTTCCCTCCCTCCACCCGCAGGAGGTGGGGAGCAGGGACCAGCCCTGCCTCTGGCTCCAGACCGGACCCCTGCTCCACGCACTGCGTGGTGCAGACGCTGTACATCCTCCTCCATGTACCCAGCCTCGACTGCGCTCAGCTGCCTTTGGCTTACGGAGTTGTTTTGATTAAGCAACAAGTGACAGGGTGATCAATATCAAGTCTCGTATTTCATACCATAAGCACAAATGCAGTCTGCAGGAGCAGCAGCTTTACCAGGCTCTGGGGCTGGGCCAGGTGAGGAGGGTTTTGTCCTGCCTGTCCTCCCTCATACTCTTTACCATTTGCCATGGGTTCCTGTGGGATGTTCTGTGACCCTGGAGTTAGCCCATCATGTTAATCAAATGCAGCATACTTTCTATAAGGACAGGCTGTGTTGGGTTGTGCCTAAAAGTAGGTCTTGATTTCTGTGTTAGTGACTTCACAATTATCTTAAAAAGTCAAGACCAGTGCAGGAGATTCATAAGTTTGCTGGTAGGATACTGTAGGTGTGACCCAGCACTGATTAGTTTAGTGTCTGGGTTGCTGCACTTTGCTGTGTGCTGAAGATGAGTGAAACAAGGCCTTTTTGGAAACAATTGAGGCTTTTTATGTACAGAACAGAAATGTAGAAAAAATCCTTGAAATACATTTTGAGCAAATCCAGTGGTTCTGATTGCAAGTTTGAAATGACAAATGGGAGAGAGAAGTGTTAGGAGAATCTGTGTCTATCACAGATCCTTCACCTCCCCATTGTCATCAATAAGGAAACAACAAATGATTGGCAAAGTCTAATTACCATTTACTGTGCAGAGCTGAGCACAAGTAGGGCTGTGCTTTGTGGTGCTTGAGGAATAGCTGTCATGGCTGTTACAGTGAATATGTCTCTGTTAAATTTTTCACCTTCTTTATTCTTCCAATTTGTTGAAAATTAAATGTTGGTTTTATTCAGGTGGGGCTTTCAACAAAGTGTTGAGAGAGGACAGCTGTGGAGCAGAACAATTTATCAACAAACCTTCTACAACTTCTTTCTACAACATCCCCATCCATGGGTATTATAGTCCCAAGGCCCGATGCTTTTTTATCACATATTTCTTCCTCTTCTTTCTTCATCCATGTCAGTGGGGTGGTTGTGTTCCAAAAGTCTTGCCCGGTCCCTTCTCTTGAGGCTGACAGTGATGGCTTGCTGCAGCTCACAGGGAACACAGGTGGTTTGTTGCTGTTTCTGATTTACTATCTGCCTCTGAACATGCTTTGTCCAAGGATGAGTCTCGTATTCTTCACTTTTTTTTTTTTTTTAAGGTTTCTGAGTAGTTTGTCCATGCAAAATCTTTTGATGTTTCTTCATGCAGACAATTATGGACTGCTGGTTTGGATGCATAGAGTGTGGGTGGATGTGTGCTCCCTTGTGACTTGTGTTGATTGGCTGGAAACTCAGACAGGTTGGTGAGGATGAGACTGTCTTTCATTGCTGACTGATTTAAAAAGTAGTGTCTCCTTGGGTTCAAATGCATCTGCTGTGTTTATCTCCTTCCAGAGCCTTGTTATCCCAGGAGCATCTGTTCACCCACCGTCCGTAAGCACTGTAGATGCTCCAGGCATAAGGAGGAACTGACCCAAGATCGGTTCTCTTTGAGCAAAGATGAGTGATGATGAAAACTCTGTGATGAGTTTTTCACTTCCTTATCAAGCTAAATAGCGAATAGCAAGTACCAAAGCATTACTACTAGTTATGGTGACATCCCTCTTGGAGTCAAGCAGACCAGCAACCTAACTTCACTGACCATGAGCTGTCAGTGGCCTTATTCACAGAACATCTTACATACTTTCCTGTAGATTAAGCTTTTCTATCCATTGTATATTTTAGTTGCTGTGCTTTGTGGTTCAGTTCCTGTCTCTGTTGTTGGCTTTAGTTTGCTTCATGCAGACATAATTGGCTGCCTCCTGGCCTACACACTTTCCATATCCTTTAATAGTGGATATGAATTTAACCAGAGGTGTGCAGGAGCAGTGAGAGGACCCTTGTGTAGATGCTCCCTCATTTTCAGTGGACCATGTGACTCCCCTCCTTAGTTAGCCTTGTTTTGGCTGCCTGCTCTTGTTGTATTTCTCCCTCACCCCATCAGAGACTTCATTTCTCTCTTGCAAGATGCTCAGCTGATAAGCATCTTAGCTCTTTGCCAGACAGCGTGTGTGCTTGTTAGCTGCCAGCCAGCTGATTGTGATTAGACTGTAGTTTTGATAGTTATTTCCTGTCTTTCAAGGCTGAACAGATGGCATGCTACTCCCAGTGCAAACTTTGACTTTCATAATACTTCATGGCTTGGCCAAATGGCAGTTGCATAGTCTACATATGCAAAGCTTCTCAAGGGGATTCTTGCAAAGGGAGAGGAGTAACTGTGGCCTTTGAGGACCCTCCAAAGCTAGTGTCTGCATTAGGGGAGTGCTGAGATTGTCTTGTTCATTGGATGCTGTCCTCCAAACTGCACCCCAGCTTGTAAGTCTGTTCCTGATATGCTTTCAGTATCATATTTAGGCTCTGTATGTTAGAGGACAAAGAGTGTTATGTCTGATAAGAAATGCTACTTTTGTATTTTATGCTATAGGATCAAAACACACGCTATATGTT
Organism: Anseranas semipalmata; assembly: GCA_013399115.1. Taxonomy (NCBI): domain Eukaryota; kingdom Metazoa; phylum Chordata; class Aves; order Anseriformes; family Anseranatidae; genus Anseranas; species Anseranas semipalmata. Next base: position 233,737 of record VXAA01002703.1, on the reverse strand, counting down.
TGCAGGACAGATGACCGCAAGACCTTTGTAAGAACCAGACAAGGAGGTCTTTTTCTATCATGAAGAGAAGAATCATGTTTGCTAACAAACATAAAATGCTGGATTATGGTGTCTGTATGGATTTAGCGAGGATGAAAGTTGGTTGTGAGCAAAGGGCAAAGGAATGGGAAATCTGGAGGGATTTCCAGATCTTCTTTTTTGTTGGGATGGTTTTCAATTCTACCATGTCAGGTTTTCATATCCATCTGTGTTGGACCTGCAGCCCTAAGTGGATTTCTGTCTTCTGTACTGGGTAATGTGACTGGGCTCCTTCTGTCCTTGCTGTATGTGGGGCTTGCATCAGCCACAGGAGCCCTCCCTACCCTCCTGGCTGAGGATGCTGAGGAAGCGGGGAGGATCTGGTGGATGACAGAACTGTCGGGAGGGGGCTGTTTCTTGATTGGACTTGGGAAACATCCTGTCTGCTGAGCTTAGATCCTTAAAATGAACGATCATTGAATGTGGCCAATGTCTGCCAAAAAATAGCAACACCTCTCCAGCACCTGGTCCTGTATGAAAACAGCTCCTTCTTATGAAATAATAAACTTTCATCTCTTCATTTATTCCATTGCATGAGAAGAACTGGCAGCATGCTCACATGAGCCAATTTATTATCTAAATCTCATTTACTAACTGGGACCAAATTCTTTCTACATGTAGCTGCCGAATACAAATGAGGCCGGGCTTCAGAGCTCCCCAGGCACCACAGAGCTTCCTTGGTCCATTTGTCTTTGTGTCAACGGCAGTGTCACTCTGCTAGTAATAAACTTCTCTTCTGATTGTTCCTGCTAGATGGGAGTGGGCTGCTGAGCCCAAGCTGATCAATGCTTACACAAGAGGAAGACCAGACTCACTGGGAGACCTACCTCTGCGTGCTGTGTTGGAAGCAGTCTGCTCCAGCTCGGAGGGGTGCATTACCAGCACTGGCAATCATTTATTCCAAACTGTCCAAGCAACAGAGAGAGAGGGGACAGCCTTAGAACAGGCAACTTCCTAAGCGCAGCCATCAGCCGTACCTTGTGGCCAGTCCTGACAGGCATATCTGTAATGAAATAGCAATGGAAAAGAGTGATGCTCTTCGGGCTGTGTGCTGGGCCCACCAAGGATTGCCCCAGTTGCACACAATTCTGACGAGGGCCATCCAATGTACCATTCCTGATCCAAGCAACAGCACTGCTGCCCCTTTCTCAGGAGAGTTTTTCACAGTCTGTGGCTGCTTATTCCTTCTGCAGCATTCCCAGATATGTCTTTCCCTGCCTTCCCCCTAGCCCCAGTGGGAGCCCCTCCTGGCACGGGGGTATCAGGAGGAAGCAGGGTTCCCCGCGAGGCCTGGGGGCAGAGGCAGGACGCGTTCTTTCTGAGGCACTGGGGTTGTGCTAAGCATCCATCCCGGGCGTCCTGGTTTCTGAGTGTCCAGGCCCATGGAGCCAACTGCCCGCACAGCCAGAGAGGGGCTGCTCAGGTCATTCACGGCCAAAGCTTGCTTTTCCTTGACAGGGCAGCCTGCTAAGCACAGGGTGTCACAGATACGGGCTGGAAAGGAGCTGCCAGTGTCCCCTCTGATTCTGGCTGCCCACCTGAAGCAGAGTGGTGAGCCCTGCCACTCTGCTAGGTGGATGCGTTGGGCAACACGCTGGTGGCACAGTGCCTGCTGCAGCAGTGTGGATGGATCCCGTCCTCAGGGCAGACCACACATTGGCCAGGACAGGCAGACCCCAGCTGGGGCTGAGGGAAGGGCTGTCTGTCAGCACGTCCTCCATCTTTGGCAGGTCTAGATGGGATGCCAAGACTGCTCTCTTTCCCAGAGCTCTCACCCTAGCTCTCCTGGTGGTAATTTTCCCTGGTTAGCACCCTCTTAGCTCAGCACTGCCAACTGCTCCTCTGTTACATCCTGTGCCTGCATACAATTCTCTGACAGTGGATATAGCAACATTTCTAAAACAGACTAGCACTTGCTCCTCATTGGACTGCCAAGACAAAGTCACTGTTCCAGAACATACTGGTGCCTCTCAGCAAAGGCTTTGTCAGCAGGCAAACAGGCATGTTTGCTTTTGAATTCTCCGGACAGGGCCAGTCTACTGACACTGTTTGCTTCCTCTTCGTACCTGCCACCAGGTTTACTGGTTTCTCCCAAGCAAGAAAAATAACAATAAAGATAATTCTTTTAAAATGGATTATCTGAGAGTACAGATTGTCAAGCTTGATGCAGCTGGATAAATCAAACTAACTGCTGAGAGTTAATTTGTCTGACCATAAAGTGCATTCAATAAGTGTAAAACAAAACTAATTGGTTCTCTTCCATACAAATTTAATCATACTATAAAATGTGATCAATGCAAATAAAGAGCATTGAGTAGGTTAAATGTCAAGAATATAGAAAGGAAAAAATGGCTTGTGTTCATTCTTACAGGAATTGAAAATGGGATGGGTTTCCATCTCTGTCCTTATCATCTCATGATTCAGCCCTGGTCTGAACTTACTGAGTGCTGGTGTCTGCACTTTGTCTCTGCTGATATGTGTCAGAAGTAACTTTTCCCTCAGTCTTTGTAGTTGTTTCTGTTTTCTCATGGGTTGAAGCTGTTGTTGGAATGATAAAAGACTCCTGTGGATGCTATGCTTACACACACCAACCAGATGAAACACACCTAGCAAAATGCAGGCCAAGTGTCCTTTCCTGTGCAGCTTCTACAGAAAAGGCAGCGACTGGCAGCCCCGAGAGGGAGCCTCTCCCATAGCTGATCCCTGTCGGGGGGTCATGCAAATCACCAGGACTTCTGCTGGCCGGGCTGTGCTGCACGCCCCCCTCCAGCCTTCCCTTCCCACTGGGGAGCCGTGGCACTGCTGGGGACCCAGGATCCTCGCCCATGCAAGACCCTCCTCTGGGCTCTCCTCACTCTCCTGTTCCCAGAACAGCCCCTGCTGATGATTTCTCCAGAAGAGCTGAATTCATGGCCCTGCCAGGTCTCCTTAGGGGGCTGAAGCACTTCCCAGAGCTCCCTGACTCCTTTGGTACGGAGCAAAGCTTCAGCTGAGGATGGGAAGGAGCACTGTGCCGTCTCCTGGGGCTCACCTGGTGTGCATTGTATGTGTTGAGCCTCTTCAGTTGATGTGCAATTGCCAAGGCAGCCATCTGGTGAGGTGAGAGGAGGCTGCCAGGACAAGAGCTACAACTCTGCCACCACATCACGACAGTGGTTCAAGGCAAATTAGATGCAATCAGCCAAACTGAAACCTTTTAAATTAATCTGTTGAAAGACCTGCTGTGAGAGGCTGACATAGGCGGTAGTTATGGTGATGGCTGGAGAGTGGCTGGGGTTGCTGTAGTTGCTGCTCATGCAGAGAACAGATAAATCCCTCAAATATGCAGATTAGCAAGAGCTGACATCTTTTATAAACAGCATCTCTCAGTTTCCCCCCAGGGATGTCCAACATGGACAAGACATGGAGGAAGGTGGAGAGGAGAGAGGGAAAGGAAAGAAGCAGCATGAGACATTTGTGAAATTCAAGGAAGCAGTTTCCAGCATAGAGGGGTTCCTGCTGTAAAAATTGTCAGCGCCAGAGTGGGAGGGAGAAATTCCAAAGCTGGAGGTAAGGAAAAGGAGCTATTGCGTCACTTCTCCCAGCCTAGGCCTCTTCACCTGGCTTCCTGGGGTTTCAGGGAACATGCTCAGAAGGGTAGGAATTGCTGCCACTCTGCACACAGCCTCCCTCCCCATTTTGGCTCCTGAGTCAGGACTGTTAGAACAACCTGCAGGAAAACTGGGGTGATAAATGGTGCAGTGAATGCCAGCTGTGCAGAGATCCTCCAGGGTGGGCATGCACTATTCGTGCATGGGGTGGAGGCAGCCCTGCCCACGAGTTTTTTTTACCCAGGACCCTTCCTTCTGCCCTGCAGATGGGGTGTATGTAGGCAGGAACTTGGAGGAAATGTTTGTCTTGCATTTAGCTTCCAGTTCACTGGTGCAGCACCTGCATGGAGGCCTCTGAGATCCCAGGAGAGGTGGGAAATGGAAGAGCTGGGGTGGGAGTGGAGATGACAGCAGCCAAGGACTCCCTTCCCACACAGGAATCCCTCTGGGAGTGCAGAGGTGCCCTGCAGTGTCACATTCAGCACCCTTAACCCAGGGCTGGCAGTGCCACTGGTCTGTCTCTCGCTGTCCATGAACATCAGCTGCTGCCCCTGAGTTTCCAGGAGAAACACAGCTGGGAGCCCCTCACTACACTGGAGAACCTGGTGAACCTGCTTCCCCTCACTTCCTTTCTCCCTCCTCCCAGAATTTTGAAATTAAGTTCTAGTATCTCATAAAACATCATGTTCATATCATAATTTCAATGTGCAGAGAGCCCATGCAAGGGCCAGGATGCATACAAATTGCTGCTCTAAATCTCTAGCTACAATAAGGAAACTTCAGATGCTGACAGTTTACTTGATAAATACCTAATACAGCTTAAATAATTATTTAATGCAGACAAATGGAAAAAGAGCGCATCTGTATGCTGTGTTGTAATAAATTACAGCTTGCAACTTGTTGGGCAGTAGGAGCAGCAACTCTAACAAAGGCTTCTACCGTGGCCTGGGAAGGAGGGATAAGAGTGAGGATTTGCTATGGGAAGGCCCTGCCAGGAGCTAATGGATGTTGGGTGGCAGACTAATGAGGGATGAGAACCCTCTGTGAACACAATTAATACAGCACTGATGACCTAGGTGGAGTGAACGTGTGCTTTGTCCTGCTGCTTGCCCCACTCTGGCCATGGGGCTGAGTGCTGGCGCTGTGGGGCAAGCACAGCCCAAGGCGGGCTGGTGCGGCCGGGGGCTTGGGGGCTGGGGGCAAGGGCACGTTTCCAGCAGCTTCATCCAGGCAGGAGTGGAGCAGGTGTCGTCCGCCCAGGCTGCCCGTGCAAGGCCTTTCCCACTGCTAGCCGGGCAGCTGCACCCCCCAGGTGTGTCTCTGGCTCCCCGTGCCTCATGAGCAAAGCTGTGCGGGCACTTACCAAGTGTGCTGCGGGAGTTCATTAATGTGGGTCAGGCAGGTGAGTGTCCGTCCCAGCATGCAGGCGCAGGGGTTTGGTGGTGACCGTAGTCTGGAGGGAAGTGTAAGAGTGATATGAGGGAAATGGCTCCCTGGAAGCTGAACAAGCTCCCAGTGCCAGGGACGTTGCTCTGCCAGGAGCAAATCCTGTTCCCTTCTGGAGCTGCTTGCGCACCACGTTCCCAGGCTAATTCTGTGGTTTTCATGAGTATTGCTCTCAGTCTTTACCTCCTTTGAGCTTCATGGTCAATGATTGTTTATGGGTTTTTGCTTTGCTTTATATGCTCAGTGGTATTTCAGAAAGCACGCTGATCTCCTCCATGAGCTCTCTGACAGATTACAAGGACCGCACTTGACTGAGCTCCTGGTGTTCTGCCGTGTCAGCCTTACAGAAACAGAGAGCTGTGCATACGCGCCTCTGCATAGCAGAGGATAAACACAGTGGCAGAGGTGGAAGATAAGTGGCAATAAAAAGTAAGATGTGGAGTGCCTGCCCTTTAAAATATGTTAGGTGATTTACAAATAAAGCTGTGTATTTTTAGGAAATATGTGGATATATGGATATATTTAGGATATATGTTCAGCCTGTAGCCCTTAAGGAATCTGACCTTGAAGAGAAGAAATATAGCTGTGACCAGCCTTCAAAATGTTCTGGAAACAGACAGGACAGGCATTCTTGCTTATTATTTCAGCAGTAGGCGAGCCATGTTAGGTTGGTGTAGTTTGAGAAAGCAACTCAAACTCCAGGACTCTCCTAGCTATCAGATAACCTCAGTGTGCAATCAGAGGCAGAGAAATTGTGGGTAAAAATACCAAGTTTTTGGGATGGGATTTCCAGGGATCCTTAGCTCCTGGAGGTCAGGACAGTCTCTGCTGGGTTGCTTCATGTTCTGGTCCCAGACAGACAAGCTCTGACGGTATGAAAATGAGAGAAACAGAGGCATGCGGCCTGGTTCCCAACACATAATTTGGCTCTTGTGTTCTGCAAAGCTCTGCTGTCTCATCTTGCCTGTTTGGACCCTCCCTGGTCCCCACTGGCAAATGTTCCTGTGCAGGTGTGTGCAGTGCAAGCAAGGCTCCTTCCTTCACCAGTCATTCTGGTAGAGCATCTTCTAGGATGAGGGGGGCCTGGGCTGTGTCTTATCTTCCTTCCAAGGGCATTTGAACATGTATCTCTTACGTGTCAGGTGCCCTAACTATGACAGCAGCCTGTTTGGGGTGAGATGGGCTTTCCTCTGCTGCTGGAGCTCTTCTAGATTGTGTAGAGTAGTCGGCTTTTTGGTGGAAAGAAGAAGAGCTAGTGAGCATGGGACTTAGTCAGGAGTGGGGAGAGCTGGAGGTCAGTTTTGGTTTCACTGAATGTTGAGGAGTCAGATGCCTTCTCTGGACAAGGAGGAGTTATCCCCCAAACTGGCAAAAGCAGCTGCTGATTTGGGATGCTTCTGTTTTCAGGCAGCCTGGTGTACATTCCAGGTCTTGCCTTCTGCTGGAGTAGCTCAGCATTTCTGAAGGATGAGTAGCATCCTCCCAGCCTGTTTTCTGGACAATATGAAAAATATTGGGCCTGCTGATTCCTTTAAGGTTAATAAGTGAGTGGAGACAGCTATGAAGTGAGTCTAGGAATCTGAGCTGTAAACTTCCCATTCTAAATTTGTTCTTGGAGTAGGCAAAGATGATTCCCTGTGTGGAAGAATAACCTGTAAATCAATCCCTGCACGTGCTGATGGGCCGGGTTGTTGATGTAGGGAGCCAGAATCTCCATGTGCTTTGGGCTCTGGCAGAGAAAATGTAAACAATCTCCAGTTTAATGTCTGACCAAGGAGATGTAAATCAAACGTATGCTGAAGCCTTTTAAATGTTTTGACATTTTCCAATCCATCAAGGCCTTTAATTGTATTTTGAGTGAGTTGTTCTATATGTAAATACCAGTTAATGTTGAAATTGTTTATAGCCAAATTGTCTGTTTATGCAAATTGCATTGCAAGAGCACAGAGTTTCTATAGCAGAATAAAAATGTCTCTTTTATTTAATGCTAGAGATGTTTCCTGTGGCTGCTGTGGTTTTCACAGACAATGTAGCTCTTCTGCACTCTCAGAGCATGGTGGAGAGTGCCAGCCTCTGCAGTAGGGCAGTTATGGCAGCAGGGAGGAGAACAGCCTGGCTTGGGCATCGCGACTGGTCCAACTGCTCATGCAGCAGAACTCACTCCCTGAAGCCTGTCTCCTGTGGTTGTGTCAGTGCCTTGTTTCTGCCTGCCAGTGGGTTTTGGTACCTTCCACAGACCTTGGGAAACGTGATGTCTTACTCCGATCGGCTCCAGTGAGTGTATCAGAGGTGCCCGGCATGCTGCGAACTCCAGCCAGGCTTGCCTCTGCCTCCCTGTCCCCAGCTTGGGCCCAGGCATAGCCTCAGAGCAATATTGCGTTCAGGTGAGGACCTGTGTGCTGGTGGACAGGGCTCTGTAGGATTTCTCTATCCGGCTTATGTGTTAATTTGAGATTCTGGTGCAGAAGGCAACAGGCATTAAAAAGTGCTCCTGCTGGGTGAAAAATGAAGAGAAATCAACATGCTGCTCCCGCTTATGCTGTGCCTAAGCAGTAATCAAGATCATCACCTGTAGATAAATCTCATCCTGCCATCATACAGAAGAGGAGCAGTTACTATAGGCTCTGCCTCCAAGTTTTTAATCATTGGGGAACACATGCAAATTAATGGCTCACCCATGATGAGAATCAATAGTGCTGGAGTGTTTGCAAGCTGCAACTGAGATACGAGATGTATCTGATACATAGCCTAGGGAGCAGAGTTCACATCGGATGCAAGCGTCCCTGTATGGACTGCAAGGATTCTTTCATTGAATCTGGCTGCCTCTGGAGGAGGCCTCTGTGCCCCAGGACAACACTTCCTTTCTCCTGGATTTTTCAGTCAAACAACACTGTTGATTGTGCCTTTGTGTTTGCTTAATGTCAGTGTTCCTTGGGGAATACTGTAGAGTAATAGCAAGCTGCACAGCCTGAAGTTGGGCTCCTGTATTATTTCTTCATTAATATTTGTTGTTCATAAATATATATTCACTCCTATTTATCACAAGAACACCAATTACCAACCATAAATTCTAACTGCAGGGAATATTTCAGTCCAGTTTTATTAAGAAGTGATTTTTAAAAATGTTGCTGAGGCTTTTAGCCAGTTATGTGCTACTAAATATTTAAATCTGTATCTCTTGCTGCATGCTGAATTACAGCAAGGGGATATTTAATGCTCCCATTTCTCCAGCATAAATCTGTGAAAGATTGACTGGAAGAAAAACGCGGTCATGAACAGCCCACACAGATGCTGAGTGCTCACTCGTGCTGTACGCCCACTCGCCCGTACCCGCTATGGGCAGCCATCTGAATGGGTGATGGCGAGAGGCCCCCGCTGTCATTCTGGGGGTCTCCCTGCTGGCAGGAGGGGCTGGGGTGCCGCTGGGGCAGGGGACGGGCAGAGCTGCTCGCGGGCTGTGTGGAGCATCCGGCTGTCATGGTCTGGCACGTGGCGTCGCTGCCGTCGGCTGTAATAAGCAATGAGTGCCGGGAGGCCTGTTACCCACCAATTAGACTGTGAATTTTATTGTTTGACCATGAGACTGGTTTACGATATGAAAAGCTTTCAACAGTTAAATAGTACTAATATTAACCGCTCCCGCATGGGCTCTAACAGTCTCTCCCATTAAAAGTGTGATTAAGAAATTAATTCATCTGGAAGGGATTGGCATTCAGTGCTAAACAATGGAATAAAGATTTTCTTTTATTAAGGCTAAACCCCTGGCTGTGTGGTGAGAGGAGGCCATGTAGCTCTTGCTTGATGGCTACAGCGGTGCGTTCCCAGCTTCAGCTAAACGCGGTGGGAGGAACAAGCCCGGGTATGGTGCCAACCGCGAGTTCAGAGTGCGGGGAGGAGGCGGGTCCGGGTGGCGGAGGCGTACCCAGACCTGCTGGGATGTGTCGGCCTGGCAGGGCTCGGGTCACCAATGGGCCCCACGTAAAGCTTGTAAATCCCAAGAGGTTTGAGAAAACTGGTGATGTAGGAGGCTGCAGGGCAGCTGACGCAGTGTCTGCTCTTGGCCGGAGAGGAACACCTGGGTGCGCCCTCCAATCGCCTGTGCAGCGCTGCCTGCAGGGCACAGGATCAGGGCTGCCCGGGCTGTCCCGGCTACGCACTGGAGCAGCCACTCGACCAGCGCAGCTGGGCGCCTGCCCAGCCATGGAGCGAGGCGCGCCTGTCGCTGCATGAACCTGCTGAGCAGCTCAGCGCACTACACATTGCAATTAAAGTCTGACCGATGTGGTGGAAGCTTTGACATCCATCAACTAACTTATGCTGGTAGGAACCTCTAAAGAGCTGTTATTTGCTTCTGAAGAACAATCAGAGATTTCCCTTAAATGGCCCGTTTGGGAATGAGCAGGGTGGGCAGTGCCAGTGCTCCCCGTGCTGGGGCTGAATCATGATGGTTTCCCTCCCAGTGTCCCCCTTTCCTCTGCTCCTCTCTCCAATTCTTTTGCTCTCATTTTCTTATCCGTGATGGTTCAGGGCCTGTGATGGTCCTTACGAGAGCTGAACCCATTTCCTGCCCCCACTGTTTGTGTTCCCAGCCCTTCCAGCTCTTCATCTGCAGCAGGAAGGTCCCAGGCACTAGAGTTGCAGATGCACAAATAAAGACGAGTGAAGGACAATTCTACATGTTGTGGAAAGTATACACTTTGAAAGCAAGTTTCCTGATTGAAGAAAGGAATCAGATGGCTCCCCTTCACTCCTAGCAAAATGCCAAAACCAGAACAGAAGGAAAATGTCTTGTGAAACTGTCTCCCTGGCTGTGCTGGGGCCTGCGGGCAGGCGGTGGCACCACTGCTGCGCACAGGCAGTGCTGGGCAGAGGCTGGACTGGCCCAGTCCAGCAGCAGTGCCTGTGTTGGGGGCTGCCCAGGGGGAGCGGCTGGTTGCTCAGGACAGCGCATACTGGAAGACTGCAAAAGCATCTTCTCGGCTGCTTCTGACCGTCTCCCATCCAGGCAGAGTAAGCTAGGGATGGAGAGAGCAGCCTCCAAATTGGAGCTGCAGTGCTCTAAAGAGCTGTTGTTTCTTGGAGACAATGGAGGGCCGGGAGGCTTCTCTGTGCTTTGAAGGAGTCACTGTTTTGAATGCAAGTGGGAGCCTGCATATGCTACACTTGCATACAGACACTGAGAATATTCATATTGTGATTTATCCTATTCTTTTTCTCCATTGATTTTAATTAAGTTCACTCTCTCCTGCCAGGCCTGGGGAACAGAAGCAAAAATTAAAAATACTGAAAGTCAGCTTGCTTTGCACTTGAGTTTTCCCAGCCTTTCAGAGAACAGAGGGAAAGGGGGCCCACACCACCACACAGGCATTTCATGTGCTTTGCTAGTCCCCAAATAATAAACATAAAATTAAAATCCTGTTAGGAGAATCACAAAAGCTATTATAGCTCAGCAGCTGATATTGACTCTGATCAAATCTTTTATGTGATTTCACAGCATTCTGGGCTACTCACCATACACACTCTGATCCTGCTAGCTGTGGCTTGATTTTTTTTTTTCTCTACCCCACTGAAACAAAGCAAAAAGAATGGCAAGAAAAAACAATCTAATCTTGTGATATGAGTTTGTGTCACACTTTTAAAATGAGGTGCAGAGTAGCTGATGCTGCTGTATGCCATTTGCAGAGAGAGTTCTCCTGGGAGCGGGTGCTCACTCCTGCTTTGAGTGTGCTGGCCTCACCTTGCACACCGCATGAGCTGCTGCCCTGGGAGACCCACACGGGGACACTGGCCAATGAAGGTCTTATTTCCTGCATCAAGTCCATCGCTCAGAGCACATCAGTGACATTAATGCTGTCCGGAGGCTTTAGTAGAGATGCTCTATAGTGAGCCTTGCATGAAGTAATGTCGGAAGTTATCCTGGTGTAATGTACAACTTCTTAAACTGTCCTGACTTTCATTCACCAACAACTGGTGCCTGTGGTGAGGCAGCTGGGAGCTGGCACGAAAGGGCCCGTCTCTGTGGGGTGGCACGTCGCTGTGGCAGCAGCCGGGCTGAGCCTTGGCGGTGCTGCACCTCCCTCCGGCTGGGCCGGGAGGGGCTGACCGGGGCGAGTGGCTCACTGAGCTCCAGGGAGTTTGCTCGGGCACTTTGCTTAAAAATATCTCATTGTTTTCATTGCTTTTATTCTTGCGATAAACATTGTGATAGACACTGAGAATACCAGAAATGAGATGAATGTGTCCCAAACCTGCATCTCCTCATATTTACATAGCTACAGGTTGTGTAGCTATGAACAGAGGATGCAGAGGTGTGGAATTTTTTTGCATGTCTCTCTTAAATATCACAGACAAGCAGAAGCAGTCACTCAAAGTAACCTGGCTTAAATGAGAAACTGGTTAAAAGTCCTGTGTTATGTAGATATCTGTCTTCATGCTATTTATCAAGTTAGACTCATTTTTCATATCAGATAGGGTGATAAGCAGGTAAAGATACCTCTTACTCGACTCTAATTTTAATTAATATGGCCATCAAATCGGCTATGAAAAATTAGGAAACCTCAGCAAAAATTCTGGAGGGATATAAAACAGGACAATTTACTGTTTGCCGATCTGTGCTCTTCTCTAGTCATAGGCAGTCGTGGTGACTTAGTTTTTGATGGATGTCTGGAAATACCTGCAGCAATCTCTTCACAAAGTTTAATGACCTTGGGTCATTTAGTTTTTGAAATATTTCAACTACTAGGGAATAAAAATGGCAAGATTGTTACAATTACACTCTGGAAGGTCATATCCATCTACCTTTGGCTAAAGGTCTGAATTTCCTTAAAGCTACCACCATCCAGTGGAAGATGATCCCAGCTTGTTTAACTTGCTACACGCTTCGCCCAGAAGGATAATTGGTGAAATATCACAGAGGATATTATGTTTCACGGTACTGGCCAGCTGGCTCTTGGGGTATGAGCTTGCCTTGAGGAGACAGAATCCGATCATACTCCATTTCCTCAAGTCTGAACCCACTGGCAATTTCAACAGAGCAAGAATATAATGGGTTCCAAAGACAGGGTTGCAAACACAAGGAGAATAAGGACAGGGAAAACTCATGTAGCTGGGAGCGATTCTCTTCACGTTAGAGAACCCTTTGCAGTCCCCTGCTGGTTGTGCCACTGCCTGCTCTCCGCAGCTCCCCGGCGGGTCAGGGAGCCCAGCCCCGCTGTGGCTGCGAGTTCACAGCCCAGCTGGGCTTCCTGGAGGCTTCTCTTGATGCTGGAAGGAGATTTTTCTCTGTCTCTCCTTCCTTCTCAATATACTTGCTATGTAAAGAAAAGCTTGGGCCACTGCAGCACTGGCAGTGGGCCCCACAGCCCTCCCACCCTTCCTGGAGCTGCAGCACCCGCCAGGCACAGCAGCGTGCCCTGAACATGAGGACAGGAGCTGACAAATGTCACGGAGATGGAGGGCCTGGAAGCAAGTACCCCTGGGTCCAGCAGCTCATGCCCCGGCACATTTGCTACGGGCACACTGGAGAGCACAGGGGTGCCAGGGGCTGGCTCCTGCTGCTCGCACCTTCCCCCCGATAACACAGGGCTGAGCAGATGGGGGGCTGCTGGCAGAGCAGGCTCCCCGCAGGCCTGAAATGACTGCCTGGGGAGCTCACTGTGGGGAGAAAGGCTGGCGGCACAGATTGCTCTCTCCCAGCATGGACTCGGAACACTCTTCTCTGCCAGAAACACCAGGACGAGAGAGGAGTGCACCAAAACGGGCTAGAAGTGGAGCCCGGGCAGGGTGATGGAGGGGCGCGGGCGAGGGGCTGTTCCTTCCTCTGTGTGCGTGACCCACGGCCAGCGCCAACCCCATGGGCCGTGCCGCCCTGGCTCACCACCGCAGCAAGCAGCCACAGCTGCTAGAGGAAAAGCTGCATGGGACAGCTACCGTGGCAGAGCTCGGGGACACCGAGGGTGCGAGCACCCAGAGGAAGGTAGGAGAAGAGTTGTGGCTGCTGCCGGCAGCCCTGTCTGTCCTCGGCAGGCTGAGGAGGATCCAAGCTCCCTGGGACAGACCGGCTGCAGGCAAAGAGCACGGGGTTGGACGGCAGCCAGATCCTTTCTATTTCTGAGCTTGGCACTGGTGGAGCGAAGCGTGGGTTTGAGACTGCTTGCATTTCCTCCTGGGTGTGACTTTGTGAAAGGCCTGCTGTGTGGCTTGGCACAGAGAGACAAGGAGCTGGGGCGAGACTGGAGGGGCTCCGGAGCCCTGGGCTGGGGTGCAGGCTGGGCTGCCGGGCACTGAGCTCCTGTGTCTGTTCAAGGCAGGAGAAAAGGAGGGCACAGCGAGATGGGGCTGGCAGCCCAGGGTGAGAGGCTTTGGTGGAAAAACCTGTGGGATCAAAAAACAAAGGCAGAGGGGACACTGGGGTCAGTGGGGGGCACACTAGTGACACGAGGGCAGGTGATGTACTTCCCACTTAGATGAGTGTGTCCTGTGCTGCTCTATTACATCAAAAACAACTATGGTATAAATGTCAGTTAATTCTGAGCTGGTGTTATGCGAAGCTTCTGAGTGACGGAGTCTTCATTAAGCACATTTCTGCAGTCCTCTGGCTGCTCTCGTGCAATAGCCACAGTGACTACTGCAGACAGGCAATGTAGGGTCCAGCCTTTGGATTAACCTGTGAAAATCAATTTATTATTCCTCACTTAATCTCAGTCTGTGTATCATGTGTCAGCTACATTATTCAAAAAGGTGATGACAGCATACTCTCAGGTGGGTCACCTCTAGAACAGAGGTAAACTGGCTCGTCCTGGCTGACAGGAGCCACCTCAGAGAGAGCTCCTGCCCCTCACTGCCACAACCCCGGGTTGCTTTCTCGAGCTGCTTCCCTCTCTGGACGTGGCGGCCGGCAGCGTTGCTCCAGATACTCTTGGTCTGCCTCCTGTCAGACAACAAGATTCTGCTTTGGGAAGCAATTATTGGAAGCCGCGTCCATTCCCCAGCGACCAGGCACGAGGAAGCCTCTTCCAGGGGTGTCTGAGCTCCGCGGCAGGCAGCAGTGCGTGTGCCGGGGCCTTGAGAGGAGCCAGAGGGGCCAGGCTGGCGGATCTGTGCAGGGGCTGTGTCACAACAGTGCTACCGTGAGGAAAGGAGGGTTCAGGGCCTTTCAGATGAGTGTTTGCTAAATGCAAATGCATGTGTGAAATGCAGATAAGTGTGTATTAAACCTATCCCCGCCCTCTCAGCAGTGAGTGCCTGGAGCCTGTTTGTTTTGCTGTGTCTGTTTTACTTGCTAACTGTTGAGCTCTGCTAATCCCAGAGGTAGCTGTTGTGGAGACAGTTTGCCCCTCTAACCAAGGGTGATTGGGTTAATGGGAACCTCTTAGAGCTGCCAGGAAAGGAAACGTGCACTGAGGTTTGCTATTTTTGATCCTTTTCTTTCTTTGGTGATGGTCTGCTGGAGCAATATGCCTTGTGGCCTTTGCACGGGCTGTTCTCTTGCTGCACTTTACGTTTGGCTTTGGCTGTAAGATAATATAACAAAACCAGGGCTAAGCCTATCTAGCTCATGCTGGAGAGTGCTGTTGCCTGGTGATTCATCAGGTTGTGGGGCTGGCGTTGGGATCTATTCTTCAGGGAGCAAAGGTGGAGCTGATCCCACAAAGGAGGAGCTGAAGGAGGCCCGAGAGGCCAGGCGTCCCTGGGCTCTGACAGTCCTACCAAACCTGCAGCCAGGCTGCTCCTGAGCGCTGCCTGAGCCCTCCCTGGTTGCAGGGCCCAGCGGTGGCACCCACAGCTCAGAGCAAGGCTGCACCGCGCCGCAGTGGCCACGTCAGCCTGCCCCAGTGTGCCTGGAACCCCAAGCTCACCCTGCTGTCATTGCAAACTATTATTTATGTTTTCAGATACTGCTAACTCACAGATAATTAATGTCAGAAAGCCGCCATGGTGCCGTTGCTAATAGCTCAGCAAAAGGAGACACATTGGTCAATTAGCAGCTATTTGATCTGACAGTACCAGCAAAGGGCAGATCAAGCTGCCAGCCCCCTTGGCTAGTATCATGAGGATTAGAGATTTGTCAAGGCTCCGCACAGGGTGCTGGTGGGAACCATCAGAGGAGGGGAAGGCCCCGGCAGGCAGAGCCTTTGCCCAGTGCTCACTGCTGCATGTTTTCAGGCTGGACCAGGCACTGACTGCCTGGCCTGGGTGCAGAGATGTGCATGCTGGCCTCCCGGTCATCACCTTGCTGTCCTGATGTGGGAATGTGGCACAATAGTTGAGAATAAGGCTGCAGTGACAGACTGCCCCTTCGTGGGAGATAAGCTCTGTTCCCCTGGAGAAGCCCCTGTTATGACTTCTGCAATATTGGGGAAGTATTAAATTAGAAAGAGACCTCTGAGCAAAGGAGGAGTAATATCTGCATATGTGAAGGCCTCCAACTGTAGGCACAGCAATATTAGAGGATTTGTGAAGTTTAGCACTAGTCTTTCTTCCCAGGGCTGGCGCCATAAAATGAGACACCACAATTCACTTGGAAATAAAAATACACGGAGGATGTGAGTAGATCTGTTGTATCCCATCCCCAGAGGGGTCTTCAGCTACCTGAATTGCTGCTTGTTGCTACAGTGCTGAGACTTGGCTCTTCCCTCAGCACAACATCTGGTAGCTCAGGGTGCAGCAGGGCTAGGGGCAGTGCCTGATTTGCTTTTAGCAGCTGTGCTGCTCTCCCTCGTTAGCTCTCAGGGCCCTCTTGGTACCCAGGAAAGGGGTGAGAGCAGCAGGGGAGAATGCCTCGAGTGCCAGGAGAAAGGAGGAGCAACAGCTCACTATTGCCTTAAAGGCAATCCTCTGTGCTGGAGGATTGCTCCATGCTGCCCAGGAAGAGGTCCTCTTTGGAGTCGCTGTTCTCTGCAGGACTATATTTATATTTATATTGCGCCTATCACCATGTTGATAAACACTTTTTGGAACCACTCTGGTGGCAGGGGTAAGAACAGGAGATAGCCTGTTAGTACCTCAGCACTTCTGTTTCCAACCAATTAAAAAAAAAAAAAGCCACAAGACTTTGCTGTCTTTTGGTTCCCTGCTACTGTCTCCAGTCCAAGAGCAGAGGATGCCTGGGAGATCTTGTAAGGGGGCTGCTTGCCCCATGGAGGCAGCTCTGTCCTTTGGCAGCACTGTGTGCGTTTTCGTGGCTGTGGTACTTTTTTACCACCATTGTCTGAGGGATGTCTGTGTCAGTATCTGGGATTACTTTTGCTTTCCCATAGCAGGAGACTCTGATTACAGCTGGTCTTCTTCAGGAAATTGATGCTTTAATATTCAGTCTTGTCAGTTGAGGGCTAAATTTTATTCCTAGAATAACATTTAATTAAGCATGCTGGCTCGCTGTCTGTGATGCACCAGTGATCTGCACAGATGCACATACCTTCATCAGCTCTTTTAAAACCAGCTGGAACTGAAGTTAGAGTAAACTGTAAAATTTATGGGTTGTTCCCTCCCTTTTTAATTAGCACCGTAAATGTGTGACAAGAGGCCTCAGGCCAGGGGAAGGAGTCATTTACTTGTTTACTGGTACCTGCCTTGCTCTGCAGCCTTGTCCAGCAGCATCCCCCCTAGATGGAGCTCTGCAAAAACATTTGGAAGCAAGAAAGCAGGAGCCTCGTGTTGCCCCACACCCACCCGTCCCGGCCATCCCAAAAGCCTCGGGTCTGCGCTTCGCAGCCCCGGGGTGCATGGGCAGGAGCGGGGTCAGGCACCAGCCCCGTGCCCGGGTGGCCTCCTTGGTGCCCGGCCTCCGTGGGACCAGGGCTGCCACCCTGAAGCCTGCGGTGCCGCCCTATGTTCTCTCTTCCTTGCTCTGTGCCCCGGGCTTGCAGGAACAGTAGGTGGATGGATCAGCTTTTGCTCTGTTCAGGGCCAGGTCCTTGACACCAGGATCCCCCTCGTCCTTTCCGTGAGTGCCCTCCAGCACACCAGTCTCTTTCTGGCGTGAGGGATTGTGCTCCAGGGCTGGTGGCATCAGAAGAAAAACTGGTATTTGTTGTAGTCTGGTGCTGCCTTTGTGCCATGAGCGTCTCCTTCCCTCACAGCTCTGCTGGCCCCTTGCCTTCCCTTGCGCGCTATGCGCACTACCACTCATCTGTACTGCTCGCTAACGGATCGCTGATCACTAAATAGGTGGAAACCGAGCTCCAGTGCAGAATCTGGCATTTCATAGGTTCTAGACCAGAGGGGACTGCTCTGCTTATCCAAGCTGACCTCCTGCCAAAGACCTGCCACAGCGGAGGGGCAGCAGGAATCAGCTGTCCAGGAGGGTCTGCAGCAGGAAGAGCTAGAAGGGAAAGTGCAGCTGGCTCTTCAAGTGCACCCTAGATATTCAAAAGCCTAGCAGTTGTAAGAGGCAGTCAATTGAGGAGAGTGATGGGGATGTCCCTCCTGATGATTCTGTTGTTATCAGCCAGAAAATCTTAGACTGTAAGTAGCAAAAATGTGTAAATGACTGGAAAAAAAAATCTATCATTGCATGAAATGGTGATGAAGAGAGATGGAGACTGAGCTTCAGCACAGCTGATAAGGCAGTGGAAGAATGCAGGAGAGAAGTTGAGTAAAGCAAGAGGTGTGGAGGCCCAGGGCTGAGGCAGTGCATTTGTATACTATAGAGGAAATAAATGTTGCATCAACATGACCATTACTGCTTGTGCAGATGGCTAGACATTACAGAAGGCCTGGGCAGTTTTCAGACAATTTGGCATTAATGTATACAAGGGCAGCTGGAGTCTGGAAGCTGGGAATGGTGCTGTGGGAAGGGCTGGTGTACCTGAGATGGTTCCCAGGGCTCCCTAGTACCGGAGCCCCTGGAAGAAAGGAGCAGTGGGAGGACAGAGAGCACAGCAGGGAAGGTTCTTGGTATTCATGCTTAGCTTAGAAGGAAAATAAATGAGTTGTTCCTCTCTCTTTTGTTACCTCTTGGGAGATTTCAGGTAACCATGCTGGAAACTACCAGTATGAATCTCTGACGGGCAGAGCAGTGTGAAGCTTCATTGCTATCATTTGCACCACGCAAGGACTGGCACAAGCAACTTCTACTTTCATGAGTATTGTGCTGCATCATGACCACAGGAGGCTGGCATATCTTTCCACCTTATACTTGGCTCTTGCTAGTGCTATTACTCCTTTGATTTCACAATCACTAAATTCACTCACAAATTTTATATATATATATAAAAGACACACTGTCATAAAATCAGCTAGCTGAGCATTCCCCAATGAAAATGAAATGCTGCTGCTCCTCAGAAGAAGTGTTGGTTCAGGATTATTTGTCTATTAAATATTTGGCGAAGTCTGACTGCAGCCCTGGTGTCGTCCTCAGTGCTCAGCCCTTTCCAGTCCCTGGGTGCAGCCTCCTTCCTGTGCCTATGAAGGCAAAGCATCCCATGCTAGGGGTCTGCGCTACCAGTTATTGATTGATCTTTCTTGCCACCACAACTGGGCAGTTTGAATTTGTGCTGGTGGATGTGTTTGGCTTCGCAGGGGCAGAGTGATTTGTTGTTTCATCAAGCAGGAGTCTGCAGAGCTGGCCTAGTGTGGGGCAGAGCAGCTGGGTTCTCATTGTCCATTTGGATATGGGCTGCAAGTCTGTAAGGCAGAGGTCCCATCAGTGAACCTGTCATCTCAGCTGTGGTCCATCTTGTAATGATGCTACTCACAGATCTCCTGTGCCTGGGCTTGGGGGCTCCAGAGCATTTATAAACCCTAGAAAAACTGCTGTGAATTCTGCTATCTTGACAGATAATCAGAGATGTTGGATCAGCTGCTGACCGCTGGGGAAGTGGCAGAGGTAGGTACAGTGCTCAGAGACTCTCTGGAGGGCTGGAGTTAATGCGTTTGACTCAGACTGCAGGAGCAAAATGTTCTGCTGTCTCAAAGCAGTGCTGGAGACTGAGAGCAAGAGAGCTGTGCCTGGCCTGTTTAACAGGGTGTCACTTCAGACGGGCTGCTGCTGCTGCGCTCTCGCAGGATGCAGCTGTTTCCTTCTTCGTCTGCCCTCACCGTAAGCTCCCGGCTCTGCAGAGTGAGCTTGGTCTCCCTGCCCTGTGCACCCCTACTCTAACAGGGCACATGGCTTTGCTTGTCCCTGTGCTTTTTTCATTGTGAGTCAGCAGAGCCTGTTATTGGGGAAGCTCAAAGTTGCAGTTGTTGCCAAGAGGTGTCTGGGTGCAGCTTTTGCTCCTGGACCCCATTGCTGTGGAGCCGATGGTGCCCTGTACCATTCACCTCCTCATGGTCTGGCTTTCATGCTGGTACGTCTTCAGAGGTAAAGTGCTTTGATTCTGCCTAAACTTATGAAGGGTTTTCATAAACAGCTGGGATGGGACTGCTCAGAGAAGAAATTTCGCTTGACCAAGTCTCCATAGCACCTTCATTTCCAATGCAGGGCTGATGATAGGGAAGTGGGATAGTGCCAGCACAGGCATTGGGAATCACAAGCAGGAGCCCAGGGCGTGCACTCCTGTCTTTAAGCCCTGAGGAGTAGGTAATAATAAACAATTACAGCCAACGCATCTGCCCTCTGGTGCAGCCAGATGCAGGCTGTTCTGATCCTCAGCTCAGAGCTGCCTCTGTTAAATGGAAAAACATTTTTCTTCTGACCTTCATTAAACAGTATAATTTCTTTGGCATGGCACAATGCCAACAGCCTTCCCCATACCCACACTGCTCCTACATTATTCTGTATTCAAGAAAGCAAATGTAAACCTTGATGTTTGCTCTGGTTCCCATGGGATATGTGCAGTGACAGCTGGAGGCTGGCAGGACCCTGGAGCACCAGCTGCTGGTCTCAGAGCTGGTTGGGGAACATGCAAGTGTCCGCTCTTGTTCCTCTGATTCACCTTCTGTAGAGGCTGCTGGGCTGTGGGGGTCTCCATGGCCTTCAGCCCCTGTCCTAGAGGTAGCATTGCTCCTCTGTTGGGGCTTGCTGCAGCAGTCAGCTCTGCTGTGTCCTGGGATGGGTGCTGAGCTTGGGCTGCAGGGTGCCCAGCCTGGCTCCGTCTGAGCCTGTATAGCATGTCCCGCTCCTGTCCTAGGAGGCATGGCAGTGACTGGCACATTGCTCCCTGCATGCTCCTCGCCCAGGCAGCACCCCATGTGTGAAATGGTGATGTCCTGACAGCTCTGCCCGTGACGCTGCTCTCGCAAGGAGCGCTGTGAACTGGAGCCCAGCCAGCAGGAAGGTTGCAGTCCCAGTTTGCACAGACGTCTAGCTGTCTGAAGGTGGAACCCAAAGTGAAATCAGGAACCAAATGGCAGCTCGGGGGCGAGGTAGGTGAGTCATGGGAGCGCTTCGACAAAAGCTGCTGCTGCCTGAGCGAGCAGTGATGCCAGCACAGCCAGGAACCTGGGGTGGCTGCGAACAGGAGCTGGTACATAGCCCAGATCCCTGTAACAGCTTTCCCAGCACTCCCTCGTGGACAGTGCTGATTTTGATAGGCATATAACACAGTTTCAGGCTTATTATATTCCTAGAAAGAATGGAGCTTGAAAGATCCCCCCGAACCAAATCCAAACTGCAGAACGATCAACTCTTGTCAGCTTTAATGCTACTCACCGGTCCATGGCTGGGACAAAGGGGACAGGGTTTGCAGGTTCGGCTCTTGGCCTTTTTGGGGCACCTTGGCTGCTGCTCCCGCAGGTAGAAGAATGTTATAGCTGAGCCTGGAGCATTTTGCAGAGGCATTTCTGTTGGCAGGTTTATGATCTTTTCTGCCTCAGCTGGGAAGCCAGCAGGACTGAATAAATCTACAGGCCAACAAAAGCCCTGAATGTTTTCACAATTGCCAGGATTTTATTAATTTACAAGTACATTATTGAATTTCTTCCTTCTTAACAACAGCTTTCACTTAGATGAGAACTCCTTTAATGTGTTTGGTTGTGCATGGTAGGCAAAGCTAGTAGAACTCTGCAGGGAAGTCACCTGCCAAATATTTGCGCCATTAAAGCCAATAAACTGCAAATGTGATGAGACCAGTTTGGTGCTTTCATTTGCCAGGTCTTGGAGCATGTTGCAAAAGGGGTCTGCCTGCCTCCCCTTACAGGGTGCGGAGCCGGCCCTGGGACAGGGACCTGGCTCACGGGCACCCAGCTTGCTTTCTATAAGGCTCTCCTGCACAATCTGCAAGGTACACCAACACTTAGCACACAAAGATCTTCCTTAATCCCATTCTCTCTTAGTTCTTTGTGTTTCTGGCTATTAGAGAGTAAATTTGGCATCTTTGCCTTTTCCACCTCAATAGTATCACCTGCTTTAAAATACATGCTGCCAATTCCATTGAAAGGAACCCATTGTGCCCAGAAACTGAGCAAACTGATACAGCACTACAACATTTTCCATGGCTTCTGGGGTGAAACACTACTACTTTTAACCATGTTTTGGGATCTGCCAACCTATTCTGTAACAAGAACTAAATGAGCTGCTGAGACCAAAGCAAAAGAGCAGGGTGGCAGATGGTGTGTGTGGGCTGACTGTCAGGATTAGAGCCCCTGCCCTTGCACGTGCACCTCTGCCTTAAGGAGGGATGAAAAGCCAGAAGATGAGAATTCCTCCTGGAGGTGGGCAGCACATAAAGCAGTGCCTGCCATAACCTGTGGTGACAGTGGCTCGGTCTAATTCGGAAAGACAGCAGAAGCTTTGCAGCCCATGTTCCCAAACCCATCTTTGGTAGGTTGCTGACTCCCTCACAGTGAGCAGCACTGCAGTTTTGTTCCTATGATCCAAGTGGCTTTACACATGGGCTTTAATTGAATTCCTTTCTATTGCCCGCTTAGTCAAGGTGATATTGCCCAAATTTACCTCGCACCTCTGTTCCCTCAGCTGTGATAGGTCTCACCTCTGTGCACAGCCAGGAGACTGTTCAGCACCAGCTGCTCCTCAGATGTGTGTGCCATCTCAGCTGCAGCTTCTGCTGCTGTGCATCTGCAGGAGAGCAAGGGGCAGCAGGTGCAGCTCAGCAACTTTTTCTGCAGAAGTGATGGGGCATATGCAATTTTGAGGCTGCTTTCTATCTGTCAACAGCTCCTGTCCTAGACAAATCCTCTTCATTCTCAGCTTCTAATTTACCTTCTCTTGTCCTTAAGGAATACCTTCTCCAGATTTCACTTATCCCTGGTCCTGGCCTCCTCCATTGCTGTCTTTTCCTGACCCGCATTTTTCACAGAGCATCAATCCTCAGCAGTGCTTTCTGTCAGATCTCATGTTCTGCAACAAGCCTGCAAGGTTAGTGCTTTCACAGGATGCCTTGCTCTGCTTGCACAGTGTCTTCTCCATGCTGCAGCCAAGGGCAGTGGTCCATCCTGCCATGATACGTGCTTGAGAGTACATGTCCCATCCCCTTAGGTGGATCTCCGTGGAACTGCTTGTTAATCCTAAGCATTGTTTTCTGCTAGTGGCTGATGCTGCGATGTGCTGGTGAAGTGGCTGGGGCTGGCTCTTGGTGCTGAGTGTCTGAGCAGCGGTGACCGGGTAGCGAGGAGCGGTCAATGGGAGTGCTGCTGCCCGTGCCCCCGGCCCGGGGGCATCTCTCTGCACAGAAGCCCCGTCCCACAGGGCAGCCAGGTGGCAATCTTTGACTGGGGGGCTAGGACTCGGGAGGGATTCGGCGCTGCCATTGATGTTGCTGTTCTGATTAGGGAAAGGTTTACCTTACCGGGCTGTGAGGCGCTGGCCTGGCAGTGGAGCATGGCCGTGAGGTTTCCCACCACCTATTCCTCCCTTTGGAATTTCCCAAAGTTGGTGGGCTTGTGTAGCAGGCAGC
This sequence comes from Anseranas semipalmata, assembly GCA_013399115.1. Lineage (NCBI taxonomy): Eukaryota > Metazoa > Chordata > Aves > Anseriformes > Anseranatidae > Anseranas > Anseranas semipalmata. The sequence continues at coordinate 210,825 of VXAA01002703.1, read as the reverse complement.
CCCCTCCACTCCAAGTAACAATTAACAGGAAATATCTTCAAGTGATTAAAAAATGTAAATAGGTTAACTATTGCCAAAAAGAGAAAAGAAGAATTAAAATGGCTTCTGTGGGTACATTTAAAATACAATCAATAATTTATGAGACAATTCAACAATGAGGAATTAGGAGGCTCCAAACCCTCCAACATTTTATCTGCAAGGGAAAATGTTTAAATTATTTATTTTCCTTCATGTGGCTCATGCTGTGGGGAGCCCCCTCACCGGCCAGCCCATCGTGCTTGGGTACCTTTCTGCAGGGGCTCCCCGCGCCCTGACCTCGGGGCATGGGTCTGGGGGCCGGGGGCTGGCACAGGCACAGGTGCTGCTGCTGCTGTGGGTGCAGGGCTGGGAGCGTGCTGCCGGGCAGGGTCCTCGCGTGCTCCCCACCCTCACCTCGGCCCCAGCTGGGGCTGCTGGGGGAGGAGGGTGCTGCAGCTCTGGGATGCCAGCGCCAACAGAGCTGCAGGAGCCCAGCACTGGGCCGTGGTTAACCCATAGTGAATATGGCAAAGCTGGAAATGAAGAGGAGTCCGTGGAGCGCGTTGTCCGCCCCATGAGAAAACCTGTGTGCCATAAATAACAGAAGGGGCATATGAGCTGCTGTGAAGAATCCTTCATCATCTGTGAAAATACGCCCGGTTTTCCAGAAAAAAACAAGCATAGTGAACTGAAAATAAATGGCATTATTAGCAGAAAGGGAGTCCCTAATTAACCAGATATAGTCCATTACTGTAGCCTTCAATTCATTAAATTGCATTATTACATAAAAATACTGATGATGTGCTATTCAGTATATCTGGTATTGTCTTCCTAATAATTAGCTCTGTAATTGTCAGTTTGACAGGGTAATTAAAAATGTTTAAAGATGTTGTGTCAGCCTTTTCTCCTTTGCTGAGCTCAGTTGGATCTCTCTGGAAGATGATTTTCTACCTGACTCAACCGCAGTTTTGTTTTTGATTTATAATGTTACAGGAATGACCAGACTCGTGGATTACTTTGATGTTCCTGCTAGGCTGATTTTTAAAAGTAGGAGAAAAATGAATCCTAATGCCATTTTTGTTTACTTTTAGGAAATCTGTGGTCCCATCCCCCAGCTCATGATATCCATGGTGTGATTTTCCTCTGAGCAGTTGTACGGAGGGAGTGCTGTGAAATCTGACATTTGTAGCCCTAAATCTTGGTTCTGTTTGCTGTGTAAAACCTTTCATCCTACATGCATCTTTTATGAATGGACTGAAAAACGCAAGAAATAAAACATGTAGCTGCAAGTGTCGCTGCGTGCAGACCAGGGCTGCTCAGCCAGCACAGAGCAGGGCAGCCCCAGGGTGCACGGGGCCTCTCGGTTTGCAGGGGCACTCGTGCAGCAACGCTTCTCGCAGTGCCGAGCGGCGGTGTGACGGTGGTAGAAAGCTGCCAGAAGCGCAAGAACAGTGGGTCTGCATGCCACCAGAGGGGTGTGTGGGGCCCGACGCCCTGAGCATGCGGGGAGCAGGATGGGAGCCTGGATGTGCTGGGGAGCTTGGGGTCAACCAGCTCACAGCTGGAGCAGCAGGACACAGCCTGGGACCGTGTGTGCCCATGCCCTGCGCTGGGAACACGCTGTAAGGAGGTGGTTTCTGGAGCACTTCATGGCAATCCCTCTCAGTTCTGCTGTTTTAGAGCAGTAATTGTACCTTTGCATGGTCAAAACTCTGACTGATTTCCCTTATCAACAAAATAAAACCAAATATTCATTACTGAGAAGTGATAAATAAATCTTCCCTCACACCCAGGAATTTTGCCAGCTAGGTTTTGGCTGGATGGGAGTCTGTTTGTGAAAGCTTTCAAGAATTTTTGAAAATATTCTGCTTTGAATCATTAAACAAACAAAGTGATCTGGTCTTCTGGAATAAACAGTAATCACATGGAAGTGAAGTCTGAACTTCTTTCTTGGCAAAACAATTTCCAGCACTTCTCTCTCTCTCTTATTTTTACTTTTGTATTTGTATTTGTTTATGTTTATTTTTATTTTTGTTCTTGGAGTCTGTTTCTTACACCACATCTTTTCTGTTACAGCAGGCTCCATAAAGATCACGCTTACCAAAGTACTTACAGCATGTTGCTTAAAGAGTCTCCTCCCCACAGTCCTTCCCCTCTTAGCCAGAAGCATGTCTCTGAGTCCAGATGGCCCAGTTCCACCGCTCTCTAGCCATTAGTTTGTATTCAGTATTCATAATTGCTTTGCTAACCGAGAAACTTTACAATCTGTTGCAGGCCATTATATGCAAAACCATGCCCAAATAATTGATCCCCTGCCATCCAAATTGCAGAAGTGCTCGAGCATTTTGTAATCTTACAGAAAAGGTTTGTATTCTGAGTGTTTTGAATGTATATTAAAATAAACTTGACAATGAGATAACAAGGCATAATTTTGCAGCGCTCTGTCATTAAGTGCTCACACACCCATACCTGTGCAGTGGGGCAGCGTCCTGCTGGGAGCGTCATCTCTAATGCAATATCTGGAGCTGAACCGATGCAATTTACTCCTGTGATGTTCCACGTTTGCCAGCCCCATCTTGCCGCTATCGCAGCATGCTTGCCCGTTCTCGGCGGGGCCAGCAGAATACCTAGTGCTCGCGCTGGAGAAGGGCACCTGCAGCCTCTCTGCGGGGCAGCTTCCCAAACGGAGCACATGAGCTGAAAACCCTTGGAGCAGCAGGTTTCCACCCACTCCCTCGAGCCCCAAAGGGGAAGCCAGCGCTGGCAGGCCCTGGGATGCTGCAGCCACTGGCTTCAGGTGGGAGAAGAGGCTGCAGCACTGCTGAGGGCTGTTGCTGGCTACCCGCCACAGCCACCCAACGCCTGCCCTGGTTGGGTCCTCGGGGAGCAGGGCGGGGAGGTGCACTGGGAGCAGGACACGGGGGAGGCAGGGTGCAGGCCGGGAGGTTTCAGGAGCTGGGTGGAGATTATGCTGTTTTCATTATTCCAGGGGATTCCTCACCTAGGAGCCGAAGAGGACCTGAACAACCGCTGTGGCTGCAGCTGAGCACCTCCCATGGCTATAGCCACCGCCAAAGATTTCTTGCAGCAAGAAGTGAAATTTTCTCTGCTTTTGTGCTATTCGGTGTTGTCCAGATCACTGCCTCTGGAGCAGTGGGGCTGGGCTTGCTCTGCCCTGCTGAATGGTCTCGGCACCGTTCAGCTGTTCAAAGCGCAGCTATTGTGGGCACTGGGAGAAAAGCATCGGTGGACTCTGGAGCTGGCCGCTCATGGTGGGTGGTTGGTGTGGAAACAGTGTCAGCACACCTGGCCCCCGCAGTTCTGATGTGCTGATGCCTGTTTTCAAAATGCCTTGTTTTTAATATGATTCATGTTGAATGAATCCTTAGGACGTGAAGGCAGGAAATATGACATAAAGCCTTATAAAGGTTTCCAAACAGAGAACCAGCAAGGTCTCCTGTAGGATGATAGATCTCTCCTTAAGTCATAGGAGGAAAGGCTCCTACAAAGAGTAATAAATTCATACATTCCACTAGTCACCAGGGTTATTTCCCACAAAAGAATTTATTACATGGCATACATTTCCCTGCTCACAATAATGAGATCTGGGCTCTAACATGTGACATTTATGACTGGCATTACAAAAAAAAAAAAAAAAGAAGAAAAGAAAAGACATAGTCTTTGAGAAAAATATGTGGGGCAAATCTCCAGTTCATATATATGGTATATTCACCCCCTGGAACAGCGGGGGCTGGGCTGGGTTTTAACCAGGGAGCCAGAAATACTTTTGCTAATGCTTTTCTGGGGGAATGAACCGCCGTAGGAACACCCATCCCGGCTGCCCTCCAGTTCTGCCAGAGGCGCTGCCCCCAGCCCGAGGCGGCACGGGGGGCACAGCCCAGTCCCGGCATGGTGGCCCCAGTGGCGGTGGCTGTGGGGAGCCCTCCTGGTGGTGCCGGCCCCACACAAGCGCGGAGCTGGTGCTCCTCGGCACAGCCGCTTGCTGCTGAGCACCCTGCTCGCCTGCCAGGCCGTGCAGCTGGCAGCAGAGGAAGCCCCATGGAGCTCACAGTGGAAGCTCTGGCAAGGCAGAGCAGCACATTTTGGGGAAGGTGCTAAGGGGTAGGGAAGGCGAGGCAAGGATGACTACCTTTTAGCTGAAACCCCCATGGCTCCTGCACAGTATCCAGGATGCCACAGAACATAAACCCGCTAGGAAATCCTAGGAAGATTGTATGGAAGGTCCGTATCCTACCTTCCCTTCCCAGCATACACTCCTTTCTCCACCATCAGGAGGCCAGACAGAGCTTGCAGGAGCCGTGGTCTGCTGCTCTGAGACAACCTGCCTGCTCCCTGTAGGAGGTTTCCTAGGCTCAGCTGTGCCACCTGCCTATGTGCAGGCTGGATGTGGAGACACCCAGTCCCTGGTGCTGCATGCCTTCTGGGCTGCTCTCAGATGTGAGGCTAGGATCACCCCTTCACAGCAATGCAGACACCACCAAGATCTGTTTTGGACTGGAAGTAGTTGCCTGCTTTCTCCAGCGCTCCAGCATCCCCAGAGACATGGACTCCCAGAGCCCCTGCAGAAACAGGACAGGAAGGCATGGGATATCCCTGGCTTCTTCCAGGACAGCAGGACAGCTGACCTGGTCAGGAGGGCTTTAGACCCCCAACATGCTGAAACTGTGGCCCATGAACCTCTGACACTGCAGGAAAAGCCCATTGTGCTCTGTGCTCCAGAGCTCCCCATGCATCTCCCTGACATCACATAGCAAGGACACTTGGAGCTGCTCTGCTGCCTAATGGGGTAGTTTGGATATTACAGCCTAAAATTAAAGAGCTCATTAATTACTATGCTGAAAGCCAGGCTCTCTTTGAGCCTGTTCTTTATCATGATTAATGAGGCAGCACAATCTCTTTCCCCCTTTATGTAATCTGTCCTGCCAAAGTGGGATCCACAGTCCTGCCTCCAGCTCCTCCTCTCCTCCTGCTTGTCAGTAAAGGCATGAGCAGAGGTTCAGGGTTGAGTATTGCCCCACACACCACGCTTCTCACACCTCCTGAGCATGAGGTGCTCCTTGCTTCTGCCAATGCATTTGCAGAAAGGCATTTGCTTCTTGCTGGGAAATAGTGCTTCAATCTGCCTGGGCAGAGGGACAGGCAGAGATCTGGGCTGTAACAGCCCTGCAGTGTTGGTGGAGCTTCCAGACAGAGTTCAGATGCACTCTGGCTCCTGTGCCTGGCTGGGCTGGAGCAGGTCTCAGCCTGCCGCTGCTGACCCATTTTCTTGGCTCTGCCTCATCTGTAACTCATGTGTAGCTCATTTCCCTGCAGGAATTGGTTCTTGCTACCAGGGCACATGTGCCCAATCACCTGTGCTGGAGAATTGTACCCACCCCACTTCTGTTGGTGACTCTCCCGTGCTCAGCAGAGAGAGTGCTGGCATGGCTTAGGAGCATGGGGTATAACTGCAACCTGCTATGGATCTGGAATTCCCCTCCTGTTGACAAGTTGCCTGTTTCTGAGATTTCCCAGTTTTGCTGAAAAGGAGGTGGCAGGCAGATGGGCATGCCTGTCTGCTAGACGGTCACTTACTACCTGGGAGTTTCCAGTTAGATTTGTCTGCAGAAAGAAAGCAAGACATTACTGCACGCAGGGCTTGTTATGCAGCTTAAACCTTGGATATGTTTTTTCAATAAAATAGATGAAAACAATATCAGTGGCAGCAGCATGCACAGCGCAGTGCAGCTGCAGGAGCCCAGGCTGGATTATGCAGATGTGTGTTGGAGAAACTAGCCTACCTTTGTGTTTTGTAATAAAACTTTACACTTGCTCAGTGTGTTTTAATTAACTCTCTCTGTCCCTCCTGCCTGTGGGAGGCATCCAAACCCTCTGCATGGTGCTGGCAGGCTTCTGGCTTTTTGCAGACTGCAGCAGCTGCATCTAATGCTTTCAGAACTGAGAGTGAAAAACATCTGCCTTGGCCAGTGTCTGCCATGCACCCTGTGCCTGGAATGATGCCTGGCCAGCTGCTGGGCTGCCTCCACAGCAAATGGTCCCGACAGCAGCAGGGGGTGAGGAGAGCATCCCCATATGGGGAACAGGGTGCGAGAACTGCCCTTTGTGAACATGATGCCCAGCACTGTGTGAGAAAGGTTATGCAGGGAAAACCCAGTTTGTGAGAGAAGTTTGGCTCATATGGCTTCCTGAAACAAAGGCTGCGAGGAGACATGGTAGCTCTCTGGGGGAATACATGTCAGTAGCAGCGGTACTATTTTGTTGCATCTGAGGAACATCATTCTGAAATTGTCCAATATGAGCAGGAGGAAAACTTCAGAACCAACGCTCTGCCAGTTATACATGAGCCTTGCAATAGTAGGACTAGGTCATGCCCATGTCCTCCTTCCAACCCAAGTTGTTGTGCTAAAATTGTAAACCTAGGACACTCATTTTGACAATGATTTCAGTTGCAGCAACAGGGAGTGGCCCAGACCCCTGCCTCACTTCCAGGAGTGAATTCAGCCCTGGGTCTGTGTGTCGTGGTGAACCTCTCTCCAAATAGAACCAGCTTTCATTCCGTCTTCTGCTTTCCCGAGTGTAAAAGCTGTAACTCCAAGGCTGCAGATGCCTCCCCTGTGCCATGCGCCTGAGGATGTCTGACTGGGGTGTGCAGAGTGGTGCCCTTGGTGAGAAGTCGCTGGGTGGTTGTTCATAGCCCACAGAGAGAAGGAAGTTCTAAATGCAGATGACAGGAGACATGTCTCATTAGACAGTTGGAGCTGGTAGCTAATGAGGGGCCTTATAGGGCAGCAGGCCATGGTGGCTGTGGGGCATCACCCACAAAACCTCTGCTCTGAGGGACACCATCCTACCATGCCTCTTCCCTGGTGAGGGGTTTTGAGGGTGAGTGTGATCTCTAGCCTTGATGGAGTGGCAGAAAACTAACACCGTGCAAAAAGCATGTTCTGCACGTGCTGTTACACCCGCAGAACATGCTGTCCATTGCTGAAGCAGCCAGATGCTGACTCAGGCTGCCCTGATGACACAGGTGCGCATCAGAGCCACCTGTGGATCCCCAGCATGGCTCTGGCAGCAGGGGAGTCACCAGCTGGCCTGGAGGGCAGATCCTGCAAACACGCAGCCTGTGACACGCTGCAGTGCGCTGCTGCGGGACAGGAGAGTTTGGGCTGGAGGTCCCTGATGAAGGCTGATCAGGAGATGGGCACTGGATGACCCTAAGCATGCAAAGCAGGGTCCTGTGCTCTGCAGGGCATGGCATTTGGTGTGTATACTCTGCTTCCTTGTACAGCTGAGCATGAGCAACACAGAACACCTAGACCCCTTTCTGCTCAGATGAAGGATGCAGCTGTCCATTTTGGGGCTGGGGAAGGGAAACGAGGCTGGCTGAACACAAGGTTACCCTGACGTGTGGTACGGTCTGCCCCTTCCACTGTGTGCAAAAGATGCAACCCTTCTTGATATGGTGTGTGCATGCAGAGAGGCTCTTCTGAGCAATCCCATGGGATGCTCTGGACATTACCTGCATATATAATTGTCAAATGTGCTCTCTGTGTTAATCTCTTAAGTTTATGTACCTTGCTTACATGTACCTTGGTAATGTCAGGAAAGAACTAGGAATTATGCTGTGAAGTTGTTTGCAGGATAAAAGTATCAAATAGTACAGGATTTATAAAATGCAGTGATGGAATCTGGTGTGATGAAGCCTCTCCAAGAGCACTTCGAATAGTAGAGGTAATACCTCCCAGGGGAGCACCACATGCTCCACTAGCATTTCAGAAGGGGTATGTGCTTGGGTATTAATCCTCTGATGACAAGGCTGTCAATAATTGATACTTCATGTATAGCTTTTATACAAAGCTAGAGGTCTTCTTGGAAGCCTTGAGATTAGCAGAATGATTGAATAATTGATATTACATGTTTTATATGATTTTGAAAAATTCACAGTGTATGTTGTCTGGGGAGGAGTCCAATTAAGGTTGCAATTCAGCCAGCCCACCTCCCTCCTTGCTTCTCCACCTCCTAAATCTGGGAGGCGGGCAGGTACAGAGGGAACACACACATCATTTGCATTGCAGAAAGAGTGAACTTAATGACAACACTTCATTTGCATTTTCACTGAGCAGAATGGAAGTAGAGAGAGAAACGAGGTAAACGTCCCCTACAAAGCCTAAGGACATCTTTACTTTCGTATGTGTGCCAGGAAGCCCAAGCTGTAGGGCAGCCTGTTTTCCTACACCAGGAGAGGGGGTGCCTGGGGAGGGGCCCTCTTACACACTGCCAGGGCTGCGCGATGCACTGTCCCGCCGGGGGGAGGCTGTGCCCCGGGCCAGGCAGTGTGCAGTCAGTCCCGAGGATGGGATCACCAGCCAAAACGGCTTTTAGCAGACCAGAGTGCACCCCGATAGCAGCATCTCTGCCCCTACTTCAAAGAGAGAGGTCTGCTGGCACCTGCACCAGCCTCGGCAGCACTGTGCACGCTGGAGGGAGCCCAGAGATCAGCTGGCAGCAACCAAAGTGTCCGATACTGACAATGCACTTGGCCGTTCGTTCTTTGTGTGCTTCCGATGCCTGTATCAATTGCTTGATCCTTCAACTCGGCTCAACAAACAAGTTAAGTGTGATTTACTCCTCATTCTTGCCTTGTGATGTGCACGGTCTCTCCGTGAGCGCAGGCACTCATGCTGCGCAGGACGGATGGGTCACTCACGCAGCACCTGCCTGCCAATGCTTCCTGGGGCTCGCGGACCGAGACACACGGGCTCTGCCAAGGCACCAGAGGCATTTGCATTATTGCCAGAAGCCGTGTGTGTGAGGGGAGATCTGCTGCCCAGGACCATGCCAGGTGCCCCTGCGGGGGCTGGGGCTCCGTGGGCGGGCAGCACAGCCCCTCGGGGTACGGCGGCGTTCCTGCTCCCCTGCGGCCGTTCCCCAGGCGCTCGGGGGCAGCCAGCAGCATAGGAACGCTTCCTCCGTGCTCAGGGGGGCGAGGGCTGCCTGCGCCCGCACAGCCCCTTTGCCAGAGTCCGGAGGAAGCCGCTGCAGCCCAGGATGGTGCCGCCAGGGCAGGGGAAGGTGGGCGGCTCGGAGGTGACCAGGGCCAGAGCCCATGGGGCACCAGTGCCTGCAGCCCAGCCTGGAGAGCGGTGCTGGGGGCTGGCACCCTGCCTGCCTCCACGCGCAGCCTCAGGCACTGCGGCTGCGCAGCTGCAGAGCCTTTGGAGAGGGGGAAGCCCTGAGCACTGTTACTATAGTTACTGCAGGGCTAAGGGTAACAGGCAGAGATGTTTAAAAATTGATTGTTCTAGCAACAGCTCATCCTTGTTTGGCAACATCAGGCGCATGATGTCAGCTTGCTGAGCGGGGGCCCTGCAGCCTCCGAAAATCCCTCATCCAAGAAGCATCTTGTGCACAGGAAGTGTGTGGCTCCTTACAGGTGTGTGCAAGAGCTGTGAGCTGCCCTAAGTGGAGGGGATGCAGGAGGGTGCTCTTGAGGCTAGACTGGTGGGTGCGCTCTGCTACAGCTCTGAGGACGGTGCAGACACAGTAGCTGCTGCCAGCTGGTGCATGAGGAAAAGGCTTTTTGATCTGGCTGTTAATGGGTCACCAGTACTGAGTATGCAAGGATACTCCGGGGGCTCCCATGGCTTTGCAAGGCAGCCACCTCCTGCAGATGTGGCTGCTCTCTCTACTTTCCCAGCTCACACTCCCCCAGTCCCTGCAGGGCCCTGGCAGCGAGGGCAAGCAGAGATCAGGCTGGGGCAGGGAGGCTGGAGCTGCCTCCCAGGCAGGGACCCCTCCCACGAGACCCCGGCTGGGCAGGAGCTGCGTGGGCTGGAGCCTCCTCTCCCTGCGCTCCTGCGCCCAGCAGCTCGGTGCCCGTCCTGCCCTGCCGCGCTGCCTGCCCGGGGATGCTGGAGCGGTGTCCTGCGGGAGCCAGCCTGCAGTCGCAAGGAGTGGCTGATCCCGCTCAGGAGGCAAAGGAGTGCAGCTTGGTGCCCAAGCGGCCTGCTGCGAGCGGGGAGTTGGGCTGTGGTGCTGTGTGCGCAGCCTGGCTGGCAGAGACTTCCACTGAATCGTTCCCGATGCTGCAGCAGCCACAAGTAATTTAGCAGCACAGGGGATGCTGAAGAGCACTTCAGAATTGTTTCTAGGGCAGGAAAAGCCTGGCTGAAAAAACAACAAATATTGCGTTTGTTTTGTATAGAGAAAATGGCTGCCACAGTGTCAGGACATTGTGTAAAAAGTGCTTTCATTCTCTGTAAATTAGCTCCAGGGCTTGTCCTCCTCCTGTACTTCCTGCAGAGCTCCAGGGTGGTTTTTATTCACAGCACTGAGCACTGTTGCTAGGAGTCAAAGAAAAGCACGAGTATTTGTGGTTTTACTTTTCCAGACACCAAAACAGAAAGTTGACCCCGCAGGCTGCATTCTGGGTAGATTCCACCTGGAAACAAGCAGCTTGTGCTAGGCAGTTTCAGAGCTGACTTCCTCTGTGTCATGAGGCAGTGCTGACACTTTGGTCTGGGGTGAAAAAGGAAATCTTTTTGCAGCCTCCCTTTCTCTCTGTGGCTATCCACCCATCCCACGCAGAGGGCATTGTTCCCAAGGGAAAGCAAAGCAGCATCAGCCAGAAAAAAAACTTGGGGAGATCAGGATGAGCAGTGCTCTGAGTAACCTCAGGAGGTAGCGCACCACAGGCGAGCCTTGTCAGAAGCGCAGGGGTGAAAGGGGAGATGTGCTTTGCCCCTGGCAAACCCTGCCAGCACCGAGCGGGCAGTACGCATCCGCAGGGAGCAAGTGCCTCTCCTGTGCTTGGGTCAGCCTCCGAGCAGCTGTCGGGCTTCACCCGCTCCGTGCCCGTCCTGCAGGCCGCATGCGGGGCAGGCGATGCTGTTATTGTTATTGTTGTAATTGTTGTTGCTTCTTAACTACCGCCCCCATGGCCCTGCTCTCCCCCAACCCTCCTCACCAAGGGCATCAGCTGCCTGTTGCCTTTAGGGCGTGTTCCCTCCCCGCCCCCAGCCTCACCCGGAGGACACAAAAGGGAGGGCAGGGAGCGCTTGGGGGGTGCTGAACCCGGCCCGGCCCGGCCCAGCCGCAGCCCAGCCGCAGCCGCTCGTGTCGGATGGTGAGTCGCGCCGAGCCCTGGAGAAGAGAAACGTTGTGATCGTTTGCATTTCGTGTGCGGGGAGGTTAATTACAATGATGGTGAAGACAGTCATTGGCACGATAATTTGATTAGAAGGGAGCTTCGGTTCTCGGAGATCTAGCTACGGGCAATGTGTCTCTCTGAAGCAGCAGGGCAGCAGTAGTCTGTGGAGGGGGGACTGGGGAGAGCTTTGGTACGATTTCATGCACCAGTTGGAATATCTTTATCTGAGTCACTGCCTGTGCTTATAAGTTCCTGACTGCGAGCAGGAATGATAAGATCTTGAGGCATTTGTGTCTGTGCAGTAAAGAATTAGGAAAGATACATTAGCAAAGTTATTTAATTGCTATGCACCAGTGCTAGGAGCTTGGGTAATAAACAGGAAGCTTCAAAACTGCTTATTTCTGAGAGCCAATTTGAACTATTTTTTTGTTGCTGAGACCTGCTGGGAAGGTCTAAACAACTGGAAAGTTAACACTGGAAAAGCTATAACCAGAAAAGTCAGGTTATACCTTTCTCTGTGAAAGACGGGAGGCAAAGGTGGTGGAGAGTTGGTCTATGTTAACGTGGCATTTCTGCTGCTGACAAATCAAGAAAGTGATCTCAGGTGCATAGATATGGATGTCCTGGTATGCAAAGCAGGAGGTGGGGTGGTGGTGGGTGCTTACTGTGAAAAATGAAATGCATGATAGGAGCATCAGCTCTGTGCAGATCTACAGAATGAGAAAGAAAAGGCCAGGCTTGCAGGGGATAGCATGTGCTGGATGTCCTATGGTGCCACAATTAAAATGGTCTTTTAATTTCCAAAAAACATGGAGGATGGTCTCATGACTCGGAGTTGCAACCAGTACAGGAATTCTGCGTTAGCCCTCATTTTGATAGAGGGGGACTGGTCACAGAACTAAACTGTTGTGGTGGCTTACATGCAAGGGATTGTGACTCAACTATGTTTGTTACGTGTGAACACAATAAAATCCAATTCAGTAATACAGACATACACTTGGTGTTTTAAAAGGGCTAACTTGACTGTGTTGGAAACAATTGAGGCATATCATTTGGGAAGAAAGATTTCAGGAGAAAGACATAACTGAGTGAAAGAAAACAGCTGAGAATAATGAATATAAATGAGAAGACATGTCTTCTGGAATGCTGAGAAAGGGCAGAGAAAGCTTCACTGGGAACTGGTGACCCTGCAAAGGAGGAAGGGGTGCTGTCAGCCAGGCTGGAAGGCCAAGTCCTTTCACAGATGCAGTATTAAAAACAGGCAGAAGTCAGGTTCTCATATCAGTGTGCCCAGCTCTGCTCTTTATGCAAAGGTGGGAGCTGGTATGTAAAAGTTGGGAAGAGCTGCAAGATGATTATAGAGAATGAAATTTTGCCATAAGGTGAGAGCCTGCAGGAGGGAGGTTTTTTTTTTCCTATTAAAGGTAGGCTGAGGAAGCAACTTCTGACCATAAGTACTTATGTAGGGAATCGAGCCCTGATAGCAGACTGCTTTGTTACCTGGCAGACAAATGTCTAACTATATGCAGCTGAAGACAGACAAGTAAAGATTAGAAATAAGCTACACAGTGGAAACTGAGAGTGTAATTAAGCACTGAAGCAATGCACCTAGGATCTCTCCTTCACTAGAAATGCTGCAGAGAAGATCAAATCTTCTCTTTTTAGAAAGATTTGTGGTTGTTAAAGCTGGAATTAATCTAGGGCAGTCTGATGGCCTGTGCTTGGCACAAGGTCAGCCTGGGTGATTATCAGGTCCTTCCTGGCCTTATTACCCACAAACGTATATGCAGATAGGATACAGATGGTCCTCAAAAATCAGCTTGGCAAGGCCTGAGCACAGGGGATGCTCCAGATAAGCAGCTGGTGTAGAGCTTTGTCAGAGCGAGGTGGCTGGGGGACCGTGGCAGGGAGCAGCTCTGGTCCTGGTGGTGTGCTTACAGGGGTGAAGGGGTCACAGGGGAGGCGGGAGCAGCCAAAGGTGGTGCAAGGCCCAAGCTGGGGGGGGAGAGAGAGGGGCTGTGCCTGCGGAACCTCCCTGGGGTGGTGTGGAGCTGCTGGGACTGGTGCTGTGGGGGGGCTGTCTCTCCTGGCTGCGGGCTGCCTGCTGGCAAGGCTGCTCTGCCTCAGCACAAACGTGCGCCTTTGAGAGCGCCTCTCTGAGAAGTCTCTAACTTTGCTTCAGACAGCATCCCTTGTTGATGCTGTTTTTCCTCTGGCAACTCCTTTTTAAGGGGTGGGGGTGGAACTAGAAGTGCCAACACTGAGCTATTCACTGAGCCCCAGACCTGTGCAGGTGAATCATGGTTTCATTTACCTCTGAGTGCCCATCAGGAATTTCCCCATCTGTTTCCATGGCTGACTACTGGTGCATTTCACTTTGCATTTAAGTATTGTTATCTGTATTTGTCATGCCCATGGCAGTCTCCCCCAGTTTTTAGTAGCTGTCAGTTTAAGTTATGGCTGCCTAGAATGGATTATATAGAGTCTTATTTGCATGGAAGAAATATTTGAATACATCAACATGTCTTGAATGCATAAGATTTAAACCACACGAGTATGCCCGTTTAATGTATGGGAATAAGGAGGAATGAAAGCAGTGTTATTGCCACACAGCTCTTTCAGTAACTTTCAGCAGAGTTGAGCCTCGGGGACTTCTGAACTTGAGGTTCCATCGCGTGCTCATGCTGCATCTCGTCTTCCCGAGGACTGCTGCAGCTCCAAGCATCCTGTTGGCTGCTTCCAGCAGAGGGGAAATGCAGTGGCTTGCTCTAATGCAGCAGGAAGCAGAGCCCAGGTTCACAATGTGAGGATGTCTGGAGCAGGGGCTCTCTTGCCAACAGCTGTGCTTCACCAGTGGTTTCCCACTGTCCTGTGTTGTGCCTTGCTTCTCAAAAGCCCTGCAGGCTTTTACTCTGTTCTGTCAGTCTCTTGATGCATCAGTAAGACCATGAAGGGCAATGACTGTTTCAGCATTGGTCTTAGCCTCTGAAAGGCAGCACTTTCCTGCTCTTGTGACCCCTCTGCTCACTGTGATCACACATGCCAAATAAATTGCACCTCTGGCCTTGTCTTCTGGGTTAGGTCATGTGTTGATCCAGGATTTCCCAGTCTCACACCATGAAGCTGAGCTCTCTAAAGCAACCTGTGGAGAGCTGGGTTTGGCGCTCAGTGGGTGTCTGCACAGCTTGTGCTTCCCGGGGACTGGTCCAGCACCTTCCCCTTGTTGCTGCTAGGAGTGGTTGCTGACACCCTTTTGATGGTCATCTTGGGCATCTTTGCCAGCATTTGCATATTCCGCCTCTTACTAGTATTTGTCTGCACTTGCCTTGGTTGGCAAAAACCTTTGAGACGGGCACAGTATGAGCCTGTGGCATTGTTCTCTGAATCTGCTTCTCCTCCTGCTTTGGCAGGTGTGAGACTTACAGGGCAGTTAAACAGATTTGCTACTAGCTAGAGCCTTGCGTATTTTTTTTTTTTTTGCATGTGTTTTCCCTCCTCTCTACATAAACGCACAGACATCTGGGTCAGTCAGTGCTGTCCTTCTGTTCCAGCTACTGCACAACATCTGCTTGCTTTCTTACTACTTAACAAAAACTTCCTCTCCTTTTGTCTCATATATGCAGTTCTTCATCCTGTAGCAGCTTATGGGCTTGTCAGTTCTGGAAATGTTTGACATTTGCTCCACTCCTAGACACTTCCTGGCTGCTCCATGCTTTCTCTGCCCAGATTTCCAAGTGGTTACACCTATGATATGTTAAACTTTTGAACCCTACAAGAACAGTCCCTTTAGAATGCCAAGGGACAGACTGGTCCTTTCTGACTGCTTCTCCCTGTAACGTAGAAGTTAATTTTGTTGACCTGCAGCACTGTCTTGCCTGAATGTTGTGGTTGTGGTCTTGTTGCACAGGGTACGACTGAAGTGCAGAGCACAAGCACAGCCTGCACCCCAGAAAGCTGACAGGGGCATGGTCCTCCTCCGCTTGAGCTGCTGACCTTTAGCATGGGCCTGTCTTGGTACCTCTGATAGATCAGCAAGGATCACTTTACATTAACAAATACTAAATATGGTGTCTTGTGTAAAGGGCTTTTCTTCAGACTAAGCAACTTTGTCAGATTCTCCTGCTTTATAATCCCCTGCATTCCATTGTCTTTTTGTTTGACTTGTATTATTCAAGCTCTGACTCAATTCTACCATTGTGCAAATCCGGTGGCTGGATACTCTTGTCCATTGATTCATGGCTGGCACCGAAATACCCTCTGACATATGTAAAATGCTCCTCTCTCTGTGAGCCAAGATCTTGCTAACCTTCTATGCAGCGCTTGCAGATTAGAATATGAACAGAGGCACTGAGTGACACTTGCAGCTATTCCTTCTACACCATGCTAGCTCCTGTGGTGGCATTTAAGCTGTTCTTAGTATCAATACTATTTCTACCTACATGTACAACTTCTTAGAGCTGACAAATTGCAATGCGTTCACAGCTCTGCCTTTTTCTGGAGCTAAGGCTGGAGATCGGATTTGGAGAGCTTTGTTTCCATCCTGAAAACCCACAAGTATGGGGTTGGAGCGGGCACATGGGGCAGGGCTGTCCATGACAGCGCTTGCTCTGCAGCCGTTGGGGTGCCCTGCAAAGGAGCCTGCTTTGAGGCTGGTCCCCTACTGCCTCCCTGGAGAGGAGCTGTTACATCCCATGCTGAGCAGGACCTCCCCAAGCACTGGAAATGCTCCAAAACATGAACAAACTGCTTGAAAACTTGGTGCGGCGGGGGTCTGTGGGTGCTATGAGCTGAGGAGTGGGGACCTGAGTGACAGAGTGAAGCGCGTGCAGCAGCCTGCAGTCCAGCTGCGCAGGCTAGGCTGCCTGGCAGTGGCAGGGCCCTGGTGTGTTGAGAGCCGGGCGGCACAGCTAGTCAGTGCTGACATCTGCCGGGAGGCTCAGCTGGTCCCATAGCCTGGGGGGAAGGAGCCACCACCAGCGAAGTACAGTGCACAGAGGATGGGAGAGCCAGCAGTAGCCCAAAGCTTCTGCTTTCACTTTGCCAGCTACAAAGCATGTGGAGCTCTGTTTCTTTGTGGGTAGGTGGGCATCATAGAGGCCCAGCCTGGTGGATTGGAGGAGGAAGGGTGCCTGGTGCCGTGGGGCAGGCTGTGTTCCTCCCACCCCAGAGCTCTGCCCGTCACAGGGCTGTGGCAGGGGGCTCAGCAGCGCCCAGGCTCTGTGGGCAGCAGCACCCTGCTGAGAGCGGCCGGGGAGCAGAAAAACCAGGCTGTGTGGCCGGGCAGATGGTGCACAGGGATGTCTGCTTGTGGGGCCCTTCTGAGGGGCTGGGGCTGATCCTTCAGAAAGGCTCCTCTTCCTCGTGGGGCTGGTCTTGTATGTCTGCTGCTCACCTGGGAGCTGAGCGTAGGAGCTTGTGGAGTGGTGTGCCCCTTCTGCAGGCTGTCCAGAGTGATGTCTGGAGGGTTTTTGGTTTGTGTTGTCATTAGGACTTACATGGGGAAAACGTGTGACTGTAACTGGGAGGTGAAAGCTAACAGCTTGTCTCAGCTATTATTATACATGCCAGAAGCAGTAATGATTAAAGGGACCGCACTGTGAGGTAAGGAGATGCCATCCTGGAACCAGATGACTGGGTGATACAATTAAGATAAAGAAATCACATATTGTTGGAAATAGGGAAGCAGAAGTGATGAAATGTGTGATTGGGAAGTGTAGGAACAGGATGAAATTAAAGAAAAATCACAATAAGGAGCAGAAAATGAGCAGGACTTGGAACAAGAGATGCAGTTCTTGAGAAGATAAGAAGAGCAGAAATAAATTGAGAGCAAACATCCTTGGCGTAGAAGGAGACATACAAAAAAATCTTTCCAAACTCTATTAAAAATGAGTTGCTGTGCTAAAATGAGAGCATTACAATGTAAAAGAAATGACAATGTTAAACCATCAGCCTTTATGGTCTTGTGCTCAAGGAAGGACAGGGCAGATGCTCACAGGTTGAGCTGTGCTACTGTGAGGTTTTCTGCAGAGGCGCAGACCTGTGTAAATACTGCATGTCTTAGAAATGGAGCACTTAAGATTTGTAAACAGGGATACTGTAGTGACCCTCTGGTAAGGGCTCGATGACCACAAATAAAGCAAAGCCAAACGCTCCTCAGACATGGCTATTCCCAAACAAAAGCTTTCTGTGGAAATGAGCAAGAAGCTGGCAGCAGCTGAAAGGTGGTCAGAACCATGAACACCAGGGTGGCACAGCTGGGTGACATTCAGGCAGCGAGGTGTGTGTGTGTGATGGGGCTACTAGTGATGTGACGAGAAGCCTTGGGCAGGGTGCAACAAGGCACTGCCAGGCTCTGCTGGAGAAGTCAATGGTTGCTGGTGGAGCGGTGCTGGCTGTGCGCACTGGTGAGCTTGTGCTGTGTTACAGCTCTGGAAAAGCTGGGGGAGACCAGACCTGTCTCTGCAGACAAGTGTGCCATCGGGGCTGCTGCTTTTGACTAAGATAGGTGATGGTGAGTGGTGTAGCTGCCAGAAAAGGAGTGAACAATGCCATGGAGTGTCCAAGAGCAGATAAAGAGACTGAAAACCTCAATGAGTGCGATGGTGCTGGGAGGTGGCTGGGGTGAAGTGCCGATCTCCTGTGGCAGAGCTCCTCATCTGGCACAGCTCCTGGGGCTCCCTGCTGATGCACCTGGGCGGCAGCGCCAGCGGCCCAGGCTTGCTGATGGCTTGCCTGTTACATCTTCCAGGAGCAGCCCCACTGCGGGACCCTCCTGCATGCAGGGGCTGGAGCTCTCACAGGGCTGGAGTCAGGGCTGCATTTACAAGTAGATGCAAAACATCCTCAGTACAATTTCCCGCTGGCAAGATATGTGCACATATGTATGCACAGTCTCAAGAAGTGCCTGAACGGGAGGAAGAAAAAGTACAAGGCCTAGTGATTTGCTATTTTTAAATCCTAGGGAGGCTCCTGGACTTGCTGGTGACAGGGCTGCATAAGGAGGTTGGTAGCATTGAAATGTGTGAAAGGAATTCTGTCCTTGTGTTGAGTACAAGATGTCTGTGCTGAGCTGCAGCTCTGAACCTGTCACTGCCAATGAGGAAATTGGCTGTCTCCAGAAGGCAGAAGGGAGCTGCTGCTGTTGACAGCTTCCAGCAGGCGCCAAAGCCCAGAAATACGCTCACTTTACAAGACTGGGCATGTCCCTGGGGGCAGTGTGCTGGCCATGTGTGACTCTGAGCTGTGCCCAAGCAGGAGAAGACTGGGCCAGCTGGGACTTGTGGCTGCAAGGAGCTCAGGACCCCCATGGGGATGCAGCATCTGATGTAAGCAGTCACCATTCGCATAACGCTCCCCTGGGCAACCCCAGTGGTGGCACTGCTCTTCTCAGGGTCAGGTGCCTCTGTTTGTCCCAGGACATGCTAGCCCCGTGGCCTCAGTGACTTGGTTTTGTCTCCCCACACCCAATGGGCACATCTGCCTGTTCAGGCGTGCGACGCAATGGCTTGCGAGCCTCCTGCCGCAGCAAGGGGAGGCTGCCTGGGTCAGGTCAAGATGAAAGTTGTGTATCGGCTCTGGGGTGCTGGGGCTCACGACAGCTGGGGACCATGTGAATTTAGCCTGGGTGGCCTGGAGGCCTGGCGGGTTGGGTCCTTTCATGTGTCTGTGCTATGCCAGAGAAATCTGTCACATGCTTGGGGGATGCTGCATGGGGTTCGTGAAGTGCAGTCCCTCGGGATTCCCCCACAGCCCTGCGTGGAAGGTCAGCACACTGTACTCCTTGAAATTATTGAAGAGCTGACAGTGCACTTCCCAGGATGGTCACATGAGATGGATCCCTGTGTTTCTTCTTACAAATCACCGATTTAGAGATTTTTTGGTTACAGAGCAGCAACAAAATAATTACATGGTTAAATCCTAAATCTTGGTGTGGTAGTTTCATTGTAGGGGAATGAGTGTATGTTGTCCTCCTTTTTTGATGCTTTCAGTGACTCCTCATTTGTTTTGAGGAAGCTGTATACACAAGCCACAGTCCTGTGCAGGGAGAAACTTTTATCTAATTAGTGAAATTGAACTTGGTAGATCTGAGAACTCAAATTCATTTGATGTTTTACTTGCAGCTCCCAGACTAAGTGCGGTGTGCTGCTCTGTGGCACAGAAACCGGCCGGCAGCCAGGTGCAGGCAGCAGAGGGAGAGCCCCACAGCGCCCAGGTACCTGCAGAGCAGGGTGCAGCTCAGGCACGATGTGCACAGAGCGTGTTGGGGGTTACAGGTCTGGGTTTTGTCTTGGACAGTGCTCACTGGGATGGTCTGTTTGGACAATGAAATTGAACTTTCTCTGTTATGTTCAAAAGTAGGTTTAAATCAGAGCATTTTCAGAACAGCAGAAGGAGTGCTGTGCTATCTGCTCCTGTCCTGGCAGGCTGTATTTGCTGTTCCCATCCTGTGCTACTGATCAGGTCGTAGGTCCTGTTTTCTTCTTGCTGTGTGCAGTAATGCTGTGGAAACGCATCATAAAACTCTAGTTGCTGATTCCAAGATGCATTTTTTCACCTGTCATTTTCTCCTTGACCCCATGCAGAGTTATAGGATAGAAGTGAAATTCAAATCAGGCAACTGCTTTATCTGCTTGACCTGCATTTTTCCTTTCCAAACTAAAAATGAGCAAGTACTATGACACCTGCACAGATGGGTTGAGTCAGGGTGAAGATTTTAGCTCTAACACTTTATTCATTAAAGCTTAACCAGGAAAATATTTTCTTGCACACATGCTCTGAGCTGTTTAGGGCCTCAGAGATGCATCTTCCCCAAGACTTGCAGGAGTTTAGCATTACACCTTGTGGAAGGGACAGTGCTGACATCTCTGATCAGAGCCACACAAGTGTAATGATGCAGTAGGCACTGGGTGCTGGATGTGTGCAGTGGCTTGTCTCTGTGGCTGTCTACCTCTGAATTTTTTGTTTCTAATCAGCAGAAATG
Source organism: Anseranas semipalmata (assembly GCA_013399115.1). Lineage (NCBI taxonomy): Eukaryota > Metazoa > Chordata > Aves > Anseriformes > Anseranatidae > Anseranas > Anseranas semipalmata. Next base: position 190,657 of record VXAA01002703.1, on the reverse strand, counting down.
TGTGAGCATGGAAGTGTCCCTGTTAGGATGGCTTTATTGGTGACCTTGAGGTGAAAGATGCAATCTTCCTCTTTCAATGATCTGTCAATTCCAGCATTTCCTCCCCAGTGAATGCTTTGTGTAGCGCACAGAAACAGGTACTGTAGCTCCATGTAACTGAATTGATTTCAAATTCATAAGCAAGAATAGTCTATTGTATATTAGGATCTAGAGCTAAGGCTTGGCTGTTAAGAAGCCATTTTTTTGGCTGTGATGGGCCTCAGGTGAGGGCAGGACAGTCTGTTTCCTATGGGAATCCCATGTCGTTATCCTGTGTGTTTTGCCCTCTTGAAAGCTCAGGGACAGATGACTGCACCGTGAATGGTGAAATTGCAAGCACACAGGGCTTGTCTAATTCTTTTTTTTTTTTTCCTCTAGTTGTGGATTACCACATTTTCTGAATTTTGGTAATCCCCCTTGTCTCCTAGCTAACCACATATAGTTAATACTCATTATCTGGTACTCTGAAATTGTTTTTAAGGACAACAGTAATGTCTGTCAAGCAGTGGAGAGTAGAAATCCAATGACCTTCCTCCAAGGGTGCAATGTTTGCATTCTTGGGAAAGTCACAGTGATGCTGAATGAGGAAATGCAAACCCCAGGACAAGGGCTTTGCCTTTTGGAATTTTTGAGTGTGGGGGGAAGAAGTCATGAGTATAACATGAGTCCAGCAAAGTTAAATGGGCCCAGAATGTGGTCACTCCTTATGACTTTGTGCTGCCAGTGCCTCAGGTTCAAATCATTAACATTAGTGAGCTGCTGCAAAGTACCAGAGTGTAATTTTTTTTGGTAGTGTCTGAATTATTAAGGAAACTTCTGTAGATTGCAGGGCTACAGCCTTGACCCAGACTGAGATCAGGCTGGGAAACTTTGGCTCCCGTAAGGGTCCCTGAGCTGTTCACTTCTGCAGGTTACCTCTGGAGCCCTGCAGGAGCTGTGGCCACTTTGAAATGCTAAGAGGAGCCTTTCCTTGCTGTGTGATTCTGCATGCATGTGCTCTCAGATCTGCTTGTTTCAGCGCGTTGATCTTGGTGCTGCCTGTGCGAGGGCATACTGGCACGCGGAAGCTGCCACCTGTTCTCACCATCTTGGTGTGCAGCTCGATGTGTAGAGGGGGTGAAGGCAGAGACCCCATGTCCCGCAATCCCCAGAGCTTCAGGGGATGGCAGTGTTATGGAAGCCCTGTGCTGCCCACATCCCGTTGTGGGGGCTCCAGGACCTGTTGGCCCCCTCTGCCCTGCGTGCCGCCCTTGTGGCGCAGGAGGAGCGAGGCAAGAAGCACTCGCAGGTGCCTGTTCCCTCGTGGTGCTGGAGCTGCCCCTGCTGCCAGGCCTCTCCACTCCCTCGCAGGCTAGTGCGTGTCGGCAGCTCGGACCTGCAACTCTCCTCCAAATCGCTCGCGGACTGAGTGTGGGTGGAGTGCTGCCGAGGCGCTGACAAAGCCTGCCTCCAGCCACCCCTGCGCAGGGCTGTTTTCCCTGGGGCCGAGCGCTGGGGTGGAGGAGTCAGGGTGCCCTTGGGCCACTTGCCTGCAGGTGTGTGGGGCACGCAGACATGCCATGCGTCCTCCCAGCCCCTCTCCCATGGTTGTTTCCTTTTCTGTCCTTTTTGTGCCTTCCTGCAGGCTTTTGTGGCTGCTGTGCTCTGAAGTAAGCAGAGGTTTCCCCTCTCACAATAATGGAATTTAATGGAATTGAATTCCTACTGGGCTAATTTCTGTGCAGTAAAAATAGCTGCAGTGATGATGCATATGTCCACTGCCACCATTGTGGGGGGAAGTATGACCTACTGGTGGTAGAAACAGGGGACATGGTGACAATTTTTGGCTCGTCTTGGTCCTTCAGCTGTGCAGAAGTGGTCCCGAGTCTGATTCCTGCTGGGGCAAAAGCCCCAGAGGCAGGGAGCGTCCCCAGGGCTGTGCAGGCTGGAGCGTGCCCAGCCCTGGCCGTGTCAGCAGGGCAGGGCCCTTCCCAGCACAGTTCGCTGCAGCGTTGCCAGGGAACACGACCACAGCAGCGTTTCAGAGAGACACTAAGCCAAGGCCATGGAAGATGGTCAGGAAGTAGGTGGAGAACGTGGGCAACAAGGAGGCTGATGGACTTTGTTATCAGACTGTTGCTGCGTGGGGTCATCCTCTGTGCCTCCGTTCAGTCCTGGATTTGCCTGTGGCGCTCAGCAATGTGGTGGCTAAATAAAGGTGCATTCCCACAAGGATAATGCCACTTCAACCTTGTTTGGTGGTCTATGTCACATGAATGGAGATGAGATGAAGATAAAAGTAAACTATTGGAAAATTGGTTTGTTTAATATAGGAAGCTGGGGTGTCTGCCAGACACTAGTGTGGATGAGGGCAGAACCTGTATTCTTATAAATCTTATTACTCTGGCACATGTCACGTAGTTGAGGGTCTGAGTATTTCCCCAGGCACGGTTAGAATCGGAAAAGGGCCCTAAACCAACAGGAGGAAAGTAAATAGAGAAAAGTCATAGTTCTGTACAGGAAGGAGAAATCAAAAGCAAAAATATATATAGGAAGTATCTGGGAAGCCAACACTTGCAGAAAAGGATGTGGGTGTGAAAATGCCATGCTGCTGCCAAAAAGCAAAGAATTATCACTTTAGGATGTATTAACATGAGTGCTGCCTGTATAAGCCAGGATATAATTGTTCCCCTGCATGCAATGTCAGGGAGTAAAAATCATTTAAAAAAAAAAAAAAAAAAAACTTAAATGTCTTCTAAAAATATAGAGAAATCGGTGAAGCACTGGAGAATTTCAAAAGAAATTGAGATTTTCAAAAAACATGGCTCACAAGGAAAGGCAGAAAGAATTGAATCATCAGTCCGAAATGGGACAACCAGTGTGGGGAGTATGACAATCTTCAAATACAGGAAAGGTTATTACTCAAAGGAGAACACTTAGTTGTCTTCTGTCCTTTACAGTCTTAAATTTCTATGATTTTGAAGGACTGGGCTACTGGTTTCTTGCAAATGAGATTATAGATGAGGACAAACAATAATTGATCTTTGAGTCTGCAGTGGGAAAAATCTGTTCATTCTAAAGGAGTTTTATGGCATCAGAAACGAGAAAAAATGTAGGAGATCTAGGAGATCTGCAAAGGATGTTAGCACAGCAGAGGCAGATGTGGTTGTACAGCACTGAGGTGCACAGCAGGGATAAGGGCAAGATGAAATCATAGCTAGATTTGTGCGGGAGCTGAGATGACCATCAGGAGATTCTGTGTGCAAAAGTGTTTGGGGCTGCCAGCTGATGGATAGGCTTGGCATTAACATGTCTGGGGGGCTGTCTATGCTGCTAAGTAATTTTGCAGAATGGGAGTGGATCAGTGAGTTGGAGCAGTTGTCGCTGAGGCCCTGACACCTCCTGTGTGTGCAGTGTGGAGGTTTTACTCTGGGCTAGAACTAGTCTCATCCTCTGCACCTACCATGTTCTAGCCTTTTGAAGCTGACCAGTGATGCATTGGGTCCTTTGTGCCCTGATTATGGGTTAGAAATGTTCACTGTGCAGCTGGAGAAGAGTTTTTGGTTTAGATTCCTCTGAAAGAAACTTTCTCATGTATAAAACTTCAGCGGGAACAAAATCAATGCATGGAAAATGGGTAGAATTGGGAAACTTGCTTCAAAGCCATTCTGCTGCTTTACACCAGAATGCTAAAGACAACTGCTAGCAGATGGAACTGCTTGGCCCAAAGGCAGTAGAACCAGCAGCTACAGTGAATGTGTGAGGTTTGCTATGAGGCATGAGCCAAGTGGTGTAAACAAATCTACAGACAGGTCTCCACACTGAAGGGGGACTTCTTGTGTCCTAGTCCTTGTATGTAACGTGCCCTGGGATCAGAGATGCCTGAAATCTTGATGCTTAGCTGTGAATACTCGAGTGGAGCAGCAAAGCTTGGGGCTATAGATCTATGCCTCAAGCAAATCACGTGAGAGCAGCTGTGTATACATGCAAGCTTACATTTTGGAAACAGGCATCTGAAGGTATAGCAGCTTTAGTCCTGATTCATCTGGGAGTAGTTCTGCCCCTCTGCCCTGATATCTGTCCCTGTTAAGGGGCTGCATCATCTGCATATGCTGCTTTTTCTTGTAGACTGGGACAGCTTGATTCACCACAGGTTTTTCTGTGTCTGTGACTGTAGTCACAAGCCTCACAACCTCCCTCTTGACCAGCCTGTGGGGAAGAGAAATTCCTCGTTATTTCAAGACTCTGCCCAGGCCTGTGAATCTAGGGAGGGAGCGATGCAGTAAGGTACTCACCAGGATTGCTGTTGGCTAGATTGCTGTTGTGCTTCCCCACTCTTGTAGGGCGAGCAGGTGTCTGCTTCCCCTTCTCCCACCCTGGCGTGAATCCCAACGTGGCTGTGGTGCTGGTGAAGCCAGCAGCAGGTTGCTGCCCACTGCCCTCAGGAACAAGCATTACTGTCCTTGAACTGACGGGCTCGTCCCTGCGGTGCATGTCCTGCAGCACGTCGTGCCCTCCGACTCCCATAACTCTGCAGCCAGTGGATGTTCTCCAGCTCTGCTCTTTGTTGCTGGGATGGTCCTCAGCAACGAATAATCGAGGCACCCTCTGTACCCACCCCAGCTAAAGGCTGGTTTATTGTTGGCTGCTCTCCAACCTGAGGAGGGAGGAGATGCTTTGGTGACAAATCATGCTTGCTTGTTAGCAGCAGGGTTGGTTTCACTATTTTTTTTTTTCTACAGAACTCCTGAATGATGCTTTCTGCTCCTGAGAACCTCATGCAATTGCAGGTTGCAGTTTTGTCACCTTGTGTTGTTAGTTCTGTGACCTGGAAAAAGGAGTCCTATGTCTTGCTTCTCAGAGAAGTCTTAGTGCTGTCTAAAGAAGGTGGGAGTAATTACATGTGCATGTTTGCGGCTGTGAGCTGGTTTCCCTGCTTTTGAGTATTGTCCCTAGGGGAAATGTACAGGCTAGAAGCCACCCTGGAGTGAAAGACAGATCTGGGAACTGGTATTTGTGCCTGGTTGCCTTGTCTAGCATTGCATGGGCCTCCTGAATGAAATACGTAGTTACCTGAAGGAGGTGCATCGACTGAGACAATGGGTCATCAGCTCTTTCATGGGACACAAAGATGAACTCCTTTCCTCAGGTGGTATGGTCGGCGTTTCAGAAAGGCTCCTATCCTGGTGATTTGCTCTTTAACTAAAAAAGGCTTTGCTACATGCAAGGCCTCCTCCCCATCTGCAGGAGATGCCAGCTCTGCAGTGGGAGCTCCTGGCCAAGCCAGCAGTGGCTGCTGCAGTGAAGAAGTCCAGAAACAGACACTGAGGAAGGAGGCGGCAGACCCCTGCACAGTGGTGTCAGTAGCCAAAGCTCAAATGAAGGTCTCCTGGAGAAGTTTTTGCTTCAGATGACTTTAAAGCTTTTTATGCAATATCCTCATGCTTTTTGTAGGTACAGGTATAATTATTTCATTATGCTTTCCTGTGAAGTGTGAAAACTATCTTTACCAATCCTCTTAAATTAGTTAAATATAATATTCAGTGAGACAGGAGATAGAGAAATGTTAATTGAAACTGGAGAGGTGTTTATAGGGTGATACAGTGTGGCCAACTGTGACTAAAATTAATGTTCAGGGTCCTTGATAGTGATTCATATTCCAGAGTTTATTAAATATTTCCAACAGCAGTCAAACCCACATGGAGCAGTCCACTACATTTGTGAATATCATCTATGCAGATATATGGCACTTACTTGGAGTGGGCGAGCCAAAATCATTTTTAATTGGATCTGGTTTTCCCTAGGCTGCTGCAAGGACACTTTTGAGTGCTTTCTGTATTAGTGGGCTCACAGGCCTGTCGCATCCCATATGTGTTCTGGGGCCAGACCAAATTGTTGACAAACAGTCATTTCCATGAATGGGCTTTCCATGGTTTCTTTACATGGAAATGAAGCCAAGTTCTTCCCTGGAACAGAAGAGCTTGGTCTTGATGCTGCAGGGCAGCATGGGCTCGGTTCCTCCTTGGCCTCACTGCAATAGCTCAGCCTGTCCTGCCATCAGTGGAAACCCTGTTTTATGTTATACCAGTCCTCCTCTGAGATCATCCCTGCCCATTCCTGCTCTGCCACGTGCCCTCCTTTGGAAGGAGGACCTGGGGACAGGCCAGCATCCCTCCAGCTCCTACTGACAGCACCTTGGCCCCTCACCATCGGATGTCACTGGTGATGCTGCACTGAACAAAGTGCTTCCCAGTCTGGGGCCCCGAAATGCCTGGAAGCTGCTGCTGGCCTTGGCTGCAGCGAGGCCCTGCTCGATGCACCCTGGCACCAGCTGCTGAGCTGCGCAAGGGGATGCTGAGCTTGGGCAAGTCCAGTCATAAAAATGCTATCTGTGACTCGTTAGCTGCTGCCCCCTAGTAACGGAGACCTGAGCCCTCACCTCTGCTTTCCCATGCAGCCATAGAGTAAAGGGGCTCAGGGCAGGGCATGGCTGTGGGGCATGTCACTGCCTGGGGACCCTTTCATCCCCCAGCAGGTTGGGGAGGTCTGCACATGGGCAGGCAGGTCACCTCATCCGTGCAGATGTCTGATTCTTTTAGGGTAACCAATGGCACACTAATTGAAGTATTGCCCTTTCTTTGCACCCAGGTCTTTGTTGGTTTCATACATCTGTCTCCAAATAGCAGAAATTAGACCGTCCTCCTGGCATTTAGTCACCAGGCAGCTCATGCTAGCCTAGAGATATCATCTCTCTAATTCACTGCTGCAGCCATTCAGTTACACACACTGCATGGAAAGGAAGAGGAAATGCAACTTAGCAGCTGATGAGTGACAATGATACATCACAGGCGACGGGCTCAGCATTTCTGCAAATCTTCTGCTTGCCTAAGGCACCAGAAAACATTTTAAACTATTGAATACTGCAGCCAATAAGAGGCTGCAGTAATTTATTGATGTTCCTAGCTTGCCTTATTCCTTTCATCTATCTTTGTGCCTGCCCTGGAAGACTGAAATAACTAATGTTGCTATTTTTTAATGAAGTTAGGTGAGCTGCTCACCTTTCACTAGGAGGGCCTGAGCTCTTTTTTTAGGGTCCTGACAGTAGTGAAGGTCAGGAAGCGACCTTCCTTTGCTTTTCCTTGGTGTGTGTTGTAGTGTGGATATGTCTTTGTGGGACAGAGCACAGTGCTTTTGTGCAGGTGGGCTGACCAGCTTTCTGAGCTGCTGCTGCAATGGTTGCTTGTCAGCATGTCGCTATTAGTTTCTTTATGCATGGTACTAAAAATTCCTCCCTATCCTAGGAAGCCTAGCTACTCCAGGGATGCCTGCTATCTATGGAAGCTGTACTTTTTCACACTGAAATATTGAAGATGTTGAGTCTTGATGTCTGTACGTCTTTTCCTCTTTAGCATAAGGCTTTGAGGCTTGGATCTCATTGCCTTTTCGGTTAGGTCCACACAGACTTGTGTTTCTGGCAAATGACATTTCACGCAGCTACTGGAAAACAATTGAAGTGATTCTGCATAATCCCATTGGCAGTTTGTTAAACTGATCCACACATCCCATCACCATGGAGAGAGCCAGCTTCCATTGGAGGAGAATGTGCTAAAGAAGAAATCAATTTCCCATATAGCGCCATCACAGCTGACACTAAACAAACTCATGTTAGATCGATGCCCTTCTATGAACTTGTAACTGGCAGGAGCTGCCAGGGCACGAAAACTCATTGCTATTTGTGCTATTTTTCCATCTTTGAAACAGAATGTCATTATGCCACTTAGACTGCTCAAGCTGTCTGGTCTTTGTTATTGTTCTGGTGTTTGCTTCTCTGATTTTGGACTGCTGTTTATGCAATGTCTGGTTCATTTGCTTAAAAACAATGGAATGAATTATCCTTGTTATCACTCTGGTAAATCAGGAGATCCATGACAGAGAGAGGTAGCTCAAGGTTCGTGTACCAGCAAGTCCTGTCTTTCCAAACTTACAGATGCAAATTAAATGAATACCTTCATGGGGAATGTCAGTGCCCCTGGACTTTTGAAAATACAGACAGAATGGAATTGTTTTTTTTCATGAAGCATTTATTATCCATACTTTGAATTATTTTTCTACTAATATTATGACAGTAAGCACTACCAAGAGAAACAATCAGTGATCTCAAATTCCAAAGCACTTACTACAGGAATATTTGCAAATTAGCTCATGATGGTTCTCAAATTAGTAACTATTTTCAGTGTTTCTTTTGAACATGCAAATTGCTTCCTGGTCCCAATACTGTCAGGAAGAACAGGCGTCTTCACTGCTCTTACAGAGTGAATGGGGAGTGTCCCCACAAATTTATGGTAAAGATAGCTATCTGGAAGAAGACTTGAGGCATTTCTTGAGGCATTAAATGCTGTGACATGGTTTTAGCCAATCATATTGTCTTCTGAATTCTTTGCATTAATGCACTAATTGTAGAGAAGAATCCCAATGAAACATGCTTGTACCTCTCCTGTCTTTGCAGGTGATCATAGCCTTTTCACAGAAGAAAGCGGTCATGATTTTTTTAGGCTATAAGAGGTTTAAAAAAAAAAAATCAAGTCCTCGGAATACAGAGAAAATTCTCACCAGACAAATTAATTTTCAAGCTTTCATGACAGAACAAACAAACTTTGGATTTGCAACCTTGCTGCTTTTCTTTCAGAAAAACCTTGTCATTCTGTAGTTTGAAAATTGGATGAATCTGTTTTGTCTGGAAAAGTGTTTCAGTACAGGAATGAAATGTCATTTTCCCCACTGGAAGATAAATCGGTAGAATAGCTGGGTTGTTGCTTTTTTTTTACCATTGTTACTGCCCTCAAATTTCTGGACCCGGTATCTTGATTCTTAACCTGTGCCTCTTCCTGGGGACTTGTAGGGCAGTGCCTGTTCCCCTCCAATCCCAGAACCCATCCTGTGGTGTCCAGGTGTTGGATGACTGGTGTGATCTCCACTGGCAGCTCAGCTGAGCTACTGCCCTTGCTAGGACATCCCCTGGGCATGCTTAGGACAGGGAACCTGCAAGCAACAGAAACTTGTGTAGATCTTTATAGTTCTTAACTCTTACTGCATATAGTACATTTTCTATGTGGCTCACAGCATAAAGCATAAAAGCTTTGCTTTTGCTCTAGGACAGACTATTGGAAATGTAACTTGGTTGTGGTTTAACCCAGCAGGCAGCTCAGCACCACACAGCTGTTTGCTCACTCCTCACCCGGTGGGATGGGGGAGAGAATCAGGGTGGTGGGATGGTATTNTCCACTGGGCCAACCCTCCCAGTTTTATTGTTCCTCATGAGGCCACACGGTATGGGATATCTGTTTGACCAGCTGGGGTCAGCTGTCCTGGTTCCGTCCCCTCCCAGCTCCTTGTGCACCCCCAGCCTCCTTGCTGGCAGGGCAGTATGAGAAGCTGGAAAGGCCTTGACTTGGTATGAGCACTGCTCAACAACAGCCAGAACATCAGTGTGTTATCAATGTTATTTGCCTCCTAAATCCAAAGCATGGCACCATATCAGCTACTATGAAGAAAACTAACTCTATCTAGCCAAAACCGGGACAGCAGTCTGATTATTTCATGGCAGAGGATGGGAGACATTTAAACTACTTTCAGAAGAAGTCTTGGTTTCTGAATCTGCGTGCTGCCTTATGAATCAAGGTCAGCTGGCATAAGCTGTGCAAATGTTCCAAGCCTCTGGAGTTTTGGAGGGAATTTAGGAGGCTTTGAAGTGCTCTTGATCTTCGGAAGGACATCTGCAGCTAATGGTCTGTACTAGCATGCCAAGAGCTGTAAGGTTACGCTGTGACTGTCTCGAGCCTTCTCAGTCCCAGTGGGTTTCCAGGGCCCTTTAATGCAAGTTCAGAGGAAAGCAAGTTGTAAAAAATACACTCTCAGCCTAACAGCTGATAATCTAGTGCTGGTTAAGTCAGGTGTAAAATGTCATACCGGGGTTTTAACTGTGGTTTTTAAATGCATGATGAAGTATAGCACACAGTATTATTAGGATTTCAATGGAAAGTTAAGTAAGCAGAGACTCCATACTCCTTGCTATACAACTAAAGATTCATTTTGTACTTCTGTCCAAACAGATAAACATCTGTTTATTAGCTATGCAAAACAGCACAATAGTTTGCCAGACTGTTTTCATTCCAAACCTAATAAGCAAAAAAAAAAAAAAAAGCTGTGAATTCAGGATTGATCCAGGTTTTCAGGAATAGGTTTTTTTTTTTCCTCCCTTCTCTCATTAGCTGATGGTGCCAGGATGTTCTTTGCTAATGAATGGCTGTGAAGTTCTGTGAGGCCTTCAGATGAAAACATCTATAGAAGCCTAGCACAGGGCATATTCACTCTCAAAGCAAAATGTGTGATACAAGCCAAGATGTAAAGGCTTTGCTCTACTGGATTCAGTTCAGATCTGGAGCTGTGATCATCTTCTGGGGGTGGGGGAAAGATCCTGCCTGACAGTCCTGAAAGTAGTGGGTTGAGCACCTAACAAAGTGACACCAAGGCCTTGGATGTGGTGTCTGGGATGCAGGTGTCTGTGACAAATACCCCTTCACTCTGTCACAGTGTTGGGACAGGAGGAGAAGCCTCTGATCAGACATAACCCCCAAATCCCCATTTGCTGTGTCCCTGAGCTGGTCTGTCCCCACTTCTCACAGGTGGCAGGAAAATGTCTCCCTCCTTCCTTGCAGCTGCTGGTGCTTTGCCCTGCTTGTGTTTCTCAGGCAGGACTTACCTGCAAACCTACCTTTGTTTGCAGCTCAGGAGTGAAGCAAAAGGTATTAAAGCCTTTAAACAGGGTGATGCTTGTGTGCCTGGGTAAGCAGGGAGAGCTTGCCCAGGTGTGTCTGGAAGATGCTGGGTTTGCTAAGTGCCTGCAATTGCTCCGTGGCCAGGCATTCCCGGTCAGCAACAGCTACAGCTTGCTGCCCTTTGCAGTCAGTGGTTCTGCTGTTGAAAAGGCAAAGTTGTCTGTCAAGGTGCAGGAGTGACGTGAGGGACTGGATGTCACACTAGGAATATCAAAGAGCTGGCTGTTTACTGGGCACCTCTATGCTGAAAAGTATTGTAAACTGCTCAGCAAGCACAAAATAGAAGTCCCGTTTTGAAGATGTGAAAGGGGAAGAGAAGCTCTCCTGGTCAGAGAAACAGGCTACGTGGCCACCCGGCTTGTTCACAGCCTTGTGTACTCTGCTTTTTCTACACACTCAGTCTTCCCTGCTGCCCAAGTAAGGATTGTGTGTTGGTCTTCTGCATCCCTGGGCAGCTCCCAGTGTCTCAGTCTGTCTTGCTGCTCTTGGGACAGAGGCGATCTGCGCTGCAAAACCAAGAAGAGCAGCACTGTTCCCTCTGATGCTTGTCAGCACTTGAAAATTACCAGCTGATTCTGTGGAGGCCAAAAGCTGTTGGATCCCTGTGTCAGCTGTTTCCTCCCTATTTTTCCTCACCTGTCTTAAGGAGGATCCATTTCCTCCTCAGGAACTTGCTGAGAGACCCCAGAGCTTGGCTGTCGTCCTGGGGGAGGGCAGGCAGGTGGCAGGACAGCTGGGGTCTGGCTCCAGGTGGAGGCTGCTGGGGGTGATACCGTGCCTGGCTCTGGCCCAGCCGTTGTGTCAGGCCTCAGCAGGTCTCTCTGGCAGCCTGGAGGATCGCTTCTGCGTGGAGAGCCCAGGCAAGGCGGGGGCTGCTGCTTCCCTGTCCTGCAGAGTGGCTCCGGCAAGGTGCCACAGCATGGTGGGACGTGCTGGGTGCCCACGAGGGGACATGCTGCAATGGAGATGACTTTTCAACCCCTCAAACTCCTAAGTGTTGTTTTATTAACTAACAAATGTATTAGAAATGCACAGAGTCACTGGACTGAGTATCAAGGTCCATGACAGAAAGACAAATTGGACAACTAATAGGTTATGTGAGTGGCAAGTTTTGGTGACAGGCTGACAGCGTGGCACAGTGGAGTTGGAGCAAACAGATGACTCAGTGGTTCCTGAAAGGTCATGTTGTCAGTGTCTCCGTCAGCGGGGAGAGCTGCTGTTCATCGCTGCCAAATGGGAGGTGACAGGGGGCTTTGGTGCCTCGGATGTTAACGATGGGCTCTCTTATGTGCTCTGAGTATTTGTGAGAAACAGTTTCTTGGTGACATTTCTAAACAGCTGCTTCTCAGTCGGAGCTACTGCTGGTGCTGCTGTCTTGGCGTCCCATGGCCAGGGGGCCTCTCCCCCCGGCACCTGTGCTAGACCAGCCAGCCGAGCCAGACTTTTGGGATTTTGGCAAGTGATGGCAAGTGCTGTGTCCTCGCACCTGGTCTTCAGCTGCTGTTTACTGCCTGATGCGTCAGCAAGCTGCTGCTCCTCATCCATGCTGTTGTCCATGAGCAGCAGGGCAGGCCCCCGCATACTGCAGGGAGGCTGCGGTTTCCGTGCCACGCACCAGCTTGTTTCTACCAGAAGCCCCACCACTGGAGGGACTGAGCAGAGTACGCAGGATCCTGCTTCTGCCCCAGAGGGCTCACATCCACTATTTACCTTGCATCTGCATCACTCACCATGTCCAGGCAGAGTTGAGTTGGCTTTTGGCTGTGGCCCTGTGTCGCAGAGGGGGCAGATGATAGGCACAGGAGCAGGAGGCAAAGAGGGTGTTGTGCTGGTGTTGGCAGAGTAGAGGGAAGCAGGGGAGGATGGTTGGTTGGAAAAGAAGAATGCTGTGTGAAGGATAAGGTGCTGCAGGCCAGGATTTGGATCGTGGTCTTGATTCAGTAGAAAAAAACAAATGCAGTGTGTTGGTTATTTGGCACTTCTTGGCTGGTTTTGACTGGGAATTGTAATTGAGGACAGCAACACTCAAGCCGCGCTTTAGAAACAGTGTAACTAGGGGAGGGAATAATTTCCTGCAGGCAAGAAGTGGTTGTAGGAGCACTGGCCTTCCGAGATGCTGCTTTGGAGCCTCCCCAGCACCCATGGGCTGTACTTGGGACCCCATGGGACGTGCAGCATCTGGGGGAAGCCTGGCTCCATGTCTCTTCCGCATAGCCAGCGAGATGCGTAATTGGACTGTTTGCTTTGAGTCATCACGATTTTAACACAATTGTCTAATATCTCTTGGTAAATGCTCATTTCCATCCCACCAGGCCTGCTTGTCTCACTGGAAAACTGACTTTCTCTAGGGGGAGATCTGTGTCGTGTTAGCACAGTGTGATCGCCACGTGTGACTCAGGTCAGCGCTGTTTGCCTCGGTGTCTTTGAAAACCACCAGCTTGGACACGGTTCCTGTGGTTTGGGGTAGGTGAAGTCCGGATGGTGGCCTCACAGCAGAGGTCCATCTGGAGTGCCGTGCCTGTGGCAATGGCAGCGCTGGCCTTGGCTGTGCTCTGCTGAGTGCCGGCGAGGTACGCGTGACCTGACTTGGGCTTGTTGCTGCTCAGCCAACACGGGAGTTTTCATGGGGGGATCGGTTCCCAGGGCTGGGAGAGCCAGGTCCTCCCTGCGCCAGGAGAAGGAATCTTCGCAGCACTTGTTTTCCCAGACAGAGCAGGGACCTGACTTTCTTGGTGAGGACAGGACAATCACCACTTTCTTGGTGAGTGAGGACAATCTTTCTTCAAGCCAAAGCCCAAACGAAAGTGGGGTGTGCAGGAGTGTGTGAAAGCTAGACTGAGCGCACCGAGAATAATCTGGCTGGGCATAAGAGTTCAGAGAACTCTCTAGACTCTTAATTTTCTGTCAAATGGTCACTGGAGGGTTAATATAATTTTGGTTTTAATTACATTGCTGGAGGGCACACTTACCCAAGGGAAAAGACATAATTACCAAGACATTTTATTAAGATATTATTTAATTTTATTGATGTGTCACAAGCAAAGGCACAGGAATGTTCAAATCAATATATACTTACATCAATGTTTAATCTACTTTCAGCATTTTTGCCTGTTCTATTTATGCAGTTGCTAGTTGATAAATTAACTTACTGGGAATATGTGGAAAATTAATGAATTTCCAGCAAAATCACACCCTGTATTTTTGTTTCAGCGCAAAACCAGAATAAGAACAGGCTTTCATCTTCTTTGGACAGAGGTTTTCTTGACTCCTTTTTCTTTCAGATCACCATTACTAGGTCACATGTGCTCCATTTTTCCTTTGTCAGCTTGTCAGATCAGGTTTTCAGACCTTCCAGGTCGGGAGCCCCTGTGTGGAGGGCAGATGAGAGCTGGACAGCATGTCATCTTGGTCTACTCCATCAGCGAGGCTGCTTGCACAGCATGGTTTATCCTCCGGTTGTGCAGTGAAGACACTGAGCGTCTCTGTTCTGCCGAGTGGGAAGTGCACTCACGCTAGGCTGTGTGGCTGGTGGCCCTCTCCCCACGGTACTTTACAATAATCACAGTTCTGGATGTTTTCTTACAGAGCACCTGGGACTGCACTTGGCTGGTAGTAGAGAGGTATTTATGGGATGCAAGTTAAAAACTACATTTGTCTCTCGTTCCAGCAGATAAGGTCTGCTTAGATCTTAGAGGGAAAAAAAAAAAAAAAACACCACCACCTAGGGAAGTATAGAATAGAATATCCCAAATTGGAAGGGATCCACAGGGATCGAGTCCAACTACTGGCTCCACACAGTTGTGCAACACAAATGTTGCACAGGGCCTGGTCTCTGAGCATCCCGTATTGTTGCCTCCAGAACGAGGGTGGCAGGGACATAAAGCTGTGCAAACTGGCAGTGACAGAGAAGTGGGACAGGGTTCAGAAGGAAAACGGAGCTCCTGGACAGCTTAAGACCAGGGTCTGACACCGAATCTTATTTGCTCTGCTTTTGACACTGAGGCTGACACAGCACAAGTTACTTTCACAAACAGACATATTTAAGTTTATGATGGATTACAGAGCAACGAAGTAGGAGCTTCTTTTCACCTTGTGTTTGCAGCTGGGAGAAGAGTAAAAATAGCCTGAGTGGTCAGAGATACATATCCAGAAAAAAGATGTGGAATCCTGGTGTGGTTTTTGATCTTTTTTTACAGCTTTAATTTTTTTTTTTTGTGTGCTTGGGAAGTCTGTCTTGCCTTCTCCAGCCCTATAGTACAGGTTATGGACAGCCAGCCCAAAGACATCAGTTGCGATATGCTGTGTCTGTCTACTTTTCCTGTCTTTGCAAAGGCAGTTGCCTGTCTGTCTTTACGGTCTTCTGGGTCCCCAGTTGTTGCTCCCCCGTGCTGCTCCTGTGCATGGTTCCTTTCACACTTGTACCCTTCAGCACATCTCCACTTACTGCCATTTGCATCCAATTGACTTGTGGGTGAGAAATCTCTGATGTAATCTCTGATCCAGCTGGCTACTGAATTACCCTGACTCCAAACGATTTGTCACCCATGGAGGGATTGATGTAGGGAAGTGAATTTCGAGGTGCCTTTTATCTTCCCATATGCATGGTGCTGCAGTACAATTCCTCTGTCTTCATCCATCAGCTGCCCCAAGTATATATATAATCTACTGGTTCAGCTGCTCCTGCTTCCTGCATGAGCCTCTCACTCCCTGCTGCTTTCCTAGATGCACAGATGACACTTGTGGTGACAGACAGTTTCAGCTTCCCTGTGCATGGGTGGGTGGGCACTGCTGGGGCTGATTTTCATTAATGCTTCCCAGATGCTGTCTTGTATGGTCAGTTTTGCAGGAATTCTGGCTGTGTCCCTTCCCTGCTGAATTGAGCCATCTTTTTTTCCCAGGCAGTAGCTGCCATCTGCACCAGAAGGTTAATTTGTTCCTCTTCCCCATAAGTGCATTTATCACGTGGAAGTGGCTGTTGTGGAAAATATTGATCAAACACCGGCTGTTCCCTGGCTGGACTGAAACTGAGTGTTTCAGTTACTCAATTGCTTGGCATCTTGCTTTGTGCACAGACAGCTACGGAGAGTGTGTGTGTGCATGTGTATATGTGTGTGCATGGTACATGGCAGGAGCAGGCAGTGGCTGCTGGAGTGTTTTGCCCTCCAGTGCTCCCAGCAGTGGCTCTTCTGGAGTTGGTGGTATGGCTGATGCCTTACTACGGAGCAGGTTTCCTCCTGCCCAAGCTCCTCATCTTGCACTGGCTGTGCCTGCAGAGTCCCAGAGCTTGGCAAGGAAGAGGAAAGGAGGCGTGTGTGTGTTTAGAGGAAAAGGTTTCTGGTGTTTGGGAGGAGAGAGAGGGTTTGGGATGTTTCTAACTCAGTAGACTGCTGCATTCAGAGCTGGGCATTTGGATCCGTGTTTTGGCCCACAAGAGTGCTCTGGCTTACACTGCTTTAGACCTGAAACTCAGTCCTTTGTTTCTGCCTGTGCCTGTTGCAGCCCTGGGCCATCACTCTCTGAGCTACCTCTCGCTTCCTAGCACAGCCACAGATGATTGCTACCAGTCTGTGCACCAGAGCACACTTGTCTCTCTATTAAAGAAAAATACAATAATAACAACTCTTTGTGGCAGCTGCACAAATATATGCTGTTTTGACAGCACCTTATTTCTGCACAGTACTCTGGAAGGCTTGTGTGAACATTTCTTGCCGGCAGCTTCACGGTGGGAGAGCTGTGGCACAATGAAAACGTATGAGTCACCCATTTAAAAATCATAGCATTTTTAGCACCAGGACCTGTCTCTGCTCTTGGCCATCTGTCAGTGACTAGTCTCACCAGGGTGCTTTTCAGGCATTTATTTACCAAGGCGATACTGGCTGGAGACCCCTGGCCCTTTGGCTCCCTCAGCATCATGCAGGAGGTCCGGGCAGCTTGCTCGCCACGTGTCTGTGCTGCAAGCTGTGCCCAGGCTGCATGCACTTTGCTCCTGGTCCTATCATGTCATAGGGAGTCGAGGGCATTCAGGCAAGGGCTGGTGTCATGACAGAAACAGCAAGGGGCACCCAGGAGCAGTGAGCTTGTCTGCTGGGCTCCTTGCTTGTGTCTCAGTGTAGGGAGCAGCAGAGCAGACAACAGGAGAGGCAGGAGAAGGTTTTTTTTAGGAGGCTTAGAGCCTGTGCAGAGCTCTGGCCTAGCAAAGCAGGGATGGGTGAGGGACCACCGCTGCTCTCTGGGTTGTGGATGGAGGGAGCCACGTGCTGCGCAGCAGATGCTGCTGGGGCCAAACAAGGGAGCATGAGAAGAGAAGCTTCCTAGCACATGCCCAGGACACTGCAAACTGGTGCAAAGTAGTAACATCTCCCTGGAGCAGAGTCAGCCCTTGTGATGGCACTCGGACCATTAAAAACAAGCAGGCAAGCCCACAGAGGAATTCTCATTTAGCTAGCAAAAAAGGGCAGCACTACGAGGAAGGGAAAGCAAAGCTGATTGGCTTTAGGTGTAGCATATTGTCAAGCAACAGAGAATAAATAACAAACTCAGATGCGAAACTACTGCAACTGTGCGCATGTGGCAGACCAGTGCCCCGTTGAAGGCCAGCCAAGTCCATGGCTCTGTCTTGCCTGTCCTTCAGATCTTAGGAAAGCGTTGTACCTATGCCGTGCCACCAGAGTCACGTTGTCCTCCTCCTGCGTCACAGTGCATGTGTCTTGTTTTCTGATTGCGTTTTTGCTGTGGAGAGACTCGGACTCCCCGGGCGCAGAAGCAAGTGGTACGCTGGTGTGCTGCGACTGCTGCGCTCCCCCCACCGCAGGACGCGGCCACGCTAACCGGGAGCCGGCACCGGTGCCTGCAGGCAGCTCCGGCCTGCTCTTTTTCTGGCAATACTCTCCAGCACAGATTCACAAGAAGAGCTGGGCTCTGCCAGTGTATTAAAATTTAATTAGGCAGTAAATGCTGCTTTCTTCCAAGCCCTGAGGCTGAAGAAAGCCAGAATGTCTTTTTTGGTTTCTTAATGGTACAATCATCCCCTCCAATAGGCTGTAACTGGTTTTAGTGACATTGAGCAAAATCCTGCCCTCCCTTTTACGGTTGTGTAATTACTGGTACATCCAATCCTTATCTGTGCTGGCTCTTAATGCACCAGGTGTAGGCGTGGGGGGGAATGACAGCTTTTTCCTGGGAGCAGTTGGGTGGGAAGTGGAGGAAAGGCCATCAAAGGCGTTCTGTCAGTCACTGAGAGACACTAGGACTGCTGTGGGTGATGATGAGCTCACAGCAGTGCCAGGACCAGAGGCTTTTACCATTTCTGAGGGTCTGTGAAGGAGATGCAAAGGCTCAGAGCCAGGGCAGGGGCAGCAAACCCCGGCTCCCTTCTGTGGCACCCCTTCTTTCCTGTGAAATATTGCAATATTTGCCATTACTCTAATAATTATTTGTTCACATTTCATGCTGTGGCAGAAGCTCATGGCTTCAGCAGACAGATTTTTCTGTCCTGGCCACTGTGTGCTCTACCCACACTACGTTAAGTACAGTTTCTTCCTCAGAAAGCTCAAAGTGTAAAGTAAATTATAATGCAAAATAACAGACTCCAGTGAGGTGGAGAGCATGGTTCTGCCAGAGTCACAGCTGCAACTTGCCCCATGCTGCAGCTTGGACATAAGGCATCTGTTTCCAGCTCTCCTTTGTGAGAGCTCAGCTCTGCTGTTGAATCTCCTTACCCAAAGAGTTGTTTGTAAGTTCTGAGTATTGATTCTGAAAATGCAGCTTCTCCTTGTAATTTAAAGAAATGAAGGGATTCTTAAATGCTGAGAAAGTTGCCAGTTATTTAAAACTCAGCTTAAAGTATTTAAGAAAAAAAACGGAGCATTTTTGCATATCTTGGTGTCCCTTTGAGTGAGGGCAAGGGAGGATTGTGCAAGGCCTTTCCAGAGGAACCCAAAGGATATGTATTATGGGAAACTCATTAAAACACATTTCCCATATCAAAGGGTCATTCTTAATCGCTCTGTGGCAACCTACTGCTTCAAGCAGCATTTCCAGCCAGCATGCCTCATTGCTGGGACGTTTTCTGTGCGGTTCAGTGCTTGTTCTCACTCCTTTTGGGGCAATGTATTGTCTGCACCTGGATTTCAAACCTGCACAAAACTTCAGAAGGCGACTCTGAGTTGAAGGCAATTTGCATGTTGCTGCTGCAGCAGGGTACGCGTGTGCCACGGGCTCTCGCCTGTGCCTCCGGGTGGCCCGGCACGAGGAGCCCGTGGCCCCGTGCTCGTCTCGAGGCCGGGAGGCTGCTGCCGAGAGCAGGAGGAGTGGGACTGGAGATGAGCTCCCGGGGACAAGGACACCTGCCTTGGCCAAAGGAGTCCCTGGAGTGCACTGGGACCACAGATGCTCTGCGTGGGCCGTGCTGCCAGTGCCCTGCCACCCCAGTGGCTGTGGGGGGTTCTCCTCTCTCTGCAGGCAGATCTGGGCTCTGCCAGCACCAGCTGATGCCTCGGGTTTGGGGATAATCGTGTTCTGGCCAAGCTGTGCGGCTGCACTCTGTGCAGCTCCCTGTCCTCTGCTGGGAGCCAGGAAGGGACACCAGCATCAGGCAGCATGCAGGGTTCCTCCCATCCAGCAGAGACAAGGTTACAGCAATGCTCTCATGAGCTTTAGGAGATTAAAAGGATGAAGCTCAGGTACCCTAAGCCCAGCCTCAAGTCCTGCACTCAGATGATGAATAAAAATTCCCGTTTCCTTCTGATTTTATACCATCTGAGGTGAAAGGAAATGATCCATATGTGTTTGGTTCAGACAGCAGTGACCACCAGTAGCTTCCCTTCACCATGTATTATCCACCACCTTGCAACTGTCTTGCTAGCCATCCTGGGGAGAGAAATGCTCTGGGCTTGCAGGTTGTCTGTCACTGGAATCCTGGTCTCGATGGGACTGTTGGGGGTGTTGCACCCTCACAGACTGTCCGGGGAAAGGAATCGGGATAAGAGACAGGGAGCTGACATGTGCCAGGTTGGCAGATAGAAAATTGCTGCTATTTTCTTCCTTTGTTGTAATGCAGAAAATATTTTTGACCTCAGGGTATCTGGCACACACTGGGAGGTCTAGCAGCGAGGGGGATTTGGAGGCAAGCACTGCTTGTCATTCTGGATACAGGCAGGACCTGTTTGCAGTGGCTGTGCTCCCTGGACAACAGCATTTGTTCATGAACTTCATTCATCTTTGACTTTGGGGCCAATGAGGAGCATCTGGAAAAGCCTATGATTGCTCTGCTTTGCTCTGACTAATGCTGGGTTCCTGAGGCTGTGCAGGTTTCTGCTGAGATCTCACTCCTTGCATCTGTTCCTGAGACTTCAAAAAGACCCTCCCCCAGCATTTACTATCAACATTTGAGATGTGTCACTTTAAGAAATGTCTTTATTATTTTAAAATGAGATTTTTGAGAGAAGCTGTTGTTATTTATAGATTTCTATCTCTATCAAAGCACTTATCACTGTCATATCCCAGAGCCTCCTAGCAAATGCCGTGTTGATGGCCGCTTTGGAAACATAGCTAGACAGGGAGGGTAATCACTCTGCACCTCTCACCACCGGGCGGCAGCTACCGTGAGGGCGCGTCATTAACGCCCCTTGATTCTAGAGTGGCTTTCTGTGAGAATGGAATACAGCCAGCGGGTGCTTCAGTCAGCCCTGGGGTGAATTCCTCTCGAGGCAGTAACTGCCACATCAGCTGTGGTGATGTTTGGGATCACTGTCGTGACCTGGCCCAGGACACCCCGCGTGGTGTGGTGCAGTGCAGCCTGGTGCAGTGTGGTGCAATGAGGCACAGTGCAGCCTGGTGAAGTGTGGTACAATGCGATACAGTGCAGCGTGGTGCAGCGCGGTGCAATGAGGTGCAGTGCAGCCTGGGTGCAGTGCAGCGCAGGTGGCCATGCTGGCTCCCCTGGGTGCTGCTGGGTGGGTGGCCGTGGGTGCTGTGCACGTGGTGCTGGTGATGCTGGGGGAACCTATGTGCCTGTGTCCATGCCTGGTGCCTGGAGCAGGATCTGTTTGGTGACTGGATGGTGGGGCCATGGAGCCTGAGGGCTGACCTGGGTCATGGGAGGCTGCAGGGTGCTGGTGCTTCAGCAGCTGCTTTTCATCCAGAGGCAATCAATTCTCCTCATGAAACAGCCTGTTAGTCACTCACAGCTCCGTCTGGCTCTATGAAGTTAACTGCTGTGAGAGCGAATTGGAGGGGGTTTGCGGCTGTGGTGCTGCTCTGTGTTTTGCGGAGTGGCATCCCTTGCCTGCATCTCATGGGAAAATCTCCCTGGGGAATCCTTGTCTGAGCATCTCAGCCTTGTGCTGAGCGTTAACATATAATAAGGAACAATAAGCATCTACTGGCTATTATTTTCCATTTGCGTGGTCAGCTGGAACAGACAGCAGTTTGGAGTAAGGTTTGATATGAGTATATTGATTTTCTTTATAGATTAGAGTGATTCAAGCAGTTATAAGGTTAATTTCAGATGATTAACTTCACCATATTGTAATATTTGATTTAGATTGGCTTTCAAACACTTTCCACGTATTGATTTTCAATACCGTACTTTTAACACCGCAACCAAATGTCATTTAAATAAAAAGTTGACAGAGTAGAAATATTCACAACAGACCAGAAAATTCCACTGCATGCCAGCCTGGACCTGTCCTGCAGGGCGCCTGTGGTGGTTTTACCCTGCTGGGCAGCTGAACTCCACCACAACCGCTCTCTCACTCCCCCTCCTCAAAGGAAGAGGGGGAGAAGGAAAAAAACTCACGGGTTGAGATAAGGATAGTTTAATTAGAGAAGAGGAAGAAAAAAAAACAACAACAAATATCTATCTATCTATCTATATACACACACAAGCAAAGCCTGTGCGCAAGCACAGAGGAGAAGAGAAAACAAGTGATTCTCCCACCAACGAGCGATGCCGGCCACGTCCCAGGACGCAGAGCCTCAATACCCGCAGTGGTTGATCGGAAGGACAGACATCTTCGCAACGAGAGCCCCCCCCTTCTCCTTCCCTTTCCCGGCTTTTATTACTGAGTGTGACATCATATGGTATGGAATATCCCTTTGGTCAGTTTAGGTCAGCTGCACCATTTCTTGCCCACCCCCACCTACTGGCTTTGGGGGGTCTGGAGAGAGCCTTGGTGCTGTGCCAGCACTGCTGGGCAGTAGCCAAAACAGTGGTGTGATACCAGCGCTGTTCTAGCTACAAGGGCTGCTGCAGGGAAAGTTAACTCTATCCCGGCCAGACCCAGTACAGCGCCCGATGCTCTCGCAGCCAGAGAGAGGTGCAAAGCATGGATCAGCACACCCGTGTCCTCGCAGCAGCGCTAGGCCTGGCCTTTGCTAGCTCTACCCACTAATGTCATGCCTAGGGTCTCGCCAGCCCCAGCCATCTCAGCACCAAGGTCTAATACTCTGAAAATAGGTCACCCCTTTTGCTGTGGCTAAATTTTTCATTCTCTTGGGCATTTACAAGTCTTCTAGCCACTCTGGTTAAGCAGAGAGGCTTTTTGATGGGGAAACTTCATGCTTGTGTGTTGGCTGATCAAAACCTCATGAGCTGCTTGGTAGCGTCCTATCCTTACTTAGTCATGTTCTTGCTCCAACCTGTTGTTGTGGGGAAAGGGTGGCTACAGTTTTACTTCCAGCTGTCTTGGATGATGCTTCACATTCCTCTATCACGTAAAGGCAAAGCTCTGTGATTCTTCATTGTTGAGTGTGATATTGTGCCCTTTATATCCCTTGAGACCAGAGTGTAAAAATAATAGAAAACTGACATTTAAGCTATTGGAGGCAAGCATTGTTTTTTTTTTTTTTTTTTTTTATACTGGATTGTTCTGAACTAAAATTTGCAAAGGAAAAAAAATCACCAAAAATATGCTGCTTCTTGCCTATTTTACATTTCAGTATGGATAATATGTGCACATCTCAGAGCAGATTATATTAATGTTTCTGAACATTGATGGGTCCAAAACCACCAGGAGCTGTACACAGCAGCTCAGAGGGTGTGGGAGTGACAGAGACACTGGGAAGTCAGAATACAGGCAGGGAGCTGTTTGCTTTTTTTCATGGTTCTTGTCTCCTCCTCTCTCATACTTTTATTTTTCAGGGGCTATTTTCTTGTTCACATTTTGGTGATGTGCTGAATACAGATGAGACACAATGTACACAGAGCTATTAGACTGACACACACTCATTTTTGTGTGTCTTTGGAAAAAAAAATAGATCAGGTTTGCCTGGCGTACATTGAAAATCATGACACCTAGGCACCTGAGTGGTGGTAGTCCCCGAACTTGCTGAAATCCCTGGTCTGCTCATGAGTGACCCTTACACGGAAACACCAGTGCAGGGGGTGCAGTGTCTCTGCCGGATTTACGGGTGCAGCAGCAGCCAGCTGTGTCCCCTGGCCTTGTGCGTCCCCTGGGAGGCAGGAGACCTTCGGCTGGACTGGGCTGCGTCCCAGCCTGGGGCTGCCTTTGCACCAGGAGCCTTCTTCCATCTCTGGTGTGAAGCTCAGGAGCCTGACGATTGATGATCTGGCCACTTCTCTCTCTGCTTGCATGTCCCGAGGTAAAGTGATATTTCTTTCCATAAATTCCATGTATTCAAGGAACTCTTTACAGAGTGCCTGGCTGGCCACTGTGATTCAGACAGAGCTGATCAAATACTTATTTGTCAAATGAATTGTCTGATTTATTTTGTCATTTCAAATAATTTATTTATAAGTCATCTGCAATAACAAATATTTATATTGCCTCCTGACCAGCAATTACTTGCCCTTCCTGGTTATAAACTGCTATATGCCTGCGGCAGCTGATGCTGGTAGTCTAAACTTTGGAACAATATCTCAGGAACATGAAGAAACATTCTGTAATTCCCTATAAAATCTGTAGAACATTGGTATTATCTTGAGTTCGTTTCCAGAATTCTTCCATATATACTTTTTGACAAAAGGAGACGGCGCAGAACACACAAAGGTCAAAGCTATTAAAAATCTTTTTAGTGAGCAGTGCTGCAGATCTCCAAACACTTGTAGCTCTCCAGGGTAAGTTTAAACTTACAATTTTTCACCTCTCTTTGTTCCAGTCCAGTCTGGCACCCACCAAAAGAAATGAGTGTGGAAAATAACTTTCTGGAGCACCTGGGTCTGTCAAAACAGATCTGTTGAAATAGCCATTGTATTGTACCTGTTGAACCTAGAGAGGTAAACATCTGTTCGTGTTATACGTGTGACTGGGAAAGTATGGGGCATGCCAGATGCAAGATATTTGAAAATGCAAAAGAACATTTGTTGAATATTTTTTCAGGTATCTGTTGAACCGGTATCAATACATTGTAAAAATCATGTGCCTTAAGTAGACCCTGCAGTGGCTACTCTAAGACTGCATGTATGTGGCACGATTTTGTTGCTCACTATCTTTACCTGCCTCCACCTCGTGTGGGGAGATGCCTTGGTAGCTCCCTTCAGGCGCTTCTGATTTGAATGATGTAAATACTGTTGTCAGCTGTGTGCTTTGCTGAATTTTCATCCTACCTGCTGTCTCACTTGTTGGCATGTATGTTAAGTGAAAGCAGCTCCCATACAAGGTAGGATGGCACCTCGCTAATAGCCTTTGTCCTGTGAACATCTATGATTTATACCTGCTCTCTGTTACTGCCTCCTTGTTACCAGCTGGGGGTGGACCTGTAGGGATGCTGCAGAACTTCGCTGCCTATGACCAGTAATGTCACCCTCATGCCTGCGATATTTCTGAGAGATGATTTGAGAATGACATTGCCTGCAGCCTCTCTGCCTGAGCCAATTAAACAGAGAAATTAAACAATGTCTGAGTCAATTAAAAAGAGAAATTAAACAATGTGACAAACAGGAGACAATGGAGACAAAGCTCACTGCTGAAGTCTGTCTTCAACAAGGACACCAAGTACGTGCAGAGCAGCCAGTGTCTAGCCACAGCGCTGCTGTGTCTTTCTGCAGATCTTCACAATCGTCTGACTGGAGAGTGGGAATCAGCGGGTGGTGGGGCTGGCAGCGGTAATTGCTCCGCACTCACTGCTCACGAGACGTTGCCTCCTTGGTCTTGCCTCTACTCCTGGTGCCCTCCCTCCTGCTGGCGGTGGAGTCCAGCAAAGCCCCTTCCTCTAAGGCACATCAGCAGCTGTCTTCCGTGCGTGGTCAGGAGCGTGGGGCCTGTGAGGGACTCCCAGAGCAGACTCTGGCTCGGTGGAGCTCCCCCAGGCTGGAGCCCACGTTTGTAACCCTGCAATGATACAGATCAGTGCTGCAGTTCAGAGCGACAGTTTATGGTCACAAATGTGGCATCCAGATTAATGTATGTCGGGAATCAGTTAGCGGTTCCTCCGGTGAGCTTGTATGTTTGGTTATGCTACAGCATCTCTCTCAAAGATAACAATCCAAGACTGAAAACTTTATTAAAAAAAAAAAAAAATCCATAGTGTCCCTCACTGCTCTCCTCCACCTGCTAAGGGAAGAGAGAGCCTGCCCAGAGAGCAGGACAAGCCCCTGCTGGAGGTGGTTGGGAATTGAGGCTAGGTGTAGCTGGAAAGTACTTTTCTAAGAATTTTAGGAAAAATTGTGGGGAGTGGCTAAATCTGCACCGAGCAGCTAGTACAGCTGCTTGGTAATGTACTAGCAGGTGTGAAAGCTATTATATTTATAGAACAAAAGCAGAACTGTCTCTACCTTAGGAAGTGCCAGGCCAGGTAGCTCTCAGGACCTGTTTTAGGAGGCTGTTAGGTCAGCAAAACTACACACGCAAATGGGACTCATCTGGCTCATTTCAGCATAATCCAAGGTGAACAGTGTTCAGAGTGTAATAAGCACGTAAGGACGTTTAGCACTCTTGAAAAGGAAAAGTCAGTGGATAGGCTATCATGACTTTTCTCTCTGTCCATACCGTAAGCAATCAGACCTTCCTGTTTTATTTATTTTTTTCTACAGTCTGTTGAGTGACATTTCTCTTCCAGAGCTGTTAAGAGAAGCAACTAAGCCAGACTATGTCTCTGTTATATCTAATTGGTGCTTTCAACTGTAAGTAAAGTGATCTACTAATCATTTTTATCTCTGTTCTGTTCTTTGATCTAGCTGTTGTTCTCAGGTGTATATAGTGACAGCACAATTAATTAATTGCAAGTTTACAATCATGCAGATGCAGAATTCTCTAGTTCACTCTCAGAGTTTTAGTAGTTGAGGTTCCAGGGTTTGTCATTAATTCTGGCAAACAGTAGTGATACAAAATACCATTCCTAGACCTTTTAAATTTCCCTAAGTCCACAAGCAGAAAGTATGCACCAGGGACACGCCTCATCTTCCTGCAAGGGCTCCGTGTGGCAGCGGTGCTGCTGCCCTTGGGCACCTGGACCTCACTGCAGAGCGAGAGACCCAGCTGCAGACCAGCATTTCCCAGAACTGTTTGATTATTTATTGGTAAGTGCTGTATGAAGCACACAACACAGCTTACAGAAAAAGAGGAGAGAACAGGAGGGCAGTTAGGGGAATAACCCAAAGGCCTTTGCTAGCATTAACTATTCTGTATCTTTCAGTTTGGAAGGGAATTAATTAAACCCCCTGCTGCAGGGTCTTGATCAGTCCCTGCTGCAGGATAGGATGAGCCTGCGCACAGGAGCAGGATACCTTCCATTGTGTTCTCTTCTCTGAAACGTCTGGCAAGAAAGTAAAGCAGATGCATCACAAATGTGATTTATTTGTGCTGTTCCTCTTGCTCATCTGCTTTCCACACTGAAGAGATAATGCTGCTCTTCTAGCTCGGTGGCAGAGTAGCTGGGATGACCTTGCATTTTGGGCAGGGATCCACAAGATGCCTGTGGATGGAGGAGGATGCATTGTGGGAAAGGGCAGGAGAACCTGTTTGCTAATACTGGTGGCTGAGGGACCTGCGAGGAGCAAGCTGCAGCCCTCTGGGGCCATGTGCACACATGGCAGAGCCAGTTCCGCGGCTGTTTTCATGCTCTGACAGGGCTTGTTCAGCTTCGATAGGCTCATGCTCCAAGAGCTGTCAAATCTCTTTGCCAGGAGAGCCAGTGGACAAAAGAGTCTCATCTGTATATTTTGCCTCCCTTAGAACAAGGCAAATATTTCAGTATCTGTTGAAGAGTATTTGCATTTTTATGGATAAATTCAAGAAAAAAGGCACCACGCAATCCCAATTTGCATCCCTTATTTCCATAGAAACTACAGGAGCCTTGATTGCTTTCATGTGCTTTTGATGAAAATTGAGTGGGGTATCTTTATCCTGCCATAAGGTGGGAAGAAAAATTGGCATTCACAATAATATCTAATGGTTCAAAGGATACTTTTGCAAAACAACTTGCTGTGATTTATTAAATAACTTGGTGTTTTTCAAATAATTGAAAAAAAAAACTTTCTAGAAAACTTGTTGCAAGCCTTTGCTAAACCACTGTAGATTAACATCTGCTTGTGTGGAGCAAGGATTGTTTACCGGTACATGACTGCTGCTTGTGAAATTGAGGTCATTCATCTCCCAAAGTTCAGACACTAGCAGGGAGCAATAAAAAATTTAGGTATCATAATCTATATAAGTGTTTTTAAACTGTGGAAAAAAATAGAGTAAGTAGTGTACCAGTGCAAGCAGAGAGCTTTGCTGAACAAGTCGAGGCAATCAGAGAATGAGGGACCGCAGTGCTCATTCGGGCTCCTTGTGCCCCTTGAAGTGCTGGGGACAGCTCTGCACTGGCCCCTGGCAGGGGGACATGTGGCCCGGCCTGGTGCACCAGCTGCACAGCCTGTGGCGAGGAGTGACCGCTGCTCCGGCACCTGCTGTGGTGTGGGGAAGGCATTGCCTGGCTTCCCATTAGCACCATGATCGCTAACACGCCTCCTTTATGACTCATTTTGCCCACTGTTTGTAAATAGTGATCAGGCTTTAAAAGCCATGGTTTTCTTCTTCTTCTTCTTCTTCTTCTTCTTCTTCTTCTTTTTTTTTTCTTTTTTTGGACAAAAAGACCCAGGCAAATAAGTCTCCACCTCCGGACTTTCCCAGCCAGTTAAGCCCAGCACTAGCGGGGGGGCTGGGGGCTGGTCGGTGAGCATGGGGCCACGTGTGCCCGGGGAGCAGGGGCTGCTCACAGGCAGCTCGAGCCAATCATTGTGTCCTGGTTAGGAAGCTCCTTGGATGTGCTTTGGTGCCTGATCTCATTAATGTGGTGAGAGGCTTCTTCTCAGTTTCTGTCTCCTGGAGCAGGTTGGATTTGCTGTGCCTGTGCTGCTCATCCTGACACAAGGCCATTTATATTTGATGGTGTTTGGATGAATTATGCACATAGCCACTAAGAGAAATTTAATGATGGGTTTCGTCTTCTTTTTTATAGATTTCAGCCTTTGAATTAAGCACCAGTTCACTCTAAGTGCTACAGGGGATAAAGAGAATATTCCAGTCCCTGCATCCATCACAGCTGTTCTGCCAAGCAAAGTTAACAAGTAAACAGCAATCGCCCACAATTATTGCCCATTACGTGCTCTCTTCACCTGAAATCACACAACAAAGCATGAGTGTGGAGCCACAGGAGGAGCTGGGTGGCAAGGAGCTGTCAAGATGAAATAACAGCAAAAAGACCTGTCAAACGCTGGCTCTGTGAAAGACCCAAATCCTCTCCTGATGGCCCCTTGGTGCAATGTACAAGAGCTACTTCTGTGTAATTATAAATTGTCTGCGGGGCTTATCTGAGAGGTTCAGAGTTGACATTACAATAATAGGGTGGGTGAGCTTTATTTAAGGGATAATGTTCCTGGCAGTGGTGTACACATGGCAATAAATGAGTGTGGCGGGTGATTAACACCAGCGCAAAGCCTTCGCGGTCCCTCCTGGTTGGCCAGAAGCGGAGGAGCCCGGCAGGTCGCAGGGAGGTCCCGCAGGGCCGGCAGCGCTCCGCGTGCAGCAGCCCGTGTGTGGTGCAGGGCTCGCGGGCGACGTGGGGCTGCACGTGTCACTGGGGGCTCCGCGCTGGGCAGGCTGTAACGGATGCTCGTGGGACAGATAGGTCCCATCCAGAGAGGTGAGAGGCAGGATTCGTGTCCCCTAACTCTGGGCACATACCAGTGCAATGTCTCCATGAAGCTGTCTGCCTGGGCTCTCTTTATAGCTAGCAGAGAGGGAAGGGCGATTTCGTGGCATGGTTTACCTGACCTACTTTAGATGCTTACCTTAAGGTGAATTGAACTGTTCTCAGAATTGCATTTTCTCTCCACTTACTATAAAAATCAGAAGGCGATAAGCTCAGATGTGGACTTGTAAGCCAGGAGGGATTGATTCCACTGGAAATACCTAGCTTACCTTGGCCAGCATTTCCTGAGTGTGCTTCTCTTATTCTACTTTATTTTAAGGATGAATTTTCTACAGTGTTTCCATAGAAGTATTAGTTAAAAAGGGGAAGTGCAGAAAACAAGTCTTGCACCTGTGCCTTCAAAGGAATGTTTTGTTTCCTTAAGTCAGATTTGTCCCGAAGGTAGACTGGGGCAATACAGGCCCTTCTGCCAGCCCTTCTCCTGTCACCCTGCTCCCACCCTGCAGAAAAGGGACAGCGATGCTGAGGACAGAGGGGCTGCTGTGAATCCAGTTGCTTGAAGGGGAGATCTGTGCGGTAGCTGGTGTGTCTGTCAGCCTGACAGCAGTGAAATTGGGCTGGCCACCAGCCCTTCATTACAGACAGCCCCACAGCTTGCATGCTGAACATTCTGGCTTTGGAGCCAAGGCCTGAATCTAGCACTTCGCACTGGGGGGGGAAGAAGTGATCCTCAGTCTCTGGTTCAAACGTGTCCAAAGGCTACACG
Source organism: Anseranas semipalmata (assembly GCA_013399115.1). Lineage (NCBI taxonomy): Eukaryota > Metazoa > Chordata > Aves > Anseriformes > Anseranatidae > Anseranas > Anseranas semipalmata. The sequence continues at coordinate 160,945 of VXAA01002703.1, read as the reverse complement.
GGAGCTCGGCGCCTGGAGGCAGCTGGGGTGTGATTGCAGCTGAGCGCCGTGGGAGGGCAGCCCTTCCCCGGCGCTGTGCTCAGGGCAGCAGCCCCGTACCCGTCGCGGGAGCCGTCCGGTTGCGATGAGCTCCCGGGGTCCCTTCTCTTCCGAGGGGAGAGAAAATGTCCCTGCTCCTGAGTGCGTCAGCCGTGAGGGGGCAGGCACATCCTTGCAGGATGAGTTTTCTGCAGAGAAAACTTCCCAACTGCCCCCAGTAATTGGAAAGCAGTAAAAAGGCAATGCGCCCATTCGGCGAGCTCTGATCCCATCACCAATCAAAGAGACTGATTTAGATCGGTGGAGCTGCCAGGCTGGTCCCACTCAGGAGAGTTAGTGGTGATATTAACTGGAGGAAATTCTACAGAGTAAGTATTAGCCTTGTATTATGTAGAATTTTTAAGTGCTTCATTAATTTACAATTCTACTTTTTATTAAATTAATTTGCATTTTAATGAAAAAAATAAGTGGATCTAGTTCTCTTCTTGGAGCAGCAATAACATGCAGCCTGTATGTGAATGAGTGTGCTTGAGCAGAGAGCGAGGCAGCTCTGGATTCCCACATCCCTGGAGTTTCTGCCCCGTGCCAGGGGGCTGCGTGCTTCCTGGCAGCACGAGGAACTACGCCTGGCACGTCCCCTCTCCTCTGCACTTGCTGAAGCCTCTGTGGTTGGTCTGGTGCCCCGTGCAGGGGCACATGCAGGGACAGTAATGCAGAAGTGTGTCTTGTTTCAGTAGGGCCTCCAACAGGGCACTGAATTGAAGGCTCTGGGAAAATGCAGGATCAGGAAGCAGTGACCTTATCCCAGCATGGGCATTGCCTTTCTGTGGTCCATGGCAGCTGAACTCAGGGCCACTGCTGCTACTGTGCATCCTTTCCCTAGCTCAGACACTGGCATTCTGCAAATCCATGCCTGGCAAAGCAACAGATGCCTTTAAATGAATATTTCGTGTGTGCGGGGACCTTGCGTGCCCTTTCCTCTCTGCACAGCACTGACTCTGGTCTTCTACCAGTCTGGCAACCTTCTGGGCATGTGGGCTTTGTCTTGCAGCACATACTGACCTGGTCCTTGGAAGAGCCTTTTAGTCTTGTCCACAGGCAGGCTGAGGTCTTCAGGAGAGGGGTGCCTGGCATGGACCCCGGACTGCCTGCAGTGATCTCAGGCTGTGGCTGCCTCCCTGGGAGACTCCTGGGCTTCTCTGTGGAGCCCCAGCCCGGCGCTGAGCCGTGTGAGCAGGGAGCTGGGCACCGCAGTGGCCTTGGGAATCTGGCACTGGGCTCTGTGGCTAATGGAGATGGGCTGACGTGGCCAGGGACGTGCCTGCAAAGCGCCAGGCACTCGGGGATTTGGGCTGCTCAGGAAAATCTGTTTCTCTGGGCACAGCAGCCTTGTGCTCCTCGACAGAGCCCTTGTACATCCCTGTCATCAGGTTTTTCTCTTCTTCTCCAGGAAATCAGGGCTGTGACAGTAAAATGCATCAGGACTGAGGAGCCCCTGAGTTCTCTCCTCCTCTGGGCACGTTGGCCAAATTGGAGAATTTAGCTGTAGGTTAAAAAAAAAGGTTCTCCTTGACAGGCACCCTTTGAAATGTGCAGCCGCTGCTCCTCGCTGACACATGTCAGCCCGTGGCCCCGACAAATGCCCTCAAACAGCTGTGTCTTTTCCTGGTTGGGGATCATTGCTCCTCAGGGAAATCGACATCATGCCACCCCTTGACTGACGGTGATCAGTTCTGGAGTGAGGCAGAACATACTTCTGTAAAGTACATAGCAGAGATCATTCTGAAATCACTGGTGTCAAGCAGTTTGGCTGGTATTTAAAGTAGGACGAAGTTGGTGTTTTTCTCTGCAAGTTTTTTTTTTTTTTTTTTTTTTTAGAGAGAGTCTCAGATATGGTTGCAGCCAGTCAAAGTAAAAAATCCACTAACCTCTCTGCCCTCTGCCCCTAGCCCTCAAATCAATAAGGAACATCTCTGGTACCTCCACAGACTCTTAAACTCTTTACTGACATGACAGCATTTCCTCCAAGGCCCTTCTGCACTGCTTCAGAGAGTAATAATTTAATGATTCTATTCTTCAGGGCTTTACTAATATAAGTTGACTGCAAAGAGATGCTTTCCACCAAACCATCTTTGCTTCCAGCCTCTTTTATCATCAGATTTGCTGTTAATCTCACAGGCACCAATCCCACAAGTTCCTTTTCCTTCTTAGACAGATTAATTTAATGAGCTTTTTATTTATTTATTTATTTATTTATTTATTTTTATTTTCCAATAGCATCTGCTTGTCTGCTAAGAGAGCTTTGACTCTATTACCTCATGGCTTACACGCTGGGATGATTTCAATAGCTGTAAGCCACAACTATGGATCTTATTCTGACCTATGCACCTGGCAGATGACAGTATGCGTCTGGATTCCAGGAGCAGACAAACCGGTTCCTTGCAACGTAGCAGAGGAACACCAGGGGCATTGTGTGTGTAGGGTTTTTTTTAGAAAAGAAAATTGAGCAATAAACATCCAGAGAAATGAGACATTTAAACATTCAAAGTAATTGATACCAGGAAAAAAATATGATGGGATGAAATCTATTCCTGCAATAAACTGTCCATTAGTTGGGCCATCAGCATAACCCTAATCTAAAGTTACGAGGATCCATTACAGATATAATCAAATACAATTTTCTATATTCCATGAATCAAAAGCACCATATGTATTAAGAGCCTAGTTTGTCTTTTTGTTCCTGCCTTCTCCTGGAACAGTATATATCTGATTTCTTGTGTTATATTGCTCTGATGTCTGCTAAGGGCACCATGCCCTAGAAATTCACATTAAATAACTGAGAGCGAGCACTAGAAATGAAAAAAGTGAAATACTATCTAGACAGCTGGAAGTAAAAATATGAAAAGTGTTGCACTTACAGAAGGAAAAAAAGCCTATTTTTATGACTTGAATAGACAGTTTGGTATAAAGAGAAATTCCTCACCCAAGATCAGACATACAGCTGAGCTGCAGCAGGCAGCCTGAAATCTTGCAATCCACAATATGCCAGGATACAGTAGAGATCTTGGCTTCAAAGAGCAGGCTAGGATGTGGCACAGATGTATAGCATGCAAAAGCACAGAGGTTCCCACGCTTGCTGGGCTGATGACCATCGCCATCTCAGGATGAGTTTTGGCTTCATAAGCATGCAGATGGGGTGTGAGTCTGCAGCCAGATGTGGTCTGCAGGCTGTGGACACGTGCTCGCTGACACCAAAGGATGCTCCTTTCACTCTCGAGGACCTGACTTCCAGCTTGTCCTTTTTCTCCCTTTGTTTTGTAAGTTTTTGCCTTTCTCCCCACTGACCAGATTGCCCTTCTTCAACAGCCCACTCCCAGGTACTTGCCTTACTGCTTTTGCCTCTGCTCAGTGAGGGATGTACACGTTTGGGCACATAACAAATCCCATCCTGCCCAGCTCATGGACGAGGCCTACATCCGACTGAAGTCTGACTCTCTCTTGCTCTCTATACTCACATCACATCAGCCTTTGAAATACAGACAAGTTTGAAGACAGAGTGGCTTCTCCAGGTTCCAGGAAGACCTGCACTGTCCACAGCTTCAGCATTGCCCTTGACCCTGGACCAACTCTGTCCTTAGCTGTGCATGCAGCAAGGCGACCCACTGAGCAAACCATGCTGCACTGCTTTGTTGCACCCTGCAATATTTTTGTTTCCAGGCAGTTATCAGGGGGTTTTCTTTGACATGAAATTGCTGGGACTTGTCTTCCAGAGAAACCAGTGGGCAGGGAGCATTTTATCAGAAATGACTAGAGGGAACTGTCTTTGTTTGTAGGGGCTCACACTTTCCATCTGGAAGCTCACCATGTCTTTGAACATGATTTTCCAGACGTGTGCATGACCTGCATGTGGGCCCCAACACACGGTTTTAGGGATGGGCAGCAGAGTCAGCAGGAGCCTGTGATCTGGAGCAATCTTCCTGTCCTCGCCACCACAGCAGTTCTCCAGCTGTTTTCTGATCCCATCTGGAAAAAAAAAAAAAAAAAAAGAGCTCTTCTGCCTTCCAAGCCTATCCCACCGATGTATCTCTGACTCAGTTCTTCTCCATAGGTGCCTGTCCATAAGAAGGGATGCTTTAACTAATTTGTTACACAGGACTTTTGTACTACTTCCTCCATGTACTTCCACTGCTGACCTGCATTATTTAGCTCTACAAAATGTTTTGGGCAGCAGCCAGGAGGGCAGGCACTCTCCAGAAGAGCAGCCTGACACCATGTTGCTGCTGGAGCTCGGTGGGATTTGCAGTGTGCTTCGGCTCCATCTGTCTGACCGGCTCCGGAGGGTGCAGGTCGGTGTCCTTGCTCCTGGGAGCTGCCTCACATCTGGCTCTCGGTTCTTGTCCCCTGCCATGCTCTGCCTTGCAGCACGCTGCCAGTGGCCGCGGGCTCCCTGAGGGCAAGTGCTCCTTTGCGGTGGGCTGGCCTTGCCCAGAGGACCAGAGTGCAACCACTGAGACGTTCTCTTGGGAGAAGCAGGAGCAGCGGTGGGTCTTACATGCCAGCGCAGAGATCAGCTTTCAGGGCATGTTGCGGGCTTGCTGCTAAATTCTAGGGAGAGGAGCAAAAGGTTATAAGAGGGTAATATTCTGCTGGTAATTAGGACACAAGTTAGTGGCCCTGTAATCAGCCTGAGTCAATTAATGGATGTGAGATGCTGTGATAGTCCCACTGCACTCACTGCAGGGGAAGGAAAGTGAAAGCCTGCTGAGGGCATCGGGTGGGAGAAGGATCCTGTCCCTTGGCTGAGCGGGATGATGCGAGCAGCAAAGATGAGAAATACAGAGGTAAAAGAGAATGAAGTCTGGTTTTGGGTTTCTTTCCCTGAGAGCTGGGGATCAGCCAGATAATGAGGCAGCGAGTTCTGAGGGCAAAGGAAGAGCTCAGGACGTGGTTAGCTGCTCATTAGCAGCTAGAGACACGTTAGCTCTCAACACGGTTGCTAACTCTTCGGTCTGGCCAAGTCTTTGAATGTCCCTGGAAGGAGGGCTAGCACACTGCACCCCGCTGCAGCTGCTCCCAGCAGCGCCGGCTGCTCACGAGCAGGCAGAACAGCAGCTCTGACGCTGCTGTGCTAAAGGCTTGAGAAATTAATTTTGCCTGTCAGAGGTTCAGGTGTAAGTGCATGAGCTGAGGTTCATCAAGGTAAGCTGACCCACCTGGCTGCACTCCAGCTCTGGGAATGCTGCTCACAACAGGGAAGGGAAGACCAACAAGTACCTGCCTGTGTAAGCTGGTATTGTCTTCCACATAAAACATGCCCTTAATTAATAGCTAGGATGAACCTAAGCCACTATCTCTGTTATCAATTTGTGGATGTGGTTGGATTGTCTGTCTCCCAGGACAGTAATATCCCTTCATCTTATTGCAAATTGCTCGCAGCATCCTTCTATTACACAGGCTTAATGCTTGAAAAATAGAGATTTAATACTCCACCATATCAGACTAAGTGAGGTCAAAGCAATTCATATTCACGATCCCACAGAGCTCCCTGATAGTGTTTCCTGTGAGAAATACGTATGCGGAGGAAACAAACTGGGGAGGACCTGCCTTCTGCTTCGTGCTGTCCCATGCCAACAAGCCCTGCACCCTGTGGCTGAAGCATTTGGGCACTTTTCCTGGAAGGAGAGCAGCTCTGGGTGCTCCTGGAGGAGCACAGGATGGTCGGGGGCCCCACGGCGAAGCTCTGCCAGCCACCCCAGCGCTCCTCTGGTCACCTTCCTGGCCCAGCAGCTCCTGCATTGCAGTGGCGGCTTCCCGAGTTTTGCCATTTTTCAGTGTTTTGCTAGATCAGAGTGGCACCAGCACATGTATTTTGTGTGTGTCATGTAATCGTAGCCCACTGAGCATGTTTCTAGGGTGCTAACTGTTCCCCAGGTGCTGGATGGTTTACGTGTGTTTAATAAGCAGTTTGTAAGTAAGTTGGGTGCAAGTTTTCTGGGAACTGCAAATTGTCACCTTGACTCCTGAACAGAAAGCCTAGGAGTAGCACATCATGTATTTACATGTTTATTTGTGTCCTGAAATGTATGTATTTTGAGAGAAATTCATAGCTGGTGTGTGTGAGCCTTGAGGGTTTCCTCCCCAGCAAGAAAAGATTTATCTCCAGGGATGATGCGTATATTGCCAGGACACATTCCTTCTGCATTTGCTTTTATGTGCATGCCAGGACATGGATTTCACCTGCAACTCATGAGGAAATATCTAAGCACGTAAAATAAATGGGAGGTTTAAGTTCAGAGGGATTTATGTGCAGAAATTAAACACAGGTTAGGAGAAATATCCCCTTGCCTTGCACAAAAACAATGTAACAGACATAATTCTCCTGGTGTGAGCTGAATAGACCTGGAGCTACCTCCTTCCCCAAACTGCAAGAAAATACTGGGCTGATGAACAGCCTTGCTGGCTCTTTCTCACCATTATGAGGATCTTGCCTGCAGGCTTAGGTACAAGAAACAGCCTTTAACGGCATAAAACAGAGTGGTCTGTGAAACATGCGGAGGCTTTCTATGACTGTTCAGAGGATCCACGTGCTGGCGTTACTCCCCAGCTTTCAGGCCAGGTGGCCGGCAAGGATGCGAAACATCCATCTCCTGGATGGGGAGCAGAGGCAGAGCCCGGAGGTACCCAGGAGCAGGTGCACCAGACGAGGTGAGGGACTGTCCTGGGGGACTGGAGAACCTTGTCTGCATTTTTCCAGTGTTGTGTGTAAGGACTACTACAGTCAGGGGCTTCTGATGACTGGACCCATCCCAAGGCTGCGACCATCCACTGGATGCTGAGTGCTCTGCAGGAGGGTCATGTGCAGAGGTCCTGTGAGCTGAGAGCTGCCACTGGGAGCTGGCTCCTCTGTGGTCATCCCCATCTGCTGCCTGTTGTGTGGTGCCGGAGGTGGTACTTCCACAGGCTCCTCACGTCTCTCCTGGCCTTAAGATGCTCCGTTTTGGAATCCCCTCCATGGGAATCCCTCCATGATTCCCATGGAGGGAATTTGCCTCCAGCCTTGGGAAGGGGGACCTCTAACTTGTATCTCTTTGTTAATGGGCAAAGTAGGGAAGGTTTAGATCCCCGTTCTCAAGACCTGCAGGAGTTCCAAGAGTCCTTTAAGAAAGAGAGACCAAAGATGATCTGTATTACAGACTATGTTTGGCTTGGACAAAAACTATAGGCCATGCAGAAAGGCTTGAAACAGAGAAAGTAGGATTTGGGAATCTCAGAAATAATGAGACTCTTTGTAATAGAGCTGGAGAACTGTAACGAGAAGAGGAGACCAGGAGGTCTGTCAGGAAGGTGCCAGACAGGCAGCATGGCTCTCTCCACTCTGGCCACAAAGGAACAGGTCCCATTGGGAAGCATCAGTGCTGCCATGCCGGAGCAAGCAGCCTTTCTGCTGGCTTCGACATGGATAGTGCTCAGCAGCAGCACTGTCATTAAAAAAAAACACTGACGTCTATGAAAGTACCTTGATTACAGCAGGAGAGGTGGCTACAGAGGTTTTCCCTGCCGGGAGCATTCTACTGGTGGCAGCAGGTTATACCGACATGACTGTGAATGGCACCTATGCAGCAAGCGTTTCCAGTAGGGGAACTGTCAGGAACGTGTGGTGTCATCTGTGGCACTGTGACACATTGATGAGCTCTGACGGATGGCTAATTGCTCAGGGTAGTCTGACATAATGGAGCAGTTCCGAGAGCGCGTCGGCTGCGGAGGTCAGCAGTGACGCAGAAGGCATAATTTTTCATAGCGTGCTCCTTGTATCCTAGAACTCCTCCTGTAATGGACTAGCAAATTACCACACTATTTAAAAGGTAGCAATTTATAACATTTTGATAACTGCATGCTCCTGAGGCTATATTGTCTGTGCCTGTGGAGAGAATGAATGAGGTAGCTGCCCTCCCTACAAACATGGATGCGTGCATGTAGAAATACAAACATACGTGTGCACCTCTCTGCCATCCCAGCACCTTCCCTTCAGCACAGATCAGAGGTTGATTGGGCACAATCCTGGCAAAGACCTCTCCTTCTCTGGTACAGGCTGTCTCTCTCCCATTCCTGCTCCTTTCAATGTATTTATGGTTTGGGGAACCTGGTAAGGTTCCAGTGCCTGCCTAGCCTTACTGTGTCCTAGCTCAACTCCCTGGAGTCCACGTGGGCATTACTCATCTGGGTGCATTTGGCAGCTCTCCTATATGCACTGTCTCCCATCACAAAGGAATTTAATTCCCACGAGGTGTCAAGATAGTTGATCCCATAGAGAAACTGGAATCATGACAAAGTGGCAGGGCTCATTGAACCACAAGGACCCTATTTACAAAGCCCCAGAGTCAGCAGGCAATTTTTTTAAGATCTCATCTTACCTCTTGTTGGGAATGCGCCTTGGGGCTCCATCCCATGCACAGCTGCCATGGTGTCTGTGCACTGACTGCAAATACACTGTGACCACCATGCATACATCTGGATGTCCCATTCACCATATTTTAAATATATGCTGCCCTTCCACTGCTGCTATTCATCACTGATGTCTCCTTTGCTGTGTGGGAGGCGTCACCCTTCATTTCTTGTCAAGAAGAATCTGAAGAACTGGGTGCCTGAAGAATTTGCATGGAAACATTCATCCCTCTCAAGTAAATAAAATCTCACCCCCAGGTCGTGGCAGCAGATCAGCTCTTCCCGCACAAATTGGGCCCTGTGCAATTTCCTCCACCGAAGCCTTCGCCTTCAGCAGAACTGCCAGGTGCTGTGCCCTAGGAGTAAGGGAAGCAGCAGGATCAGAGCCCACTGGGGTGGTGTCCAGGCAACTGGCAAGTTGCCCCATCACACAGCGGTAATTAGCAGAGCACAGGGATGTGCACATCCAGCCACACAAAGGCTGCAGTGCTTGGCAGGGATGATGGGATGCCTGTTCACTGGCTCCAGGCAGTGCAAGGGCGTTGTTACCCCAGGCAGAGCTGCCTGGGAGCTACAGGGCAGGGGAGTGAAGTCCCAGGGAGCAAAGAAAATTGGATGATAGCATTGGACTTGGAGGACATCTTCTGGAGATGTTGATGCTGCAAAACATGCAAGCCTACAGCAATTCATCCTTTCCAAGAGCAGACCTGTGTTTGCCTGCTAGGTGTGCTTAGCTACATGTGTGCGGGTAAAGCCACGCATCTGTGCTTGAGTAGATAATTTGTAATAAATGTGCGTGTGAGTGTATGTGCTTGATAGCAAAGTGTTCCTGCAACAGTACCACAACAACACTTTTTATTAACTGTGTGCTTTCCCTCTGGAGTGATGTAATTCTGCTCCATGCAGTAGAGATGAGTCCAATTAATCGGATGGATAAAAGTGGTTAATGCACCTTGGAGAAGCGTAATTTAATTGAAATGATTATTACGTGCTGCTCCTATGTAAAGAGTGTGAGAATCGGCACTAATGACTCTGTTATGAACATGACTTTTAATTGCTATATGGTTCTGTGATTTAAGTCTTTCTCTGGATATGCTTTTGTTTCCCAGAGATTTCAGCTGGGATGCTGATTGCAATGACACACTGGGGACGAGCGAGGCACATTCCAGTGAGTTTGGGCTGTCGGTCCTATTCGTGCTGATTCTCAGATGGAACTAGAATTGCTGATTTGCCTTTGAAATCTGCAGAGATTGGCTCTGCACTGTGCCAAGGACTCCTCAGAAGCAGCATTCTTGGCTGGTGGCATCAGCCCACACCCTGCCTCCTTGCTGACAGCTGATTCCCTGATTCCCCCTTTGCCTGAGGTTTGCTTTCCAGCAGTTATGCCCACTGGGGCAAAAGCTGTTCTCTGCTGCACTGTTTGCCTTGCAGGTTGGCATTGCCTTTCACACCACGTCTCTGCCGATTCAGATGTAAACTGTAGGACAATGCTCCTTCCTTTGCTGTGTGCAAACTGTGTTAGAGGCAGCACGAGCAGTTAGGCTGTGCTGAGTTGCACATGCACTAGAGGCAGTTCTCTGTTACTCCCACATAGGTCGTGGTTGCCATGAGATTAAAGCTGGTGAAGTTGGTAGTAATAACCAAGCTCCTGTACATCCCCCTGCCATAGTACAAATTGTGTGCAGGAATGTTCACCTATGGAGCTAATGAGCAACAACTGGATGAGAGATGGAAAATTAAGCCTGTCTAACCTGCAGAGAACATAGCAAGCCAAGGAAGGGAAACTTTCTCCCCCACAGAGCTGCGAAATACTCCCAGTTCACAGGCCACTTGTGGTGTCTTTTACAGCCCCTTTGGATTTTGCTGCAACACATGAATGGTGCTTACACAGATGGTGAAGATAGGTTTTTGTGAAGGCATGGAAAATGTCTATGAGTAGACAAGATATCAGGCTGTCATCAGCACAAATGTATCTGCATTGTTTTCCATTTTTTCCAGGCTCCCGGACAAATGCCATTACAACCAACAATTTTCCTGTCTTTTTTTCCTTGCCCCTCCTCCCCAGTAGGAATGGAATGCACTTCTGGGTATGGAATTAAAAAAATCGTGATTTTGGATCCATCAAGGAGAATCAGGGGAAAATTTTCTGTTGGATTTAAACCTAGCCAATGCCCAGTGCGGTCCTTGCGTCCCCCCTTCCCTGCTTCTCCCCGCACCTGGGGGCCAGGGCCACGGCTGCTGCCCCTGCCCCTGGAGAAGGAGCTCAGCAGTGGCCAGGTGCGACAGCACTGTGTGCCCTGCACAGCCGCCTGCTTCTGGCTCCACCGCGTCAAGCCCTGGGCAAAGGTGGGGAAAGCAATGTGTGGGACAGCCCTCGCTTTCCTTTCTCTGCTGCCTGGGATGGAGTCCCACACAGGGATTAAACTAGCACTGACTGCTGCAGGCCGAGCCTGGGTCATGGCAGGAGCATGCACCCAGTACTGGGAGCTGCTGTCCGATGGCTTTGTCTTTCTGTTTTGTCTTCCCGCATGGAGCAGAGAAGAGGTGAATGTATTTGCTGGAGCCAGAGAAGTGAGTCTGGACTGCCTGGCCCTGGGGCTGAGTGTGCAGGGTGGGCTTGTCTAGCGATGATAGCAGTGTGATGCTGAGAAAAAAGCAGAGGCTTTACCTGTTTGTCCAGCTGGCCCATTTATTTGGAACAAAACATATTCAGAAATGTCTCTGTGTCAGTAGTGCTGTGATAAGCAAATATCCCTGAACAAAGAAGAACTTGGGGAGATTTTCATATGGGTCAGATGTTTATCAGAAAGCAATAGAAAAATGTAGACTGAGGCGCTAGACTGGGAAGTGGAAAGCCTCAGACAGTAAAAGAGTATGAGAGGTGTGTCTATAAAACATGATTAGTGCTCAGCACAGGGGACAGGGAGGTTTGGGACAGGGAGGCGGAGCAGCAAGCAGTGAGGAGGCAGAAGCGGGCATCCCAGGCTGCTGTAGAGCAGAGGCAGCAAGCAGACCGAAGGGATGGGAAAGCCGATGGGGCAGAAGTAGGTGGTTCCCAGGGCTTGGAGAGCGATGGGGGGGGCGTGTGCGGGGAAGGTGGGTGCTGGGGGTGCACGGGGGCGCAGGGGCCCTGTGCCTGCCTGGCTGAGGACCGGCTGGGTGCCTTGGCTTGGCAGCACCAGAGGTACTGCCCAGCCTTGCTGCTCCTCCCTGGTGCCTCTCCAGGTTTGCAGGATGTTCCTACAGAGCCAGGCACCTTGTTCTTTCTGCGCGGCAGGCCCTGCAGTGCTGCCCTGTGAGACACGACTCCGTCATCATCCCACTGGTTTCCCAGGGTGTCTCCAGGGAAGGCCCAAGAGCTCAAATTCCTGCTGGAGACATTTTCTCCATGGGAATGGGGAACCAACACTGCTTGCAGGGAAAAGGGACAAAGAAGCTTGGGAAACAAAGACAAAATCCAGGACAGGAAACCTAGCTGGTCAGTGTATGGGCTGTTTGCACCCTGGGAGCAGGGAGCAGAGCCAGGCCGGGCCCGTGCTAGCAGCAGCCCCCCTCCCTGTCCTGGCGGCAAGGGCTCGCCTGCGTCCTCGCACCTGCCTGCCCTGGGGAGCCACTGCCGGAGCCAGGGTCCCCAGCGTGCTGGAAGGCGCGGGGGAGCTCCTGCACATCACCCGGCCGTGCGCCCGGCCAAAACCCTCCGGGCTTACTGGGCAGGGCAGTGCTCTCGCGTGTACTCCCACCAGCCGGTGCAGGCAGCACAAGAGGCAGCAGCTTTCCTTGTCCTGCTGCATGTTNGGGGGGGGGCGGGTAAGAACATGCCGTTGCTGCTGCAGGTTTTCTCTGTAGGAAAGTTATAGTATTTCACTAGAATAAAACACCCATTTTAGAGAGAGAAGAGAAATTCAATTTTCAAGCAGTTTTACTGGCGAAGGAGGAGAAAGGAAAAAAGCATTTTTATTTCACAGCCTATTGTCCCCATGCTCCTGTAAGTACAGCAGAGTGAGGCTGAGCCAGTGCTGGCTGAGTGTGACCCCTTGTGCCTGCCCAGAGGATGCCGGTGTAAGTGCTGCTGACATGTCTGCATGGCGTCAGTGCACCCTGTTCCTCGGGTGATCCGTACCCAGTCTGCGGGGTGAGCGCTTGCTGAATTCTGCTCTCTGATGGTGCCTGTATGACATTACTCAGTAGCCAAACTGCACACAGCAACCCGCGTGGCAGCTTTCTGCAGCCTAACCAGTGGGCTGCCCTGGTCCCACTTTTTGCCTCCAGGACCAATGGAGCCTGAGGGACTGGAGCCCACTGGGGCTGGCATTGCTCCCCTGGCAGGCAGCAGGCAGGCGGAGGTGAGAGGCAGCAGGAGAGCACAAGGTGACCAGGCTGATGCGGCTGCCTGTTGGGACGCAGGTGCATCAGCAGTGCTGCTGGGAATCTTGCACATTGCCTGGCTGTGCTGCGTATGCTTATATCTAGTGCTATTATGACCTGTTTAGGAGCACCATATTTGTTCACAAATCTTAAAGGAAACAATAGGTGCTCCTTTAAAGTAAAAATGCCATTCGCAAGTTCTATACTACTTATTCTATTTGAACCCACTTTAAAAAGTGACCTTTAAGCATTTAGTTCACTCACTCTGATGTTAGGTACAGTTCTCTCCAATAAATCGCATTTTAGCTGTCGCTTTAAATTAAGCAAATTTTCCACCTCCAGGGCTGCTAACCAGTGGCCACATCTTCTAGAGATTCCTGAGTTGTTCAGTGGAAGTGTGATGTGCTGATCTGTGAATTTCATTCACCAGCTCTGAGCTTAGCTGTGGGATGAACTCCAACATCCTGATGTGTTTGCTTTGTCATTCAAACTTGGATCCATCTTCCCAGGGAAGGTGGTTTGCTCTGGCCATGTGAGAAGTGTTTAGCATTATCTCCTGACTACGTGCAGATGTTCCCACAGAGCTTTAATTGATTTCACTTTAATCACTTTACTTGATTTCAAATTGTTAAAAAATCATAATCAATAGTGGAGCTGTGGTCCTTATAAACATGATCTAGGCAAGCAGGTAGTGCTTTTGCTGCTGAATCCAGAAACATTGAGGCTTTGCAGGAAGTGTTTCCTATATTGTTTCTTAAAGATGGAGTTGTATATTGCTGAAAAGACAAAGGACATAGCTCATCTGTTCGCTGTACCTAAAAAGTGACAAACATGAAGTATGTAGAGCCAGTGCTGCCAAAGTGCTGTGAGACTTGGTCAAAAGCACTGAACTTGGAAAGGTACTCAGGAGAGGAACCTGCCACAGCTGAAATCAAATCAGAAACAGGGGTTTTGTGTTACTAGAAATGGGAGAGGCTCCAGCTGGAGAAGGTTGCAGACCACAGGCCAGGGCACCCCAGATTCCTGCTCTAGGATGCTCATCCCATGAGCTTGCTGGGTTCCTCTGGGATCGCCTGATCATCATCCCAAGGGCTTGTTTCTAGTCCTTTGGTAGCACAGTAGAGGTGTGAAGCTTATCAGCTCTGGTGCAGGGTCCCTTCTCTGACTCTGAGGTGTTCAGGGCAGCCCTCCCTCGGGCAGGCTCCCAGCTGTTGACATTATCCTCTTTGCGGGGCTGATGTAATTATGCCCACATCTGCTGATGAACACACAGTGATGATCGGTGGAAAAAGAGCTGGAGATTAACTGGAGCTAAGATGCATGAATGCCCGTTGCCACCCTGCCCGGAGCAGCAGGACCAGGCAAAGGGAGAAGGAGGCTGCTGCTCCTGGGGAGGGAAGAGGAAGGGCTCTCCTTGTCCATGTGTCACAGCGGCACGCGTGCTGTGGCACTCATGCAGCCACCTGCAAACAGCCTCTGCCCCTGTGAGGCAGGAGAGCAGCTCCCTCGTGTTTGCCAGGCCGCTGGGTGGCCTGTCCGGCAGTGCTGAAATGAAGTGAGTTGGGTCAGCCATGCCCAGGGCTCTGGGGTGAGTGAGGAGGAGACAGTCTGAAGATGATGGAGGCAGAAACCTCCCTGCCATCCCACAGGTAACAAGTAACAGGTGATGGCCCAAGGAGAAGATTGCAGCAGGGTAGTTCTGCTCTTACATTTCAGATTTGTGCATTGCGGATGATTCAGTGTAGAGGGGAGAGGGAAGGACAGAGAGGTGCCCAGAGACGGTGTATCTGAAATGGTCCCTGGCTTTGTATTCATGCCACCTCTCGTGCCATTCCCAGTCTGGCATGTCCGTAACACTGAGCAAGGACCTGTGCAAAGGAATCATGGAAGACACAGCCCATAAATAACGAAGCCCAGAGAGTCCTGCACAGATTTAAGCACAAAAGGAAAAAAGTCAGTGTGGGCTCACCATTTGCCTTGACAGTCTCTGCTCTGCACCTTGAATTCCATAAGCCATTTTCTTCCTCACTGGTACTGATGTACAACAAAGGCAGAATGAGCAGGCTCCTTGGGATCACAGGCAGCCCTCAAAGCAGCATCTTTGCTATGCATAATCAAAACCCAGCTCTTGTTATTTATTCACCACAAAGAAAAAAGACTCCTGAACCACTGTGAGGAGAAAGAAAGCGTGTGCGTGCCTGCGTGTGCGTGCCTGCACGTGCATGACTGCATGCAAGCGCCTGTGCGTGCACAAGAGCTGGGAGCCACCCGCAGCCACGGTCCCCACGCTGCCAAGCAGAGCCCTCGTGTGTCCCTCCAAGTGCGTGCGGAGCCCCCAGTGCTGATGGGGAGCCCAGGCAGCTCCGGGAGCTGCAGCTTACTCTCCTCTGTGCAGCCCCGGCTCCAGCCTGAGGAGATGGTTATTTATTTAAGTGCATTTGAAATGCGCACAGAAGTTGCCTGCCTAGAGCCAAGGCACCCTGCCAGGCGGTACCTGCGGGGGGACAGCCGAGCACGGCGGGGGCCCTGCCCCCCCATGGCATGCTGGGGCCGAGGCTGTGGGGCTGCTCGCCCAGGACTGGATGGGTGAGGGTGTTGGGGGTGGCTGTGCCCCCCAGCAGGGCGCTGCCCTCGCCCTGCTCCCGCTTGGTGGCCAGGCGATGCTGTGGCAGGCTCGTCCTCCTCCCTCCCGGGCAGCGCTCCCTTCCAGCAGGCTCCAGAAGGCTGTGGTCTGGGCTGCTCTGCGGTGCTGCCAACACGTCCTCTGTCCCCATATTTCCATATTTTTGCTTTTGGCTTAAACTGAAGCTAGGAACTGATGATAGATGTGAAAACTAAGCAAGCCAGCCTGCAAAGACACTGCAGCCCCTGCTGGAAGTTTAACTTCAGCGCAACAGATCTGATCTTCCAAGCCTTCCCTCTAATTGCGCTCTCCACCTGCTGTCCGTGACGGAACAACTTCTGAAGCCACCCTCAGCGTAAGAGAAAGCTTCGGGCTCTTTCATCTTGTTGGTGACAGGAGACTCAAATGCAGCTGGCCCGTGGCTGTGGCTGCAGGCTGGGGCTTGCAGATGCTTGGTTTCCTCTCGCCTCCCAAAATCGCAGGCTGGGCAGCAAGAGGCCTGTTCTGTGCAGCCTGATTTGTTTCCAGCAGCAGGTCAGAGTGAGTGCCAGGCTCCTGGCTGCAGCGGCGGCATCGATCGTCTCCCTTGGGACCATGTGCAAATAAAGACGGAGGGGAAGGAGGCAGCTGCAGAGCGTGTTTTCATTCTGCTCTCGTGGCCGCTGAGGGATGAAGGCGGGCAGGCTAGACACTTGCAGTGGTGTAGGGTTTACAGAGGGACACGGCTAATTGTGTCTCCAGGTCTGCCTCTTTCCCAGCAGGTGCCCGGAGCTTTCCTACCGCACTCCCTCTCAACACAGAATCCTTTTAAAACCTGTTTCAGGAGCCCATGCAGGGAAGCTGTAACCCCGGGCAGCACAAGCCAGTGAGCGTGAAAAGTCTTTGGTCCTGCAGCCAGGGGAGGCATCATCAGCCCGGCTGGGGCAGGAGAAATGTGGCTGTGGCTCCTCCAGCCCTGCCAGCAAAGGGTGCGGGGCGGGAGCAGTGCTGCTCTTCTGAGTATACTTGTGAACCAAGCTGATTTAATAAACAACAGGAGTGTTTTCCCAGACCACATGCTGAGCTGTATTCAAAATACATTTGTACGAACATCAATTTTTAATGCAATTTATGCCAAATGTTGTTGCAAAAAGCAGCCGTTAACATGACATTAATTCAATCACTGGAAATACAGTACGTGCTGCTAAATGAAAACATATTATTAGTCAATTAAATTAACTGGATGTAACTCTTCCAAATGCAACGTATTATGGTTTGTACATGGTTAATTATGTCGTACAAATTACACGGCAATAAGGGTTAGCACTGGACACACACATACAATTAATACATATGCAGAAAAAAACAGCTTGCAATTCACAGTTGAGCTCTGTCAAAATTATGTAAAATAAAAATATCTTGAAAGCTTGAAATAAAGAGATAGAATTATGCTGGTATTATAATGGGAACAGGGCAATTTCTATAAGAGCCAGGAAAGTCTTTGCTGTGAGATCACAGCTGTTCATGGTTGCTTTCATAATGAGTTTTAATCTGCTTTAAAATGATCATTTTAATTTTAAACAGAAATTCTCCTGGCCCTGGTGAAGTCCCTCCTTATGCAGGAATCTCTCAGCGCCTACACAAGCGACGACTGTGCTACCTCCTCCTTTGTTTGTGTTTTAGGATGAATTTGTGCCCACTTGCAAGGAATTGTGCCAGACTTTGGCACCAAGAACGGGCATTGAGCCTGACAACAGTGCGACACGCCGCAGGCACTACAAACCCACCGCACAGCATATGTGCCACCGTAAACACTGCCGGGGGTGGCGGCAGGCGGGCAGACTCCGGCTGTCGGCTGTTTACGGCGCCGTGCGGCTCTGGAGCGGGTCGTTTCCAGAAGTGCCCCAACGCCGAGGCCCCTGGAAGTGGGAAGCTGTTTTCCTGGGAGGGAGGCGTTCTCCAGGGGCCGGACGGCAGCGTGCAGCCCCGCGGGCTGGGCTGGCCTGGGGCTGCGGGAGGAGGGGGCTGCCTGCGCCAGCCTGGCAGCCCGGAGCAGTGCAGGGAGCCCTCAGCCTGTCGGGTGCTGGGGCAGCCGCAGCCTCGGAGAGCACCCAGTGAAAACAAGGGCAGAGCAGAGCGAAGCTCTTGGAAGGCAGAAATGTGGATAACATGGAGCACTACAGAATGAGAAAAATGCCACTCTAGCTCCTGCTGAATGACAAGAGTCACCTGTAGCTGCTTGGGTCTCTGCTGGTCAGGGACTGGGCCCTGAATTTCTTGGACAGAGCTGGAATAAGCCTCATGCCCCTTCCCTGCCCTGATGCTCGCCTGCTGCTTCCCAGCTCCTCTCCTCTCCTCTCCTCTCCTCTCCTCTCCTCTCCTCGCCCCCAGCAAGGTTGCAGCCCGAAGCACAGCAGTCCCTTTGCAGCAGCCACCTGCAGTGGTCAGTCCCATCCTGTTTTGGCGAGGGAGGTTCTGCGCCACAGAAACACCCGACTGCACAGCCTGTAAACGAGTGTAAACACACAGCCCATGGCACTCTGGAAATGTGTTTTTATTGCTATTGTCGCAATAATTACCACAGTTCATGGCAATGTGACTCTTTTCTCCTCTGATATTTAGTCAGTAATCTCAGCAGCACAACAAGCGGGTGCTGTGAGTCTCAGAAGGTGGGAGAGCAGTGGCAAAGCAGGCTGCACGCAGCGGGATGCTCTGCCCAGGCGTTGGCGCCTCTGTGTCCCTGAAACACCCCACTACTGCTGGGCTGAAGAAGATGCTGCTACAAGTGTAAGTAAGGGGAAAATGGAGAAGTAGAGTGATGGGTAAGTAAAATAGGAGGTGCAACACGTGACTGTTGCCAGATTGTGAGAGGCGTGCAGCACTACATGGGGAGGATGGAGCAGCCCTCATTGCACAGGTCTCTGGGTACCAGTGTGGCGATGAGGCTCTTAAGCAAAACCAAGGAGGCACTGTACAGAGCAGAGTGGCGGGCGAGATGCTTGGGTGTTCCTGGACGCAATGGGCACAGTGTTTGAGCAGTGCCTGTCCCAGACCAGCCCGTGCCAAGAGAGCGGTTCTTGCACTGGGCAAGCGTGCTGTGGCCCAAGGGGGCAGCTGAGGCAGAGGTGTGCGCTCACCCAGGAGGTGTGCGAGCAACCGCCTCGCCTCCAGAAGAGCACATTCACTTCCACGCAAACAGCTCCTGCGGGCAGAAGTGCCTGTGGACCCCGCGCCCCTGCAGTGGCGTTGGAAGGGGGTGGCTGGAGCTGGCAGGCGGGGTGCACCGGGGGCAGCGCCCCGTGGGCCATGGCTCCCTGTGGCTCCGCTGGACTGGCACCTGCAGCCCCCGCTGCCAGCCCCCCCCACCTCCCACTGGGCCTGGGCCCCCCTGTGCCCGCCCAGGGCGGCAGGGACTGCACTTCGGTATTGGGAGTCTGCTGGTCAGGGGCTGAGATTTAATTTGACATAACCACGGGGCACGGCTGGGGAGCTGAGCCGAGGCAGTGGAGTATGGCTTATTGGTTTCACCGGGAGCGGAGAACGATTTGAGCAACCTCTGTGCTCTCTGGTCCAGACACACACCATCGCACTGTTGACTTAGCAGCAGCCGCTGACAGAGAGAAACGATAAAGCTCTTGGAGATATTCCTGTCTCATCTGTCTCGTGTAAATCAGAGGAAGGCTGGAGACATCAGAGCAGACAAAATGCAAAAGCAATAAAAACCTCCTGACTCTCACTGAAGGCAGAAGCTGGTCTGACATGACCACTGGCAACAGAAAGATTTCACATGAGCAGGGAGTTGCTTACTTGAGGAATTGTTGCTTATTTAGTGGCTGCTTAAGGGGCTGGGAAAAAAAAAATCAAAGCTCCTGCTGTTCGCAGGTTGATGGAAGGACTGCATGCTGCCCCTCTGCAGCCCTTGTTTACCACCAGCTTTACCTGCTTAGAGTAGTTGGAGAGATTTCTGACTGCTTGCTCAGAAATAAAAGGAGCCCAAGAATCAATCATTTGTTTACATTGTATAACTTGTTGAAAATCAATTGGCTCCACATGTTGCAGATCTGATTGCATTTTGTTAGTGGTCACAGGGAATGGTTTTCCCTTGACATGCCTATATTCATGGTTTCTTCAATGCATCAGTTGTACCCAGCTTTTAGGATAATTGAGACTGAGCAACAATCCCCTTTATAAATATTAACTCTGATATGCTTGGGAAACTCTGCCTCTCTTGGATGAATTTTTAACTAGCTTTTTAATCTATTGCTTCTTGTTAGAAAAGCAGTAGCGTTTCTTGGTGCCTGTTTGTGTATCTCCAGCTCCTGTGTCCCTGCCAGATCCTGCTTGCTCGGCCCGTGGGCACGCTCAGGGCTGGTGCCAGGGCCCTGCCCGTACTGCTGTGTGGGGACGTGTCCTGGAGCGTCCCCCCCCGCCGCCAGCAGGGAGGTGGCCGCAGGCGGTCAGCCAGACGCTCGGCGATCCCCGTCCCTGCCGGCTGGCTTCTCCCGGAGATGGCTGGAGGCAGGGACAAGTTTCCACGCAGTTCTTTGGAAACTGCCATAGGTGATGCCTGGGAAAAGCAGAGTCCAGCAGACGGGGCAATCTTTGGGAAGAGGCTGGCAAAATTCGCAGGTGCCTGGCCCTTTGTCCCGAGCTCGTCGCAAGCCAAGCCTCGTAAGCAGTGTAACCTCAGCACCGAGCGTGTGGCCAAATCAAAGCTGGCAGAGAGCGCGGCCATCGTGTGGCCTTGCTGTGATCAGCCAGTGCAGGGAGGTGCTGGGGCTGTTGCACGGCCGCTGATTTTGTTACCGTGTTGTGCGTGGTTCCTCCTGGCCCCAGCCCAGGCCCAGGCCCCGGCAGGGGCTGTCCCGTCCCTGCACCAGTGTCCCCAGCACAGCTTGCGGGGGGCTCGGCACCAGTTGCGGCCTCGCTGCTCCATCCTCCTGCTGTCAGTGGCCGATCTGAGGCTGCTTGGCTTTGGTCACTGCTGCACATTTTTTTTACTCTCGAGTCTGTTGTTCAAGCTCCACCTTAGGAAACTGCAGGTGTAGGAGTAAGAAGTGCTCTGGTCACTGCGTGTATCAGCAGCATAGCTGTGCCCGGGGCTGGATGTGGCAACGAGCAATTTCTGAGTGCAGAGCAGGGGGTCCAGCTGGCAGACCCCACTCCACATGCCTGCTGCTTCCCTCTCACATTGCGCTGCTTTTTCTGCAGAGTGGTGCAGCCCTTTTGCAACCTCACGTGTCTGTGTTTCGTATCTAACTTTAGCAGCCAACTGCACTGTGTTGCTCGGTGGTTGGCAATCTTCCTGCACACTGAACGTCAGCTCAGACCTGGGGAAACACTGCTGGCCCCTTCCCCTGTCTGCCCCTCTCCAGGGACATGTCCCAGCGCCCCGCAGCACCCTGCCCTGGGCCTGGGGTCAGGGCTCCTGCAGAGCCGTGGCTGCGGAGGGGTCAAGGGCTCGTGCCGCTGCAGATGTCGTTGGGGAAGCTGGAAGCAAAACTCCCCTTGGAAGAACAGGGGAAAACGCGCTGCCACAGCCATGGGATGCCGTGGGGATACCCCTGTCAGAGCCAGTGGAGGGATGTCTGCTGGGGACACGAGCTGCTGGTGGTGGGCGGGAGCTGGCCCAGCACCGCAGACACGGGGTGTTCTGCCGACCTGCAGGGCTGCGGGAAAAGGAGAGCAGCGAGAAGCATCCCGGAGCGCCCAGCCCTGACTGAGTTTGCTGGGTCTCGGGGAGCGTGGGAGGGCTGTGGTGTGCGGGGCACAAGCCCCGCTAGCAGAGGTCGCAGCTGCAGCGCAGCACCAGCACCCCTTGGTCTTTGCATAACCACCTGCCTTTGTCTGGTTGCTTCTGCAAAGCAGCAGGTCAGAGTCCAACAGCTTGAGCACGTCTCAATTAAACTGTTTCTTTTCCCCCACAATCAGATGTTGCCTTCTTTAATATCATCTGAAAGTCTGTCAAAATGTGTATTTTCTTGTGAAACCTCTCTACAGAAAAAAAGACAAAAGGAATAAGGGATGCTGTTAAAATGAAAGCCCTACTTTACATTTCAAATACTTTAACAGATTTTTCTCTCTTTTTTTTTTTCTTGGATCTTTAATAAAGGCTTTTAAAAGATTTTTTTTTTTTTTTTTAAATGGTGATTGTTTGCCAAGTGATGTGTCTATGAGGACGTGGGGAAGACACTGCAGTCAGAGGTCACAGAATTCACTGCCCCAAACTGTGCTCAACTTTCTGGGCTCGTGCTTGCCTGTTCCAGCCGAGCGGCTGCACGCGTGCCTGTGGGGGAGGCCAGAGGAATTGCCTGGGGAACTGAAGCACCGTGGCTGCAGGCATTTGCCTAATAGGCGCCTCGGAAATGCAGCCTGGGAGCTGTGCCTCTTTCCTGAGCAGCAGCTGTTTCTCTCCAGTAACTATGTAAATCCCAGCACATTCCCAAGTGCACAAGGTTTCTGTCAGGCTCCAGAGGCTGCACACTGCCATGGAGGCTGGGCGACCCCAGGGTGAACTGGTAAAATGGTATGAGCAGCATTGGGTGAAATAACTATTCTTGGCACTTACCTGTGTTACAGGGTAATACACTTTTTTTTAAACAAACTGTATCATGCGATGAATATTATTAAAATGTTCTGCCAGTCAGTAAAATTGCAGCTTATTCTGAACAGTGTGCAGAAGTTTAAGAGCCAGCAATATGTCTAGTGTTCTTCTGGACCGTGCTGGGGAGAGTGGGTGTTCGCCTGATGAAGAGACAGACGCCCGCACAGCTCTGCTCCAGCCCATGCTCCCTGCCACAGCGCTGGGGACACGAGTGGCTGCTAGGGCCAGGCAGATCCTGTGTGAAGGTGCCGGTGCTCACTCTGCTGTGTTCACTCAACTCCCGGTGTGGTGGCAACTGTCTGCACTGCTGCTCCTCCTGCAGCACGGGGAGGAGGAGGAGGAAGGTCACAACCCCTACAAGAGAGCTCATGGGGAGCAGCGATGACACCAGCTCCTGAAATGGTCGCTGATCTCCAGAGGCAAAGCAGGGACATGCTCAGGGGACGTGGTCAGCCCACGCGTGCCACCAGGCTGGGCACTGACGCTGCGAAGATGCTGGTGTGGAGGCAGGTGCCGGCCGTGCGCACGGCGCCGCGGCTGCGGCTGGAGGCCTGACGCTGGCAGGAGCAGCAGCGCGGTGGCTGTGAGCTGCTGCCGGCTCTCTGCAGGCGCTGGCGGTGCTGCTGCCTGGTTTGCGGCAGGGAGAAGGGCGGCACTGCAGCTCCGCAGCTCCGCAGCAGTGGGGCCAGGCATCACCTGGCCCGTGTGGCTCCAGAGCCTGGGGGCTGCAGCCCAGCAGGCGGCTGTGGCTCTGGGGCAGTGGCTGTTGCTCCATAGATGGGTTGTGGAGGTTGCACAGTGCCGCTGGCGGGGCCGGCCACGCCGAGCTCCATGCTGGCTGCGTCCCTGTGGCGATGTGCTGCCTGCTGGTGGGGACACTGGCCACAGCCAGGGCAGGGGGCACTTCTTCTGGGTCCAACTTCTAGACAAGCGTTTTCCATCGGTCAGGGTCAGCAAGGAAACTGAGAAGGATTAGCCCATATGTGCTGCAAGACAGCTTAGATAGACCGCTCTCCTGGCGGGTCTCCTACTCCACTGCAAACATGTGGGGGACCATGTGCGGGAGAGAGGCTGTGGTCCGAGTGGGTGCTATGGCTCTGGGGCTCAGCCCGTGCCTGCGTGCATGGCTGGGAGGGGATTGCTCAGCTCAGCTGGACAAAGCCTGGGTGGGCTGCACGGCTGCCCCACGCGCGCTGCCGCTCCTGCTCCATGGGGATGCTCCCAGCCCTCTGCCATGCCCCTGGATGGAGAGAGGGGAGGGGACACCTCCTGTAAGGGGACAGAGAGGTGCAGGGGGGCAATGTCATTCCTGACCGAATGAGGGCTGGAGAGGTGTCCATGCGCTGTTCTTCAGCTCAGCCATGGCCAAGCAGGACAGGCAAGCTGCTCTCTGGCTGCTGCCTAGGCCAATCTGATCCATATTTCAGTGTCTGGGAGGGCAGGTTATTTCCTGGCTTCTTGACATGGTTGCAAAATTTAGTGGAAAAGCTAAAACAAACAGACTGTAGAGTGTCACATTCTGTTAGTGCTGCACGGAGAAGGGTTGTCAAACCAGCAAACGAGACATGGGAGAAGTCTGAAATCAACACAAACACCAATGTCTATCTCCATTGAAAGTATTCTGCTGTGAAAGGATGTCAAAGCAGGGACTGGAACACCTTTGCTTGCTGCCAAACATAGTGTTAAAGTCTGGAGCACTACCCAAAGCTGATGGAAGTGTATTTATTTAAATTGTCAAGATAAATTAACTTTTAAAGCCACAATGAAAAAGTCTTAAAACTCTGTGCTGCAAATCAGGGGCATGAATATTCAGACACATGCACTCATTGAATTAGTTTGTTGCAAACATATTTGGAGGCAGCTGTTCATTTAATAATCAGGGATAATCACAGAAATAGACGACCAGTTACTCCATCTAAATTGCATGGTTAAAATTATAATTTTATAACGATATCTCAGCAATTAGATTTAATAGCCATGAAAATCCGGCAAAACCCAGTTAAGGGAAAGCTGTTATTCTTTTAATGCAGAAAAGCCAAGGTCAGATTTGGGCTGCTACTACATGTAACCAGCAGCAGCTTCCCCAATGTCTCCTTAGTTTCCTACACAGCCCTGAAGTTCTGGGCCAAACAGCCTAATGCTAAAACTGGTCCAGGCAAGGGTTACTTTTTTGGGGGGCATTTCCTGTCTTCATTACAATATTTGTCCCAAGAACAGATTAATTCCTCTCATTCTTCCTGCCTTTCCAGCCTTTTGTCACGGGAATGCATTTCACAGGACTGTAATGTTTGATACTTGCTCTGAGTTATAGCTGTGCCGTATGCTGTAAAAGTTTGACTCTCTCAGTATTGTATATTTTGATTCTACCCCTGCAGGCTATAAACAACCCAAATTACCTCTTTCTTTAGCTTCCAAGAGGACTAATCCCCTGTCTAGTGCTTTATCAGTCAGTTGAGAAAGAGTGAGACCAACCTGCCAATCCAAACAGAATATATTGAAAAAATCATATTACCACAATGCAGAACCTTGCTGTAATTCACCTAACAGCTCAGCCAGTAAAAGCCTAACACTGTGTCCACCTCTTTTACTGTAACGAGGTCAGCAGCAGATGCACCATCTATCCTTCCGTCCATCCATCCATCCTTTATGCACCGTTAGCCTCTCCTAAAACACTGCACAGAGCAGGGAGGGTCTGTGGATGGCTGCAGACTGCCAGCCATCCACCCTTTTAGCATGACAAACCCCATTTTGATGATGGGCGCTGTGCTGCTGGTGGCTCTCGTGGTCCAGCCTGCCCGCATCTCGCAGCCGCTGCGTGCTGCAGGAACGTGGGCTGGTGCAGGCAGTGGGGCTGTGCTGGGATGTGCCAGCAGGAGCACACAGCTCTGCGAGCTGCCTCACACCCTCTGCTTTACTCAGCTTGCTTTTGGCTCCCCTGCCCTGCTGAGCTGGGCACCGTGAGCCCCTCACTGAGCAGGAGTGCCGCCGCGCTCAGCCTGGTTTTCTCTGTCTCGCTGGCCTGAGCATCCCCAGCAGCCCAGCCTGGGAATGGGGACGGGGGCAGCCGCTGCCTGGGTATGGGGCTCTCTGTGGAAAGGGAAGCAGAACTAATCAGTGCCCTGCTGGGAGGGCAGCGCTGGCCCAGAAAGGTGTGCTCCAGCCTGTGGCAAGTGGCTCATCAGCTCAGCTGAAACTCAAGCACCCCAGCCAGTGTGGGTTGCTTCAAGGTTTAATGCTTTATTAGAAAATGAGAGGTTAGAGCATGTTCCAGAGGAGAAGGAAATTTATTGTTGCCCTGGCCCTGCAGCAAAGCAGAACTCAAATAACCCAGGTGTGGGGAGGACTATAAATCCCCCAATGGCAATCATGCTGCAAAAAGGACGGTGACAGCAACAGCAAAGTTTGGCCAGTTAATATTTCTCTCATCTGAGTGAGAAAATAGCAACATTTAAAATGAAATCTCTGCTGAATTATGCAAGGAGAGAAAAAGTGAAAGCTGTGAGCCCTTCTCAGACTCCTTGGTTAACACTGTGCTGCAGGAGGTGCAGGTTTGCAGAGGAGCTCCCCAGGAGCAGCTGGGACTCTCCTGGGCTTCTTTCACATCCCACTCCTCTCTCAGGGGACACCTCTGGTGCCTCCAAGCAGTTCCGGGCAGGTAGAGGCTTTCTATCCAGCCGGCCCTCGCAAGATGTCCTGGCTTGCACGGGGTGAAGCGACTCAGCCTGGCCTACGTGCTTTGTGAATGGGAAAAACAAAGGGAGGGTGGGCTTAGGAGAGAGGACCAAAGGAAGAGGGAGCTCTCTGACAGCCCCCGGCAGGTGGTTACAGCTCTCAAGGGGTGTGAGAAGATGGCAGCACTCCGGTGTGAGCGGGGCAGCCGAGCACTCAGAGCAGCGCGGGCCGGAGCCCTCCTCGCTGCCCGGGTCTCCATCCTGGCCAGCGTCGCAGCCGGCTCACCGCGGGGGCTGTCTGCAGGCGCCTTTCTTTCCAGCGCTGGCCGCTACCTCTGCAGTGGGATGGAAAGGTTCACTCATCCTGAGAGCTCTGCCTAACTCTTTTCTATTTAAAGACCTCTTTCTATTTAAAGAACTCTTTTCTATTTAAAGAATTTATTTAATTATGAAAAACTTTTGTTTGCTGATTTTTATTTCCAGGTAGTAGTTGTTTTGAATTCATACTTGCCCACAGATTAAAATTAAAGGTCCTTGGCTGATGGTCCTGGGAACTGTAGGGAACACATAGCACAAGGAAACTCGATGGACCCTATAAATTTCCAGCGTATATTTTTGTTTTATGCTTCAGGTGAAAGGAGCAGGAGTAATCAATTCTACCTCCTGGCTGACCGTGACCTGCTGATGCCGTGGGTAGCCCAGGCAGCATCTACCCGTGACACCACTGATGGTGCTGAAGGTCAGTGGGATGTCCTGGGCCATTTTGGTTTGACAAGTTTGCCCTTAAAAACTGTTTTTCCATGGGCAGAAAATACAAACCAGTGAGGGCATGCCAGGGGGAGAAATCTGGATCTCTCTGGCCTGACATCTGAAATAATTAGCTGTTAACCTTCAAAACGCAGCCAGTGCCAGCGCTGGGGATGGCTCACATGGCCCCACTCCTCCTGGTGCATGCTTACTCTCTGCAGCGGCAGCACGATTTAAAAGCCTTCACATCTGTGTCATTAGCCCATTAATCCAACACCTTACTCCAGCCTGGTACCACGGTGAGGATTTATGGTTCTTACGGACCAATTTTGCTATCCCAGGGGGAAAATCAGCATCTTGTTATGGATAAAATGACAATAAATGAAACGGCCATTAATTTACGATCTTGCCACACAGTGGCACTCAAACAGATTCCTATTAATGGCTTGTTATTACCACCATCCCATACAGGGCTAATAACAGCTCATGGAAAAAACTGTATCTGAGTCCAGAAACCGCGCCGGCTGCTGGGGCTGCGCAGGGCACAGCCACGTCCCCTGGGGTGACCCTGGCAGGGGCCAGGAAGGGGCCGGATGCCCATGGGCAAACTGGAGCCAGCCCGTGTGCTGCAGGCCCTGGGGCTCCTCCGGCCCCTCCTGACACCTCCTGGGGGGTGACCAGTGGCCAATGGGGCCCCGGGGCTGCCTGGGTTCTGCCCCATTTCCCAGCGCCCAGAGCCTGGCCCTGGCGAGGATCCCTTTGCTTTCTCGGGTAAGAAACATCTCAGCACAGTTCATGAAGCTGTCCTTCCCTACACAATTTGTAATTCAGAACCTTCCTTTTGCAAAGGCAAAGAGAAAAGTGAAGCTGAGCCAGCTGCATCCTCCCCAGGGGCAAATGGAGCCAGAAATGCACTTGTAAAGATGTGTGTTGGACTGGCAGGGAAACCTCGTACCTCTCTCCTCTGCTTCCCTTTGCACTGTAGACAATCCCAGGGGCTTATTGCCTGCTAACAAGTAGCTCCATTGGGTAGCAGTTTGATTTTCAATGCATTTAAATCCCACTCATGGTAAATGAATTTGTGGAATATTGCAGAATTAGACAGGCGTGATTCCTGCCCAGCCGAAAGACAAGGCACCGGGCTCCTCCTGCTAGCCCTGTCCTTGGGAGCCCGGCCTCGTGCATATTCAGTGATGGTGCCGTTAGCATCGGGGCAGTCTAAGTGGAGCTGGAAGCCACGCTTCAGTGGTCGCAGAGCTGAGGAACTGCTCTAACGAAGATCAATAGGCCAAGGATGGAGGCTGCCGTACAGAAGGAGAGGAAAAGCGGGCTGGCTGCCAGCTGGGAGAGTTCCAGGGGAACGGCCCAAACAGCTGATTTTTCTGTTTCCTTGCAGCTCAAAAAGCCCAGGAACATTGGCTTGACATTAAACAACTTTTCAAAAACTTCAGCAAAGCAAAAAGCACTGTAAAAACTCCAAACAAAGGCTAACCTTCCTATGTGGTTGAAGTGCTTAATTCGGTCCAGAATGAAGGACACAGTTTCCTCACTGAATTTGTACTTTTTAAGAATATTAAGTTGCTTCAGATGGAACCCCCCCAAACTTCTGCTTAGAATACTGTCCTTTTTAAAGGCAAAGGAACTGGCAAAACCAGACTCAATCTATGAGAAGTTTCAGTGTATTTCTTTGCCACAAAATACCTCATTTGAAGAACGTCTCCTGGCTGCTTTCTCGTGC
This sequence comes from Anseranas semipalmata, assembly GCA_013399115.1. Taxonomy (NCBI): domain Eukaryota; kingdom Metazoa; phylum Chordata; class Aves; order Anseriformes; family Anseranatidae; genus Anseranas; species Anseranas semipalmata. The sequence continues at coordinate 132,737 of VXAA01002703.1, read as the reverse complement.
CTGCATGGCTCCCTGTAATTAGAGCTTGCCGGGATGAGGTGCTGGCCGGACGCGGTGCTGCAGAGCTGCCCCCTGCTTCCTGCAGAGCCCTGAAGGCAGTGGGGGGCCCCAGTGCTGCCCCAGCTCCCAGCCCGGCCAGGCTGAGGCCCCCGGCACAGGACCCCTGGACCACGGCAGGGCTTGGCGCGCCCCTGGGGCTGAGGCAGAGCCGTGCCCTGACGGTGGCGGCGGCAGCTTTGCACCCCTGGCTGCCTGGGGCCCGAATCCAGCGCTTCTGCTCCTGCTCCGTTACGTTTAATGCTCAGTTTGCTGAACAGCTTTTTTCATGACAAGGAAACATGCTAGGAAGTGGTCTTCATAACACACTTTTACAGTAATAGAACAGTATAAATAAATGCTCCAGTATATCTCCCACTGCCACTTTTATTTACATTTTAAGTGACCTGTTATTACTGACCCCTCTGCCATAAACACCTAATTGAGAGGAGGCCACTGAGCAAGCAGGGTCGATGTGAAAGTGCATTATGCTAAATAATTCATAACGAGCACTGTGGTTGTTTCAGTGATATATGTAAATAGGGGAACCTTTTTTTTTTTTTTTTAACTTACAGTCTGTGTTGGTTTATGAATTTTAAAAGGAAAAAATCTTCATTCTCTAGTTCAGTACTGAAAAGAGTTTCTTTCTCCCTGAAGTTGCATCCCCAGTAGCCAGCTCCCGACTGTGAGACAGGAAAAATGTGCTCACAGACCTCTTTCTGCATTAGCACATTTTAAATCTATTTATCCCTGTGTTTTATCTGTGGCTTGGTGACAGCCCCTGTGGGTGCCACCAGCAGATCCAGAGGATGGAAACTGGCACCTGGGGTGGGAGCACAGCATCTGCATGCTGGGGCACCGGCAGAACATCATTCCCTGGTGTCTGGCTGCAGAGACCCCAGCCCTAGAATCCCGGGTCCAGGTTTCTCTCTGGCTAAGGAAAGATGTATTTCCTGCAGGAAGGGAGCCATAAGTGAGCCCAACATGAAAGAAAGATAAATAAAAGCCTGGCAGTCCAGAAGCAGACAAGATCAAGCACCTCTCTGCCGTGATGGAGGACCTGAGTCAGATCTCCAGATGCCCTTCTCCATGTCATGGGCCTGCAGACCAGGTGGGAACACTTACTGTGTGGTCAAAGGACACTGACCATCCTGGCAGCACCTCTCTGCAACAACCTCCTTCGCTGCAATGAGCAGGCTGCTAGTGTCACCCTACAGAAGTGCCGAGCCCGCGGGTCTGCTCCCTGGAAATGAGCTGTGCAATTCTTGAAACTGGGAATGTGGCACATGCTTTGACTGGAGCAGGTGCCTGCCTGCTGGAACTGCCTCCGGGGCAGGGTACGTGCCCCATTACATGGAGTCTGAGAGAGCCGGTGGTATTAGTGTCGTGTGGGAAACGCTTTAATGGAGCCACAGCATCCTGCCTGTGGCACACAAGTGCTGAAGCAAGTCTGAGCTGCCGAGTGCTCCAAGGCTGCCTGCTGAAGGTCTGCAGGTGAGAGCATGGGCAGCTGGTCTCCCTCCCTGTACCAAACCAGAGCAGGGACTCACCTCCAGGTGAGTCACCTTTGTGTCTGCTCGTGTAAAGCCATATCCAGCGGGAGTTTCACAGCATGAAACCCAAAGCTGTTTGACCAGAGCAATACTGCTGGAATTAGTTTCGTCTCCTGACATCAATGCCTGTGTTGGACAGGCCTAGGGCCTGAACACATGCAAGTGGAAGGACCCCCACAAATACACCATCCTCAGTTGCTGCAGTTCCCTGCTCCGCATGGGAAGGTTTTCTTCCCTCCTTCCAGGGGTCACTGCCCCAGTGTCCCCAGGCTCAGAGCTCTCCGGCTGCTGCGTGCAGCTTGTTTGGATGCCTCTGTAGGATTGTGCAGGTGATGAAGGCGGAGATGCAGCAGTAACACACCACTATTGGATAAGCGGCCTGAAAAGAGGTGATTGCAGATGTGGTGGAGTCTGCTGAGCCCCCCTCCGCTGCCCTGCTCCGCTCACTGCCATGTCTAACGGAAACTACAGGGGAGGGTGCGTGCCATTGCGCTTTACAGACAAGTAATCCTGCCTGCCAAGGCAGCCGGTAGCTAATTGCCTACAAAATGTGAAAGTCAAACCAGTTTGCAGCCTGGACAAAAGCCAGGCGAGGTTCCCCAGTTCTCCCCCGGCAGCCCCCGTGTGGGGAAGCACTCTGCACATTTTGGGCAACAGAGCACCCTGGTCGCCGTGGAGCACACCTGGGCTTTGCACTGGGAGCTTGTGCAGCACTGAGACCTACCACTTGTTATAGCTCACATGAGAAAAGCAATTCCCTTTTATCACCCTTTTATTCCACCTTTTAATTCAACATCATGTTTCCTCTTCCTTTGTTATGAGAGTGGGATAAGAGGAACTCCCAGATTGTCTTTTCAAGACCATTCATTATTTATTCATTCTTTTTACCTTGTTTTTCTGTCTGTCCTTATTTGAGAATTTTTTCAGCCCTTGATATTATTCTTGTCCCTCTCTAGTTCTCATCTACTTCTACAATACCCTCTAGAGATAGGGTAATCACTCCAAGAAAATTGACTTACATTCAATGGCAAAAAGCTTCATTAAAACCCAGTTAAAATTCCCAAAGGTACCTTCTGTTCCTCAAAAATATTCAGCAAAACTTGTGCTTTCAACAACACAAACTGAGGAGCTATGATACCGTCCAGGCAGGGCTGCAACGGCCAGAGTGGACCTCTGCACCCTTGCACTGCTGTGCAAGTGAACACAACCTCCGAACCCGAACTGCTCTCTAATGCACGTTGGTGGAAACTTTACTTCACCAGTGTAGGGTGCTGTGCACAAGCCCCGCAGCTTCACGCCGGGGTGCCCTCAGGGCCGTCCATCTGACCAGCTGCAGGGAGAAGTGCTGCCTCCGGGGTGAGGCTGCTGTCTCCAAGATGACACTTGCCCCTGTGGGGCTGCTCTGCTGCTGTCGGCCTCAGCTGGTGTCTGCACATTTTGTACATCACTGCTCGCCCTCCCTGCCCTTTCCAGCTCATTAACACATTTGTTAACAAACAGGACCAACTGCAGAGCTGATACCACTGCCGCTAACGCGCAGCGAGGTGCAGACGGATGCTGCCTCCTGCCACAGCTGGTCCGTGGCCACCCGGGGCTGCTGGCGGGCAGCCTGGCGCCTGCCTGTGCAGAGCGGGGCAGGAAGGCTGTGCCGGCCACTGCCGGCCCCCAGCACCGCTCAGCCGTGCTCGCCGCGTCAGGGGCGAGCAGCTCCCGAGTTTGGCACAGGGAAGCAGCATTGCGGAGCCACTTGTCCTCAGCCCTGCAAGAGGCCATTGGCACAGCGGGCACAGTGAGCATGGCTCTGGTGTCTGGTCTTGTGCTGCAACCCCTCGGGCTGCCCTGTGTTCAGCAAAACCCCTCTGGGCTGGGGTCAGCTGCCCAGGGCGCGGAGGACAGGAGCCATGCTGGGCTGGGACCCTGGGGCAGCACGGAGCTGCTGCATGGGGAACAGGGAGAGGGGCTGGGAAAGGGATTTCCCCCCTGCTTCAGCTGTCCTTAATGCCACCTGAAAGTTTTCCTGGGGTTCAAGTAACTGCAGACCATGTCTCTGTGCAGTGCTCCCTGCAAGCATGGCAAAAAAATTGTGATGACGATCAGACTGTGCATCATTTAGATACTACAAATGTCTTTAAAAATGTCATTAACGGGGTAATCCAAGTGTCCAGCCTGGCCTCACCAGTTCTGCTTGGCTTATTGAAGGCAGAAGCTGGGTGGCCGGCAGAGGAGCAGCTCCAGAGGGGCCACAGCTGCTGCCCGTCAGGGCTTGGGAGCTGCAGGTGCTGGGCTGCGTGGGCGGGGTGCTGAGTGCAGTTTATAAAGGGGAGAGGGGGCTGGCCTAGGCCTGCTAGGGGGTTGTGTCCTGCCTGCTCTGGTGGCTGCTCTTCAGGTGAGTGCTGTGGGCTGTTCCTGGTGTGGGATGGGGATCCCACTCGTGGCGCTTAGGGAGCGGTGCTACCAGGGCCTCTGGCTGCTCCTGGCATTGCAGGGCCACGCGGCTTGCTCGCCTTGCTCCAAAACAGAGCAAAAAATGTTGGTACCTTAAATAGTGCTGGCTCTGCAGTTGATGCTTTGCACACCCTGAAATGAGGGTGTATGGGGAAAAATAGTGTGCATGTATAGTGTTGCCCAAGAAGGGTAGGCAGGAAAACTTACCTTAAAATAACTTAGAAAGTCAGTCTCTTTCCTTGTACAGCAGAGGAGTAATTACCACTTCGTAAAGCTTTTAATTTTTTTAACACTGCATATAAATACTGCTGCTCAAGAGTTCAGAGGCAGGGATTTTAAATCTAATCCACATTTAACAAGGCTATTAAAGAAAATGTTTAAGCTGCCAGAATTTAACTGATTACAATATTTAATAAATCTTATCCAAAAAGAAAGTCCTTTTTAAAAAAAAGCAAGGAGCCAAGATCACATGGCTTTTATATATGCACTTCTGAGAATGCTTTAATGGGAAATGGAAACCCAAAAGATGCAATAATCCTGCCAAAAAGGCCCACAAATGTGTTATAAAAATGTTTAAAGCTCCATTTGAGTTTTTCTAATTAACTTGATAATGACACCAGCATCCCCTCTCTATCAGTCTCCTGGAAGATCAGATGCGTCTCAATTGTTAGAGCAATCTTAAGCGTGGCAGGAAGAGCGAGCTTTTTCCCCTTTCCCCCAGGAGCCCGCGGCAATGCTCTGAGCTGTCCTGCGGCTCTCGGGCTGTGCGTGGCTGCAGCCGCTCGGCTCGGGGGGAGCTGGCTCCCCGGGCAGGAGGGGCCGGGCCTGGCCCCCCCCCCCGGCAGCCGGGGCCTCCCTGCCGGCAGCCAGCGAAAGGCAACGGCCGAGAGCTGCCGCTCCCAGGCGCTCGGGGCAGGGGCCGGCGGAACTCGGTGCCGTTCCCCGGCCTCCAGGAGGGGCTGCGGGGCAGGGCCCGGGGAGCGGAGGGGCGGGCGGGGAGGCCGCTCGGCAGCAGACGTGCTGGTGGGGGGCAGCGGGGTGTGAGGCGCTGCCCAGCCGGACGGAGCTTCCTGACGGCCTTCCTGAGCTCGGTCCCTGGGTGCTCGGGGGTCCCTGCGTGGCTCCTCGCCTCCCCTTAATCTGCGGTGCACCCAGGAAGGGGTTTTTGTCAGTTTTCAATGACACGAGGCTCTCTTAAATCCTCTGGAAGAAGATGGGCAAATGAAGGCAGCTGCTGGGGCTCCTGGCAGCTGCTCAGACCTGTTTGGGTGGGTGTCTGCCCGTGCATCGGTTTCTGCAGGCAGAACAGGAGGAGGAGCTGTGTGTGCAGCCAGGGACTGCTGGTGGGAATCAGGAGCAAGGGCAGCCGGGCTGTGGGATCAGCCTTTACTGGCTGACCATGTGCGTGGGGAGCGTGAGGTCTGCAATGCTGGCTGCGGCTGGAGGTGCACGTCCCTGGGGATCTCGCATGGAGCAGGGCTCCACCAGGCAGCCACCCCTCAGCTGGAGCTTCTTGGCCCGCTGCTGCAGGCCCTGCCCTGTTCCCACGGGCAGCAGGGACGCTGTGGGAATGCTGCCCCCCTCAGAGGGGCAGGCGTGGGCTTTGGCAGAGCATTTGTGCCTGGATGGGCTGCTGGGGACAGCCCAGCATGTGGCTGGGGGACAGGGATTCGGGCCTCTGCCTAGAGCTGTCAGCCCCATCGAGTTCTGCATCAGAGGCATGCAAGCAGACCCCACGTTAGGTGTGGGAGGGGAGCCTTGCTGCAGCCCTTGCTGGAGCAAGCCAGCTTCTGGTCTTGGTGCTGAGAAAGAGGGAAAGGTATCTGGGAAAGGCATCCCAGTGAATTAGCAGAGGCATGTTTTGAGATTGCATTTCTTGTTGGCTGAGTCAGAGAAATGGCCCTGAGCTGCAGTATATTTTCTGTAGGAGATATTAACTGTAGAAAATCAGAGGTCAAGATAGAGTCATATAATTTCATGGTTGAAGATGCTGGGCTGCAGCAGAAACCTGGCTGATCAGGTGTTTGGTGCTGTAGGGGGAGCACTGCTGAAGGAGCGCCGAATGCATTTGGGGCTCGGTGCAGCCCCAGACACCCGGAGCGCCCTGAGCTCTGGCCTCAGCAGGAGCTGAGGGCAGGGGCAGACCTGCTGCTGCTGCCCTGAAAATCCTATTTCAGGAGTGCTCAGGTCTTCCAGATCTCTGCATCTGGGCATGGATGTGCATTGCTGCTGCTCCTGATGCCAGTGCCAGGGGAATTCTCTTGCTCCCAGCCTGGGCAGAAAAGGATTGTCTGAAGCAGTGCTGAAATGCCCACCCAAATGGACCTGAGATCGCTAGCTGACTTCCAGGGCTACTGCTGCTGTTTGCTCCCTTTGGCTAATCTGATCCAGGCTTTTCTTTTCAATAGCGAATGTCCTCTTGAGCCTTTCAGCTGTGTTCTGTAACTCTTGTTCCCTCTCTGCAACTTTCACACCTCATCGCAGTGCGGGAGGAGAACAGCTGTGATACTCCGGCGTCTCCCCAAAGCTGCATGGAGAAGTCCTCTGCTCCTAATGGCACCTCTGCTTACACATCGGCCCCTCGGCCACCGCTTCACGGTGGGACCTCCTGCCGTGCTGCCTGTCAGCGTGCCTCAGCTGCTTTGCAAGGTCGCTGCCTGACAGGGTGCAGCTTCTGGGGGAGCCGGCCGTGTCCCCTGCTGCCGGGTGCCCAGGCCTGGCCCCGGCCGCCTGCCCCGTGCCTGTCGCAGCCGCCAGCCCGAGCGGTGTCCAGCCTGCGCTCGTCCCCGGGAAGCAGCGCGTTGATGGGGATTTCTCGCTGACAGGCGCTTCAGCTGCTGCTTAATCCGTTTAGTGCGGGCTCTTGTAGAGCACGATATTTCAATCGGAATGGCATGTGATACAGAGCCAAACAACTCACGGAAGTCTGTTACATCAATGTAATTGCCTTAATCAGCCGAACTTGTAATTTCATTGAAGAAGGAGGTGGGATTGTTTGACAAGGTCTATTTTCTATTGCTCCATGCAAACTGGACTTATTTCCACCTGTTAAATCTTTATGGATCCCCCCAGATTTTCCTATTATTTTTCCTTGAGACTGTGGTTACTCCCCAGTAGTTTATAAAATGTCTCTAACTCCCCGAAGGACAGATCTTCTGTTCATCCTTTCTAAATATCAAGGTCCTTATGAGTCTCCTTATTGTTTTGCAGAGTATTGTAATTTCCCCTCGACTCTAAACCTGAGTAGAAACAAGCAGTGGCTGTTGGGCACTTTTTCCTTCTGCCTCTTCCAAGGTTTCATGGACATGAATTTTTCAGGCATGGGATATTGTAGTAATTATAACTAGTTTTGTGACAGCCTCAGCTGTCACAGTATCATCAGTAGCTGATTGAAAGTACTTATTTGTGTGTGATAAATGGGCATAATGGTTCTGAGTACAGAACAAAAGTATCTGCTGAATGTGTGGAGAAGGTGCATACAAATCATGCAAGTACATTTGCTGTGCCCCTGCAAATTGGATCTGCCATTGTTGGAATTCTTGTCACTAAAAATCTGTAATCTCCTTTTCCTACCAGACTATGTTCTGCTGTCCAATAACCTTTGTCTGCTTCCTAGAGCTCCTGGCTTTGCTTGCATAGATGGCTATTTCCTTCCCTCCCATCTGTGTGTACACCTGTATTTCCAGTTGCTTTCTCTGCATCCCTGGGAGACAACAAAGCCTTTCAACCAACATTGTCGTTTTCTGCCTCTCTAGTCACCTGCCAGCCAGCTCAAGCACAACTGGACGAGGGCCGGGGAGGGAGGGGATGTGCATGGGGTGTTGGGACCACATGTCCTTACTGCACAGGCTGTGGAGGCAGCAGCACGTTGCTTGCATACTTCAGCTATTTACAAAGCTTGCCTGCAGAAAGTGATGGGTGTGCTTGTAACAGATGTGGGGTGTGCCAGATGTGTGGTCACAGCACTCCTTTGTCTTCAGAGTGACAAGTGCTCAGACACATTCTCGTACCGTACAAATCATCTAATGCTTAGATCTGTCAACAAATTTGTTAGCCAGGTATATTCTGAAGATACGATCTCCAGGGCTGACCTGTGCTGTCTGCAGCCTCTCAGGCAGTGGTGATGCTGGCCTGTGGGCTGCTGCTGCTCTCATGTGCCACTGCTGTGCACCAGCTCACCCAGCCTGCCCATGCCTGCTGTTGCCTCCTGATGGGGTTTTATTTCTTTCTCCTCCAGCTCAGCACAACTTGATTTGCTACGCCACATCTCACAGCAGTGTTAATCTGCATTATTTAAACTGAGATTTACTACTTCTTAAAGTTCTAATTCAGAAACTCTTTCTAGGGCTACTGATCTGTTTCCTTGCTATTTTTCAACACTTCAATCCAGCAGCACTATCCTACAGTACAGTCGCTCATCTTAGAGCTGTTGTGTGAAGCCTTTGCAGTGTGGTGTGCCTGTGCCCTGGGCTTGGCTGCCTGGGCTTGGAGAGCAGGGGTGGATTTGGTCCTAATCAGGATCTGCTTGCTCGGCATTTTCTTCCTCAAAGGGCAGCTTTGTGCGTGATGAGCAGGCTGGCTTGGCTCTGTTGGGAAGGGTCTGCGGACCCCAAGCCGTCCGGACTCTGTATGTTTCTAGGGTGGCTCTGGAGGTACCTTTGCAGTGTCTCTGCAGCTACTTGAAATGTGCCCTCAAAGAGAGCCCAGAAAAATGAATATGGGCCTGCAGCATGTGTTGCTGTAGGCTTTGGGTGAGATGCAGTCAGCGCAGGGTTAGCACTGAAAGTAGTGGAGAAAATGACTGCTATTTATGAGCATCTGCTGTCCTTGGTCTGGGCAATGTAAAGCAGCTCTGACAGCACGTGGCTGACTTGACAACCATTGAGGTATTCACCTAATGCAGCAATTCCACAACTTCAGTGGAATTCATAAGATGTGCCTCGACAGATTCCCTGAATCATTGCAGCAGGATGCCTAACCCCCATGGAGACCGGGAGCGCAGGCGTTCCCGTTACAATAATAATTGTATTTCTGAAGCGTGTCTCTCCTGCCAAGCTGCGCAGGGCCCAGCAGAGACGGTTTCGGAAGCGAGACCTAAGGAGGAGATGCCGCAGCCAGACTGGATGGGGTGGGGGGATGCCCCGCTGCAGCAGCTGCACCCCTCACCCCGTGGCGCTTCTGGAGTGGGGCGGGGGGGGCAGGAGCCGAGGGGAGCATGGTTCTGGTGTACAGGACCTGGGGGGTCCTGCTCAGCACCCCTGCCCCAACTGCCTGCTGGGAATGGGTCAGTGCCCCAGGGAGCCTGGGGAGCCCCCGGGGGCTGTGGTGGTGTGGGTCAGTACGATGCCTCTGCAGTGCTCTCCATTGGCCTCATCCACTCATGCGGAGGAAAGCCCTGTTAGCCATTTCTTCTGGAGGAAAAATAAGCCTTCTTAGGGATCTATAAAATGCTGTCAGTTTATGAAGAGTGGATGGTGAGGTGCCTGTGCATTGTCTCCCCATGCTGATACTGATGCCCTGGAAGTGGCAGCTCGTGGCACAAAAGGGCTTTTCTTGCTGGGGGTCTGCCCACAAGCTGGGGAGTGAACGGCCAGTGGGCATCCATAAGATCCACTGCTGATGATTTTCCTGCTACTGATGCAGGTTAATCATTCTGCAGAAGCACCTTGCTGCTCTGAGACAAAGATTTTTGTGCTGAAAACCAGTAGAAGACCAAAAGAGGAAAGCATCTTTGAAAACAATGGCTGAAGAAAAATGCTAGCAATTTTGCGTTTTTTTAGGGGGGGAAAAATAATTTAACTCAGTTCTGATGTCTGTTTGCAGAGAATGGCTGTAGAAGCTGTGTTTCCTTGTTCTGAATTTAGCTTTGAATAAACCCAAGCAAATATTGCAGGAAGTTTAAAAGCAATCTTTTCTACAAAGCAGACTTAAAACAGATGTCCCCTCCAGTGCTGCCGCCCGTGCACGGGAAGCTGGTGGCTGCCACGACAGAGGGAGCTCCGCACCCTGCGCGGGGCACTGGGTCCTGCTCCCCGTGCCTGGGGCACAGCCTCTGCGCTGGCCTGGTGAGCGGCGATCTGTGGGGCCGGCTCCTCGGGGCGAGCCTGCAGCGCTGGGGGGCCGGGCACCCCCAGGGCTTCCCGGTGATCCTTGTGCTGCGGCACAGCCTGCGCCCTCCGGCCCCCCTGCACCCGCAGGGGCATTTTTGCTGTCCAGGCTTCATTAGTGGTGCTCCCTGTCTCGGTGTGACCTTCTGGGGGATTTCAAACCACACTTGCATTTGTTAAAGAGGCTTCATGTATCATACGGGGTAGATACTTTGAAAAACAAGAGATCAATGCGAGTGTTGAGCTACTTTATTGGCTCATTCACTTATTAGTGAATGTGGCTTCCTCCTTGCTGTTTGTGCTCAGAACGGATTTTTATTGCTTAATTCTCTGTAAGTGAAGTGCTAGCAAATTGTAAAATCCTATTGCTTAACATGTAGCATTAAGTATTGAACTAGCAAAAGAATCAATTACAGGTTCGGTCACTGATTAGCTTGACTTTTTATGGAATTTAACGTCAAGTCTCATTATAATTCTGCTCTTTAATTCAGAAAATACAGCACGTGTGGGAGGGATAATGGCTCGGAGTGGCTCTGCTCCAGCTCTCCTGCCGCAGTGTGCCGGTGGGATGCTCAGCACCCTGCGTCTGGGCGGCCCCGCGGAACTGCTGGTGGGGAGACAACGGCCGAACTGCATTGCTCTGGAGCCTGCTCTCGGCTCTCTATCAGAACAGGGCCGGCCATGAGCCAGCAGCTGCTCCCTGCAGGAGTTTGGGTTCCCCAGCCCTTCAGGGGATGCGCCCCAGCCTGAGTCTTGCTCTCCATTTCTCTGCCCTTGTTTTCCAGTCTGTGGAGGGACTGGGGCTGGCTGCAAGGTTCAGGCTGTGTGCACGCCATGCACCCTTTTGTGCACTTTTTCTGCTTGCTTGCCTCATGATTCCCTGCAAGCTGGTGAGAGGGGGAGCTGCCGAGTGAGCAGCTTCTTTGGTGAGATGCTTTGAAATGTGCTCTGCAAGCATGGAGCAGCACCCTGCCATGCACCCTGGAGAACAGCCCTTGTGGTGTGCTCTGCTGTAATCAGACTTCATGGTTATTCCATTAAAGTCAAAGGCTGGGTGCAGAGTAACGTACGTTTGGCATCTGAAATACGGATGAGCCCCCTGAGCCTCCCGTCCTGGCGGAAACAGGTGGGGAATGGCTGCAAGTGGTTTGCAGGAGCCTTTCAGCCAGGGGCAGGGCCGGTGCCATGTGGCAGGAGACATGGGCAGATCACCAGAGTCCATCAAGGACCTTAAATCTGTCTGGCTTCTGGTAAAATATCAATGTAATGACTCAGGGCAAGTGAAATATGAGGAGGTATCTGAGCCCAAGTTAAAAATCCTGGCAGAAACATTTGAATCATTTGTAATTGGAGCGTGGTCCCTGCTGGAAACTCTCCAAGGAGGGAGCTGCAGGAGTGCTGCGGTTTGCTCTGGCACAGGGGGCTCGGTGCAGCTGCCTGGCAGAGCGCAGGGGGCTGAGCCATGCTGGGGGCAGCCTGCATGTGTCCCCCCGCGGCCCTCGAGCTGCTGGCGGAGGTGATGGAGCTTCCCTGAGCTGTTCTCCTGCTCCTGCCCTGGCCATGCTGCTGAGCCGTGTCTCCGCCCTGTGCTCTGCTTGTCCCACGTGCGGCTCCCATGCTGCTGCCGGTCTGGGGGATGTGCTGGAGCTTTGCCCTGTCCTNGCCCCCCCCCCCATTCCAGTAGCCTCTGGGCCCCCCTCCCTGGTGCTGCCTTTGCTGACAGACAAGTGCAATTGGATTTCCAAATTACACCAGCTCTGATTAGATTCAATATCCCTTTTCTCTAGTCAGACAGCCCTTTAATTCCTTTTCTTTCGATTGTGCGGGGACCCTTCCGCACACCTCAGACCCTTCGGCAGGAAATCTTTGCCGTGCAGAGGCTGCCGTGTGCTGCTGCTGCAATAAACTGGAGACACGGCTCCAGCACAAACGGCGGGAGAGCGGCAGGTTTTCCCTTCCAGCACAGAGATTTTTGGAGGCTCCTTCTTGTCTGGCTGAGCTTATCCCCCTTCCAGGAGAAGCACCGCTAGCATACTAATTTGTACTGTACTCGAGCAATCCTCTTGCATCCTGAATGAGGATGGTTTGGGAAATTAAAGTTTGTAGGAAATGCATCAAAAATTGGATGTCCTCAAGCAAGACATCTGTTTTTCCATCCACCAAAAGGGAAGGTATAACCAACTGCAGCAGCTCTGGGGTCAGCAGAGGGAGAAGGGAGGGACTCCTTTGAGGGTGCTGGGGCCACAGTGCTCATGTCCCAGCGAGGAGGAGGTTTGGTCAGTGCCCAGCATCTGTTGGAGCATGGTGTCTGTGTGGGAGTGGTGGCAGCCTGTGGCCATCGTGCACAGTGCTTGCGCGGTGCTTGGCACGTTCCTGGTGCTCAGCAAGTAATAAATAACAATGATTATGAAAGCATTGTGCATGTGCCCTTAGGGCTCTGCAAAAAAAAAAAAAAAAACTTTTATATCAAAAGCCAACCGGAACATTTTCCCCCTTGTCTAATTCACAAAATATGCCCATAAAAGCAATAATTTATCTGTACAAGGGCAATTCCCTAGATATTGAAACAAAGATTGATAGCTCTTGACTGCATCCTGTCCTAGTAGAGAGTGGGACCCTGTGGAATTCCCTGGAACTTTGCACGAGTGCAGAAGCTTTTGATGTTTGCATATACAAAAATTGTTAAATTCAATGATATTTACTGCCTGGGATTAAATTCTGGGATAGGTCTGGTACCACCCCTAGCTGTGTATCCTAGTGTGCTCATGTCTTCCCCAGGCTCTGGGCCTGGCTCACCCCCAGGTTTGCGGGAGAGAGCAAGTGCTTCTTCCTTTCTTCAGGTTTGACTTTCACATCATGGCTTTTCAATGTACTTAAATCTGTGTGGTGTTTAAAATTCAGCTATGTTTGTCGGAATTCAATTACCCCTGAAGATTACACAAAGATTATCAAAGTTGTAAACAGCAGAATATGCTCAGAGATCAATGAAGCGCAACAAAGACCATATTTAACAGAAGAAATAAAAGTAAGGGCATGCTGGCAAACTCTGACAGTGGAGTATAATGTCGCATCATCATGCTGAAGGTTGGAAAGTAATTGAAATCTATGTTATAGCACAATATATCCCTGCACAGATTTGCAGTCTTGGAGCACAATTTCAGCTCTAATATTCGAGCAATTCATTTGGTTTAAGCAGACACAGGGTCTGAGTTGTTCTTGTTAAGTGTCGGTGTGGAGCACCCGCACAGGTTGCTTGGCGGCAGCAGTGCTGCTGCCCACACGCATCCTGAATTTCCCCTCAGCCTGGAGGCCCCCCCAAGGCACAGGGGGTGCCTCTGATCCCATGGGTACAGCTCCCCTGCTGCAGGCAATGCCCTGGGCATGGCAATGTCGTGGGGCACTGCCCTGCTCCTGGCAGAGGAGCTGCTGCCCGAGGAGCCTGATGTGGCTGTGAAGCCGCAGCAGGATGCGATGCAGGAGCCTGACTGCAGCCCCTCTCCCCGGGAGTGCCGCTCTCTCGTGAAAGGGATTTGTTTGCTCCGGGGAGCCATGGCCCTGCCCTGTGGGGACTCCTTCCCCATCAGCACCCTCGCTGGCTGCCCCGGTCGCCTTGGAGTCCCCCGCAGAGATGTCCTCCAGCCAGCCGCGCCTCCCTCGTGCATCCTGGCTTTCCATTGTCATTCTGGATGCAACACAGCCAGCTGATTTTTCTTCCCTTTAATATATTGCCACTATAATACCAAGTCTAGCAGAACAATGAACTCTAGAGGATGGAGATACCTTCCTCCTGTTTTGCAAACTAAACATAATTTTTATTTGTGCTCAGATTTGTGGCTCCTGCAGGCGGTGTGCGTGGGGTGGGAGGAGGGACCCACAGGGCAGGGAGCCGGGGCCGAACTGCTGCTGCCGCCTGTCCCCGCGGTCCTCAGCAGCATTGACATTCAGAGGAGGACGCATCTTTTTGTCAAACACCGCGGGGGTTTCAGAAGAAACCCTTCAACCCAGATTAATTACTGTTATCTGTACCCACTGGGGCCCGGTCCACCTGCCTGCCTCTCGTCTGCTGCAGCCAGAACATACCGAAATTCTCATTCCCTCTCTGCTTTACTTTCTCTCTCTTTTTTTCTTTTCCTATTTACTTCTGCTTTAATCTGCATATTATCATCAGTGCAAAGACCTCTGAAATAACATCTGACAAATGATGCCTATTAAAAAAACCTCTGCACTGTCCTCTTTCACCGCCTTCCAATTTGGACTAGCACTATAACTATGCATCAATAGACAAGCAATATTATGTTAAGAACATGATAAAATACCAGCAGCTTCATAATGGCAGCAGCCAAATGGTAATTTCTGCTTCAGAAATTGGTCATTTATTTTGCTGGTCTGTTCTTACGTTCAAATTAGATGAAGTTTAATATACTGTAAAATTGAATGTATTCTATCCTTTTCAACAAATATGACATGTATGAAATGATTTATGGGTCTTACAAACCTTAAAATGTTAAATAATCTCCTTTTTCCTGTGCCTTAAGTCAGTGATGCCAAATACTTTAAGTACAGAGAAGCAAAACTTTATTAGCTCCCATCCTGATCATCACTTTATTTTGCTGCATTTACAGAGGCAGGAACAGTATTTAACATATTAGACTGAGTTTAGAAGCAGCCATATTAATTGGTACATTAATTTTACCCCATTAACTGTAATTGGTAGGAAAGAGATTCTTCCCGGGTGAGTGTTGTAATTTGTGTTCTAAATTTTTAATAAAGTCACGATGGCACTGCAGGTGCCTAAGTGAGGCAGTTCCACGGACCCGACCCTCGGGCACCGCCGGCCTCTCCCCAGGCAGCGCGGAGCTGCCCCCACGGTGCTGGCGTCCCCCTGGCCGTGCCCCCTCTGCCCTTGCTACCCCTCGGCCCCTGCCAATGGGCTCTGGTGGCCTCGTACCGGTTCGGTCTTGTCCAAACCCGCTGTTGCCTCCCGCTGCGCTTGCCCCTACGACGAGGCACAGCTGCGGGGCGCGATGCGCTGGGCGGGCAGGGGGTGCTGCAGGTCCGTGTCCCTTGAGCTGCTGCTGGCGGCTCGGTCCGTGGTGTGCACCGGTGGGACGTTGGGGCTCAGAGGCTGGGGGGCAGCCACCCCCGACTGAAGGCAGGAGTGCCAGCTGCTCCTGGCACGTAGGCAGCCTTTGCTCTGGCCCCCGTGCTTGCTCTTGTGTAGGATCTGTCCCTGCAGCCTCACTGTGCACGCTCTGGTTGGCTCCGGGAGCTGCTGGAGCTTCTTGCAGCGCCTTTTGGCTTTGTACACACAAGTGTACCGCATGATAGTGGGCGATGAACTCCTCTTGTCATGACTTGGATGCAGCAGGCCTTGGAAAAATCTCAGCATTTCCCCTAGATGGGAAGTTTGGCCTAGTCTGAGCTGAATTTGAGCTATGAATTGCTTCCAGCACAGACAGGAATTTGGGCTCCTGGACAGGATGAAGGAGAAGGGAGACAAACTCAACCCAGCTGGCATCACCCTCCACAGGGGCCATCTGGTGTCCCTGGCCCCACGCGGGAGCCTGCAGCAAGGTCCCTCCGCTGCTGTGGAGCCGGAACAAGCCGGGCTCGGACCCTCCCGGCCCACTGGTGAGCTGCTCTCCCGGTGGGTGCAAAGCACGGGTTGCCATTCTGGATGGTTTCCCTAGAAAATTACTGACAATATGCAAATCCCACCTTGATTTGAAAATAGGTATTTATACCTGTTAAACATGAAGCGATCAAATGTCTCGTGGTGTCCAAGGCTTGTGGCATTCAGCTTCAGACAAGGCTGGTGACAGCAGCTCCTCCGAAGCACGGGGAGGCTGGTGAGATGGAGGCGGCCCTCCTCTGCAGGGTGTCTGCTTAGCTACGGGTCAGGAAACAGCTCACCCTCCCCAGCCCGGCGGCACACTAAGCCTTCTCCTAAGGTCTGGCCCCAGATCCCAGGGAAATCGCTGGGGCGGCTGCCCTGGCTGTGGGGTGGGGCGATGGATGATGCAGGAGCAACCGAGGGGCAGGATGAGGGTGACTCCCTCCTGGCTTATAGTAATTTAAAAGCAACTTGTCTCCTTGCCCTTAGCTCCTTCTTTTTTTCCTGATCAGCAGCTTGTCCCTGAGTGTAAGCCCAGAGCAATACAGGCTCCTGCAGTCCCCTGAAGCTGCAGCCCTGTGCATCAGGATAATAGAGAAGCCTTTTATTCTGTTTATTTGCTCTATATAATTTTTCTTGCTCTTGCTGACCCTTCTGGGAAACGTTCCACCCTTCAGTCTCTCTGCTGGGTGCCAGAATTGTTCAGCTTAGGCTATATTTGCATTTCATATCCTAGTTAAACCAACATCATCAAGGTCAGAGCATACTGTTGAATCGGAGTAGGCTAGAAGACAGCAATCCCCCTTCATGGCACTTGCAGGTTTCCAGGAGCAGTACAGAAACCAGACCTGCACTGCCTGGAGAGTGCTGTGCCTCTGCTACAGCCGCTGTCTGCAAAGGAGACTGACCTGAGCACTGACCCCACCCCCATCCCAACCCCGTGCCCTGGGGCTAGAGGGTGCAAAGCAGGATCTCCTTTGCTTTGCATCCGCTTATGCTATCTCAAGGTCCGCTCCTAGCCAGACCATTGGCAGAGACACTGGCCCAGCTCCGGGAGCTTGCTGTTTGGCTCACGGGTCCAAGAGCAGAGCCCTTCAGTCAGCCACCCCCTTCCTGGACGAGGTGCGGGGTGAACGTGGGGATTTTAAGGCAGCGATAGGGACAGGCTGCCTGGCGTGCTCCTTGGAAAGGCTGGCTGCTCCAGGAACTGCCGCTCTCTGCAGGGGCACTGGGTGGCCCAGTTGGATGTCTGCGTGGGACAGCAGGCGGGGGGGCACACGGCATGGCCCCGCTGCCTCGCCCCGGTCCCAGCAGCCAGCTGAGCACCTGGGCCACCTGTGCTGTGACCAACCCAGCCCACAGAGCGCCAGCGCTGCCGAGCAGGTGCTGTGCGCGGTGCCCGGCCATGGGGTTGGTCCCCATGGAGGGGGCACAGGGCTCATATTTGAATGCTTCTGTAAAAGCATCAGGGGAGAAATAGAATGACAGAGAAAATTCCAAAAACGGAAGTAACCCACCTGCTCTCAGAAGACAGCTGGTATTAATGCCCCATTTCAGAGCATAACCTCAATGCTGAGAGGCTAATGTGCGTCTCTATGTCTGCATGTGTGTTTGCACAAGCATAGAGCAGTATGCTGTATAGAGCAGAGAGCTACAAAATAATGATTTTTGCATCCATGTACACACAGGCTGCCTTTCCTTTCATTAAGGAACATTTCAGATGGAAAAGTAGCTGGATTTCTGATGTGAAAAAACAATTCCACTCAGGACTGATAGCTGTTTAGAATAAACGCCAGACGCTGTGTGATGGAGACATTGCATGGAGACTTAATGCTGGTCACATCTCTCTTCTCTGCCAGTAAGTCAAGGATGTGTCTTTGCTATTGTGTTTGGTGACTCATCTTTCAAATAATCATCTCTGGGAGAATTTTGTGCCAAGATGAAAAAATGCCAGGATCCCAGAAGCGTGCGTCTTTCTCTGAGCAAGCCCTAGGAGGGAGCTACAGGGCAGCTCTGCTCTTTCCACATGGCAGGCAGGGTGAAGGGGGACGAGGGCTGGTATGGTCCAGCTGCTGGGGCAGCCCCTGGTTTGGGCACGGGATGGGGAGATGGGGAGCAAACAAATTCTGGCAGAATGCAGAGCTGCCTCTTGCAGGTCCCGCTTACCATGGTTTGAGTCAAGAACAGGGTTAGGCACCCCAGCTCACCTGCAAAACCCGTGGGCATGGGGCAGCTGGTGGCACTCCTGCCACATGTGTACGTGCCCACGTGCCTTGGGGCTGGAGCTGCGACCACAGCAGGCATCCAGCACCTGGAGGCTTCCCTCAGCCTAGGAGCAAAATATGCAGATTAGCTGAGTAAGTGAAGTGCAGTATGCTAATTAATTCAACAGACTCACTGTTCCATAACATCAAACCTACACAAGGAGGATGTGCTTGAATTAGCTTCCCCTGGAAAACATTTGCTTGCTGCTTAGCAAAAAGTTACACAAACTTATTAAACACTTAACAAGAATGTGAATATGAAAGAAGCTGTAGGTGCTGTGTGGGCTAAATCCAAGCAGCTGTCCCCACAGAGAGCAGGATTCCTCAGTGGCACTGGGAAGGCTTCAGCAGCAGAGATGTGCCTGGTGATGCTGAAATGTGCCAACAGCATTTTGTTTGTAACCTGTAAGAAACCCATAGTGTAATGGCCAGGAAACCAGAAGCCAGGTGCCTCGGGCTGTGGGCACCACCTCTGTCCTCTCCCTATCTCACAGGGGTGGTAGACGCATGTGAAGCTCATGGGGTGACAGACGTGTCCTTCTCCAGGAAGCTTTAAAAGCTAGTGTACAACCTACTTGTCTTAAAGTACATGTGTGAAGTGCACTCACATCTAAAATGAAACCCAGCCCCAAATCACGCCTGCTTGTGCTGCTCTGTGATTTAACAGGGATACAGCAGCCCCTAATGTGAGAGAGGAGATAATGTTGTGTGTCTTTGTCAACAGCGGCAGTGCACTCAAACACAGCAGAGTGTGAGCACCACACTGGGACACTGCTTCCCTCTGCTGCCTTCCAGCTGTGTGGCTTCTTCCTCCTGCTCCATCTCTGCTGGGCTATGAGCCGACACCTCCATTGCACACGGATCTATTGAACCCAGACCATTCAATTCTTGCCAAGGGAATCCAAAGGGAACTGCAAATATCACCTGAGAGCACTACCAAAATGACTGATGGGGCTGCGGGTGCTTTCTGGAGCACAAAACAGTAAAGCCCTATGGCAGGAGCATTTGCTATCACCTAGGCATAGCTGAGAAGAGTGGATGGAAGAGACTGCTTCAAAAACAGGAAGAAAAAGGTTTTAACAGAAAGGATTTGACAGCTGCAATCAGACCAGGAACTGAGGGAGCTAAGGAAAGAAAGATGCAGTTGGGCAGAGGAAGAAAGGGAGCAAGCAGTGCACCAGGTCCTAAGACATCCTCTGCACAGGCACATACATTTAAATCTCCAGAAGTCCTGTGCTCCTGCAGAGATCACTGGGGCACCACGAGCGTGGAGCTGTGAGTCCATTATTTGGCCTGGCTCTCTGCTTATGTATCCAAAATGCAAAAAGCTCTTCCTGCCTGAAAGTGGGAATTCTACCTGACTGAGGTCAATGTTGGAGCTTCACAGAGAGGTGATGGAACACTGCGGTTCATAAACTCACTGCAGCACACAAAGCACATTGGCACACAGGAACATCACAAAAGTGCTTGTGTTCTTGCAATGCATAGGCTTTAATGGGAAAGCTGGATGTCTCCATGTAACGTCCTTCAAGAAGGTGCACTTCAGTTTGTTCACACCATGTCACGGGAGGAACAGTCTCTTCTGCTGCAGTGTTTGAGTCAACAACCAAGTCTGTATCTTCCTTTCTAGTGCTTTTTGATCTTCTGGTTTGTACGTAACATCCTCAGAAGAGCCTGGCCTCTGTGTATTGCAATAATTGCTCCAGCTCATATTGCTGTGTAGCTCTTTTTTCTGTGTTTAAAATAATAAAGTGGATGCTGCAATTTTTGATGGGACCAAACGCTGACTTGCTGGTTTGAGAGCTCTGATGCCACAAACAGCAAGACAGATGGACAAGCCAGTGGCATATGCCATTGCCCCTCTGAGATGTATGAAAAGACATTTTCCTAGTAGAATGGGGATAAAACTCACAGTGTTCAAGGTTTTAGAGTACTTCTAGTGCGTATCTCTGGGAACGTTTTTTTTTTATTATTATTATTTTTCCTTTCTGAGAGCAATTCTCATATTGTAAATCTAGCAAATCTACTTTGCCACATAAATTGTCGTACCTTGAAGGAAGACACCAGACTTATGATTTTATTATTAAACCTTGCTAGAAGAAAATGTTATTTACACTATTTTTTCTATCTTCGTAGAGATGTCCTCTACCCAAATGGGTGAGCAGAGTATTTGCTATCGTATGTGCACTTCAGCTCAGGAGCTGTAGCTATCTAGAAGCTGCAAAGCCCTCCTCAGCAGGACCTTCCCTTTTGTGAACTCTGACAGATTGTGTGAACTGGAAAGTGGCCAAATTGCAGCCCAGATAGACAGAGCCTTTTTGCATGGTCACTAATGAACTGTCTTTTCAGACTGCTATGATGCTAAGGGGAGGCTGTTGTGGTGCCAGTGTTTAGGATTAAGAATTAACTGCAGTTGGCTCAGGAGGTGCAGTGGGCTTTTAAGAAAAAGCAAACTTCTGAACAGTAAGCCTTTGCTAGACAAACAGGTCATCCACAAAGGGCATCCGAAATCACTGGTGCTTGGGCAAAACACTGTGAATAGTTTGGTCTCCCTCAAGGAGATCAACTGCTGGGAGTGGCTCATCTTCATCTGCCAGGTCTTGCAGGCGCGTAATCCACCTGCACACGTTGCCTGCACGTGCCTTCAAAGTTACAGGACAGTGTCGAGCAGATGGTCATATTGATCAGAAAGTAGACAAAATTAGCAGGAATTAACTGTGTGGAGACACTTCTTCCCAGGCAAATGGGGACCATCGGGGACACAAGCACTTCCCCATCCTCTGCCACGGTGCTGAGCAGAGGTGGGGAGAGATTTCCTAAACAGACCCATCATTCGGCCCATCGGTTTGGAGCTGGGTGCAAGCCCAGCTGCTGTCCAGGACTCAGTCTTCGCTGAGCGTCAGGAAGCTGAAGGCGGCACATCCATGCGGCAGGCTCCCACCTTCTGCGTCTGCCCTCCTGCGCAGGCTGCACCTGTAAGGTCTCTGCACACCCTTGCTCCTCTGCTGAGGCAGGACGCAGCCCGGGCTGGCCACAGCCGAACATTTGGCCAGCGAGCCGGGTGGGCTGCGCGCAGCCCCCGTGGTGCTGGCAGGGCTGGCACAGGGCTGAGTGGGGTGCGGGGGGGTCCCCAGCCCAGCCGCAGGAGGCGCACGGACGTGCTGGACCTGGCAGGAGAGAGCTGTGCAGGGCTCAGGACAAGCATGAGAGTGGCGAGCTGATGGAGGCCACGAGCACGCTGGACACGTGCAGTGCTGCTGTTCCACACGACTAGCACAAGAAGCTGGTGGCCAGCCCCTGCTGCTGGCTCTGCACCCCACAGCGCCCGGGCACCCCCAGCCAGGCTGCAGGAGGCTGCCAGCTCCTCAGAGCCAGGTGGCACGAGGAACCGTGACTGCAGGGTGCTGCCCTTGGCTGGGCCTTGCTCTGGTCAGTGGGGGCTGGAGGCTGAGCGCTGGGAAGATGCTGACCCCCCCAGTCCCTCCCTGCTTGGCAGCAGAGGCTCAGGCTGTGGCCTGCTCCCGCTCAGAGAGAGCTGCGCCAGGGTCCATCTGGTGCCAGCACTGCCCGGCCGTGGGGGCGAGGGGGGCACCCCCTGTGTGGGATCCAGACAGAGCCTGGGCAGGGGGCTCTGCAGGCACCTATGGAGCTGTGCAGGGCTCTGCCAGAGCCCTCCGAGTGTGGGGACCGTGGTGCTCTGTCCCCAGACATGTTCGCCTTGAGTTCTCCTGGCCCCGTCATGCAGCCCTGCGCAGAGCCAAGGCCATGGGCATCACTTGTGCCACCAGGTGCTTCCCCTGCTGAGGGAAACACAGACAGGCTCTGGCTGCTGAAACCAGAATCTGCAGGTCACAGACAGTGAAAAGACCTTATCAATATTCCTCAGAGGGACTGGCATCCAGGGAATTGTCACGTGAACCTGGNAACCAGATGATCTTTAAGGTCCCTTCCAACCCAAACCATTCTATGATTCTATGATTCCGTGATTCTATGATTCTATGGTTCTATGAATGGAAAGATTCCCTGGAAAAAGCTGAATTTCTCAGAGGACTTGTTCTTAGCTGCTTATTCTGCTCAGATGAAAGCCTTCAAGAGGGGAGCGTGGTCACCCTCGGTGACCTGCATATTCCTTGCTCCTTTCATTAGCTGCAACTTATTCTGAGGCTAGATTTCTGAGATAAAAGCCAAAATCACCCATTAGCTTTTCGTCATTAAGCCAGAGTTGAGCCCCCACTGCCTGGACTGTGCAAGGTCCTGGAGGTGCCACAAGGCTGGGGGCTGAGCACAGTCCCAAGGGGGGAGACGAGCCTGGCTGGGGGTGGTGGAAGGACATGGGAGGGACAGACACAGGGAGCACCGTCACCTGCCAGGGGCTGGGCCGGTGGCTTCCATGGGCAGTGGGGGCACAGAGCTCAGCCAGCGCCCACAGGGGCCATCCGAGCCACCCTGGAGGTGCTGCCCCCGGCGTGTACAGCTATGTAGCACCTTGTATCCTCCTGGGAAGTGACTCCCGCTGCCACTGCTCTGCTCCACTTTGCCTCTGTCAGTGCTGGGAGGCAGGTCTGACCGCCCCACGGTACCTGCTGCTGGGGCTCCCAGACAGAGCACCTGCATGCTTGCTGCGCGGCTGGCGCACGGGCTCTCCAGACAGGCTTTGAAGGATGCTTACCCTATTAATGGGGGTATATTTATAACTGTTTATCTCTGTCAGTTGGGTGGAAAATTGCCAGATGTGTTGTTTGCCTTCATTACACAGACATCTCTCTTGTTATCTGGATCAGTGCTTTTGAGAAGTGTGTCACCACCACAGAAAAGCTCATTTCTTCTGTATGATGTTGATGTTTGTAGGATCTGCCTTACAGCAGTGTGGAAAGCAACACCCATGGAGGCAAGTCCCCACAGAGGACAAATCTCTGTCCCCTGCTACTCTGGGTATTAATCTTGTGGGAGGAAAAGTGAGTAGCAGAGCTGAGAACTTCCTAAGTGGGATGCCAAAACGACCAGAGCTGGCTAGGTCAGAGACCGCAGTCTCAAAGGCAGGCTCAGCGGGGACTGCTGTAGGCTGTCCCTGTTGCAGCAGTGCTGCAGGGCCCTGATGGGTGCTGGGCTCACATGGCCACGCACTGGGAGGCTGAGGGTCTCTGCCTTCAGGTGCAAAAGTCCTCCCGCTGGACCAGCTGGCACAGAGCAGGACTTGTGCTCTGGTGGTTGGACTGGCCATGAAGAGTATCTGCATTTCAGGACAGGAGCACTGCACTGCTGCATCCCTCCCGGCTCATCCTCACGTCCCAGGTTCATGGCACAGGATGGGACCTGAGGGCTTGGTTGTGAAGTCTGGCTGGTGCTCGCCACGTGGCTTTGAGGAGGCCAGCTCTCAGTGCGGCTGCTGTGGGGATTGGGACGCGTACCCAGCCAGGACAGCACGCCCTGCTGCTCAGGGCAGCCACACGGGCACCTGTGGCTACTTCCACATGCAAGAGACCCAAGGCAGAAGCCATGGGCTGGGTCCTACGCGGGGGACGAGGTGGCACGGTGCTGCAAGGCTGATGCGAGCAGAGCCTGGCTTTACAAGACACGAGGGAAAGGCAGCAGGGACTCACCCTGCGATCGCTGTCATCTGTGCCTGTGGACAGTACCTGCAAGGGAAGCAGAGGCCGTCCCCACCTGCCCACTGCAGGAACGTGGCCCTGCGGGGTCGTTGGCATGCCCTGCAGTGCTGCCAGCCTCGTGCGGGGCCCCGGGGGGCAGGAGCCGAGGAGCCCCCATGGCCTGGGACGCGCTGACCCGAGGGAGCATCTGCGGCTGCCCCAGCCCGGGGCCCAGGAGCGCTCCATCACTGCCCTGGGTCCCTGTCCCCTGCTCACACACAGCTTATAATGCCTGTCGCTGCCTAATGTTATAGGATTCACTACGCTCCATGACAGCTGTAAAGTTGAAATGGATATAACTACATATAGCGGCTATAGACAGCTTCTGTCATTGTTTCCTGGATGCTAATACCACATGCCCTCCATTGCCTGCTTTGGAAGCGTCTGGAAAACCCACCGTCAGAAAAACCCACTGCTGGCAGAGTGCGGCTCTCCGGCTGGGCTCGGGAGCGGGCAGGGGCCTCCTGGCCGACTGCGATGTCCCAGGGAGCACAGAAACCCCACAAGCAGAAGAGACAAGAAGGTCTTGCAGATGTCCCTTCTAATGCAGAACCAAGGAGAAAGGCAAAGAATGGATTTAATAGAAAGAAATTGTCTCCAAGTAAAATGTTTTTTCTTGTTTCCCATGAAACAGTGAAATTTCTTTACGGACAAATAGTCAGAGTGGAGTCCATTACACTCCATGCTTTTTGCCTTGAAACATAAATAGCTGCATATCATATAAGTGTTTGTTAGGAGGAAATGTGTATGCTAGAAAAAGTTAGACATTAAACCATTATCTCATGCAGAAAGCTATTGCTAAAGGGAGAGGATTACTTACTATATTAATTCTGTCCTTCAGCTTCCCATACATCTCTCTGCACATAATGACTTTAGTCACAAAGTGTGGTGTTGGAACGATCCCGGTTCTGCTCAATTCCTGGTCCCTGGAGGCGGCGCGTGGTGCCCCCCCCAGCCCCGCTGCCAGGCCCAGCACAGGGGCAGCGGCCGCCCCCTTGCAGAACCCCCCTGGGGCAGAGCGCAGGGGCTCAGAGGGCCCCCCGAGGAGCGGGGAGTGGGAGGGCGTCCTGGAGCTGCGGGCCCTTTGCTTCCCGCACGGCTGCTGGGAAGGGGCATCATGCCTCGGGCCGGGGGCTCCCACACCGCGAGCCTCGTCACGGGGCACCCCGGGGGCGGGCAGCCTCCCCGGAGGCAGCGTGCTCCGAGCTGGCGGGCAGGTCATGGCGCGGGACGCCAGCCTCCCTCTCATCGCGGAGGTCAAGCACGGGCTGCGCAGCCTATCCTGCAGCGCTGTCAGCAGCAGGGGAACGGCGTCTTCGCAGCAGCTGCGCTCTCAGCCCCAAGCAGCCCCGTGGCCTCGCCGGCCTGGCGCTGGGCTCCGCTGCCCAGGCAAACCCCAGCCAGGCCCTGTGGGTGCTGAGCCTGCGGGCACAGCACGGCGCGGGGAGCACTGCTCTGGGCTTCCTGGCTGCTCTGCCCCCACATGCTCACCCTTCTGCCCCTTCCCTCCTCTTATCTTCATCACACTGAAACGCGTAAAGGAAAAGGAACCAAATGAGACAGTCTCGGGGACTGCGGGGACAGTCTTGTTCTGCTTTGCCCGGGGAAGCCGGGCAGTGTGGTCCTTGTGGCATGGGCGCTCTGACCATCTGTCGGGGGTTCTTTGTGCAAAGGCTGGCTGTTCCCTCGGAGGTCATAAGCATCCTTGCTTGCAACTGCTGCTCTTTGAATTCACTTTGCTTGGTGACCAAACGTTCACACCAAACTTTTGCTGGTGCCAGAAGCCTGTCTGCAGAGTCCTTCCGTCTCTAATGGAAACCTTGTCCCAGGGTGAGCCTGCAGTCACATTTGCCTTTTACAATACCTGTGTTATGCTACAGTGACCTGGTGTCTTTCTCCTCCACCATCCTAGTGCATCACTGGGTTATAGCAGAAGTTCCTGTTAATCTGTAGGTAAACCTTTAAGTGGAAAAGCCTTCTGATCTGGCAACCTCTGTCCCTGCACAAGGTGCATATGGGAAATGCTCATATCTGTTTGGCTATTAGACCTTGTGTTGCACCTAAAAATTCCAAAATATCCCTGTTGGTGTTATAAAGGAACAGTGAAATGATCCTCAAATTATTTCTTCTAAAGTCAAATCTTTTACCTGAAGTTGGAAGAGCTTCTTAAAAGGCAGCAAGAATTTTCTAATCAGATTTCTTTTTTTCCAGCAAGTATCTTGTAGGGAGATAGTTTCTGAGGTCGGCAAAAAGGGGGGAAAAAAAAAAAACAAACAAACAAGCAGAAAGCACTATGAAAGCTGGGGAACTGAGAGCATCAGTTTACTTTGATGTGCCTGCCTGGAAGAACCAGGGAGTTGCTCCCTGTTGGCACAGGGCGCAGTGATGCCTTTGTGCCGGATCCGCTGCGCTGCACTGGGCGCAGAGGTCACAGGCACCTGGCAGCCGCGCCAAGCAGGCAGCGGCAGAGGGCATGGGGCTGGAAAAAGCAGTTTATTCATGCTGACAAAGTTATAATAGGTCATTGCTGGTTTGCAACCTGGCCATCAAAATAATCCTTGTGTTGCTCTCTTCCTGGGCTCAGATGTTAGAGAAAAGCTCTTTGTTCCAGTATGTGAAAGCTAAAGGGTGGAGTGCTTGCCTGATGCTCTGATTTCCTCTACTTGCTGATGTAGGTGCAGAAACCTCAGTGCTACACACAGGATAGAGTAAAGCAATAAGCAACAGGGTCTTATATCATCATCTTGTATGTTATCCTTATTCAAAGGGCTCTGTTTGAAACCTGGCATCGACATATACAGAACATGTTGCATCTTTGCTGGTACCTCTTCAATCTGGTTTGCAAGACATCCTGGAGGATGTGACCTTGGAAGGCACGCGGAATATCGAACCTGCATAATAAGAGCATCTCAGCATCAGTGGCAGCCTGTTGGGTACAGGGCAGTTAATAAATAATGAGGATGTCAAAGATAACAGCAGGAAAGTGGGAGCAGGTAGCAGCTTTGCAGCCAGCTTTCTGACAGCCGCCTGGCAACGTCCAATTAAGAGGCACGCCTGCACTCAGCCCGGTGCAGAGCTCGTCTGGTGCAGGGCTTGGGGCTTGCGATGCCGGCACGAGGGGCACCCTGTAGCAAGCTGGTTTGCAGCACGCGCTCCAGAAAGGTGGTGGGGAGCATGCAAGCACTTTGCTGAGCTGCACAGGTCTCCCTGGGAGCCTCTCCCTCAGGGAAGCGAACGTCTGGAGAGACGAAAGGGCAGCGGTGGGCAGGGAGGAGCGATGCCCACTGGCCCCACCGCGGGACCCACCGTGGGGAGCGCTGGCAGGTGCCGAGCCCAGCGGGTCGCAGCCCTCGGGACGCACGGCCCCGCACTGCCGCGAGAGGGGCCGGGTGGCCGCCCTGCCAGCTCGCTGCCCGCGAGGGACGGGCGCTTCCCGGCTCCCTGGTGCGTGAGGGCGGCGAGCCGCTGCGCGGAGCAGCAGCGCAACGGAGCCATTGCGAGGGACGGCGGTCGGCCTACTGCGGGACTCCTTTCTCAGGGCTTGCAGGAGAGGAGCAGTGGGTGGCTCCTGTGTCTGTGCCAAGGCGTGGAGCCGCCTGCTTGGGATTTCCACCTGCGGTCAAGCAGCTGTTTGTTTCAAGGGTCGGATTGTATGAAACCACAATTCAGATCTAGGAATCTGGCTACATTTGAGGTGCAATTGATCTACTGATGACTTTTTAAACATCTGGTAAGATGGGACTGCTTTCCAAACAGCAAAATCTGCACCAAAATGATCTTGATTTGAATAATAAGTATTCCATCGTTGTTTGGTAAATATACCCAGTGTTAATGGTGCTTAATGGTGCCTGTAATTGGTGTCTAAAGTTATTTAAAAGTAAATTTACTAGAAAATAATTAGCAATTTTATAGTTCACTACTTCCTAATTTTGTTGATAAAAGTTTTTCTGTGGTTTTATCCGATGACACAATAAGACCGTGCTGTGAAATAGCTTTTTTCAAGCTAGCAGGAAATTGTGCACACAAAGTAAGATAAAAAAAATTTCCCCCTAATTTCTTTGCCTGGCAGCCAGCCCTCTCTCTGCCTTTATTATGAACTGATTTATCCTTAGTCAGCGGCAAGCGAAACTTTCCAGGCACTGCTGGGGTATCTGTTCTTTGTGACCTTGGTGACGCACCCTGAGCTGCGAGGCCAGCGAGGAAGCTGTCCCTCCGCCCTGCGGGGACGCATCCTGCTGTCCCCAGCCGAAGCAGCGCACGGTCTGGGGCCGTCTCCCCTCCCAGGTTTCTTGTGCGAGAGCGGCGGCTGGTCCCTGCCGCGGCGCGTCCCGCGGTGCCTGGCCTGACCCCGGCGCTCTGCAGTGCCTGGGGCGCTGCCAGCTGGGGCTCTCCCGCGGCCCCTTCGGTGCCAGGGGGTCCGCATCCCTGGTGGGCTGGGGGGGCTGCTGGGGCCAGGCTCGCGGGCAGGGGTCACGGCTGGCGTCCCCCTGGGATCTGCCGCCCACGCAGGGCTCGTGCTGCTGCGGGGCCAAGGAGGAATGGAGCAGAGAAATGCAGCTGCTACAATGTTTTATTGTTTAGTGCTGTGGGTTCAAGTGTGTGGTTCAAGATGTTCATATTGTTCAGGTACAGAATGACACAGACAGACAGAGACGTATTTGGGAGGCGGTGACAGCACAGCGGTGGGGTTTCAGAAAAGGCTAACTCTCCATTTTCAGTCTCTGAACCATAAAGTACCAGCTTTTCCAGAACAATGAATCACCCAGTCTGTGTATAAAATTAAATATAATTTATGCTTTGTTAATTGAAATCAAATACAAAATTCAATTTCCTGTGTATTGTAATGCTGACATTTGAATAGTTTTTTTTAAAAAAAGTATTATTAACCTGACTCTCTTTTTTGGCAGGCCATTCTCTGGCCAGATAGAAAATAATTCCACTCTCTGGCCAGACAGAAAATAATTCCTCTGTCAAAGCACTGCATTAGTAATGCAGACACACTCAGCCCCTGACATGGCGGTTGGGGGCACAGGTGGAGTTATGTCTCAGAAAACAGAATAAAACCCCACAACCTGGGGGCCCTCCCTGTGCTACTTGTCCTCCCAGCTGCTCGGATGCAGGGAGCGGGGCTGCCCCCAGGCTGCTTAGCATCTCCACCCAAGCTCGAGATTGTAGCCGATATAAAAAATAAACCTCTGCATATATGGCAAAAAGAATGCGGATCCAGAACAGGGGCAGGACGGCGGGGCCCGGGCCATCGCAGCGCCACCTGCTCCCTGCCCCGCTCCCCTCGGCGAGCCCTCGCTGCAGCGGGGAAGGGATGCGGAGCTCGGATGTGCCCTGTGCCGGCACTTCTTGCAGCTCTGGGAAACTCACCAAGCCACGGGCACGATTGTCCTTCGTCCAAGTGCAAAATGGAAGCTCCTTGCTGGCCCAGCCACAAGCCGGCTGAATTCCCTAACTGGGTGCTTCATTGGGTCGTAATTCTCAGGCAAATGCCCGTTTTCAGATCTCCTTTCCCTTCAGCAACAGGCATGATGAGAAGTGTGACGGTAGCTCTGTGGCAGCTGGGGGCCAGAAGCCCATCCTGGGAAAAGCCAGTCTGAGCTGCCCCGGAGCCACGGGGCTGCGGCGCAATGCCCAGAGCAGACCGAGGGCTGGGATGCGCAGGAAACCTGGTGGGTTAGGATCGGTGTTCCGAGGGGCTCCCACAAGCTCAAGAAGACCTTGCTTGGAGAAGTGCTCCGGGTGAAGCTGTGGATGGGGCTGAGAGAGTCCAAGCTTTGGCCATGGGGGAGATGTGCGGGGCCATGCCCTTAGCCACTAGCAGCCGCGGTCACGCACAGCCACCAACCTGCACAGCCGACGCTGTGAGCGGGACCATGGTCCCCGGCAGCCTCCGGCGGCAGCGAGGACCTCCAGCCCGGCTGGGCCCTGGGCCACGAGAGCCGCTGAAAGGCTCCGCTCACGCCATCAGCCCGAACCCGCCCTGGCTCCAGGGCGCCGGGAATAGAGAAAATTTCTGGCTGGCCCTCTGGTGAGGAGCCTGGCTACTGGGCCTCAAAACGAAGCCCTCGTCCTCCAGCTGAATTCATTGGTCAGCTTGCACCAAACTGTATTACAGCAGCTTTCACTTAGGAGATGATATGGCATTTTAATAACGTGAAATACCATGAAGTTATTCCTACTACATACTTCCAATTTTCATGTAATAATTTGGGGATTTGAGGATTTGTAAAAATACTGTTATGTTAGGAGCTGTTTTTAAATCTAATCAGGGTGATAGGAACTGACATTACTTTAGCAGGGAATTTTGTGATGCCCCTCCAGCACGGACCACAGTGTAAATTTTCAAAATGAATTCAGCTCTTTCTTCACCCAGTCCAAGGCACCAGCACCACTTTATAGTGTAATAAACCACATGACAGACCATAAAACCTGAAGCAGGTTCAGCTTGTTACCTAATGTAACAATAATTTCATTTGGTTAGTTGGATCAATAGGGTTTTCTTCCCACCTTAATCAAAATTGAGTCTTGGTCCTCCTAAAGCAACCTCACACTGCATCTCTGCTGCTTTTGAACAGCCAGGGACCCAGCATCTGCGAAGCAATGGGAGATGCACAACAGCCACGCTGTCCTACGACCACTTGTTAAAAGGAAGAGACCAGCCAGCAACATTCAAGTGGCCTTAGAAATCACCCATACGAAAGGTACATTTCCACAATGATAGCTCTGCACTTTTTCTTTTGTTCCCTCTGTTTTTCCCTCAATAATGGACACAGAAAACAGCAGCTGCTTCAAAGTGCTGTTGTCTTGCTCTCCACTGGTCCCAGCATGCAGCTCGCATCACATTGCTGGAGGATTCAGTTGTGATATGGGTTTATTTTATAGTTACTACCAGGACTTGCAAATTTGGCTGAGCATATGACTCGGTCATTTCCACTAGAAAACACACATACGTTGTGCAGAGCAGTGCTCACCCTGGGAATTAACTGCTTTTTTATAACGGATTCTGAAGTAAAGATGAAGGCTGCTTCAGGATTTTGCAAACCCCGTTGTCAACAGTAAACAGCAGGGCTCTGGTGTGCAAGGTGCAAATGTACCACAGTCCCAGGGCCCTGATGGCCAGCCCCGTGCCGTGATGACAAGGCTGCCCCCAACACCTTTGTCCCGCAGCGACAGCCTGGGATCCCACCGGGAGCGCCTGTTTCCCAACCTCTGGCCGGGACACCGCGCTGCTCCGCACGGCGCCCGCAGCCTGGCCAGCAGCTCGCTCTGCGCTGGAGCCTGCGAGCGGCCTTAGGACGCGGTTTGGCAGAGGAGCACGGGGGGCTGGGGAAGGCCCCGATTCTGATCTTACTGAGCATCCCCGTAAATCAGAACAATTCTCTTCCGTCAGTGGAGTTACAGCCATCAGTGAGAGGAGAATCGGGCCCAGGATTTTGTGGCACTTGGTAAATATTAGTTTTAGTGCAACATGTAATTGGAACGTCTGGTGCAAATGAAGTTTCTGTACATGGTTCCTTTGCAGCATAACTGGCTTTATTCCTTCCCCACACAAATACTAGTGTGCATGTGAATGCATGTCCTGAATTTACCAGATCTCATGCTGCTGCTTGACCAAAACTTTAAGCCAGGGCAGGAGAAATCGAAGCTATTGGTTTGTCTTGTTGCTGTTGGATTTTGTATGCCACCTTCCTGCTCAGCAAGTGGCGGCAGGACGTGCTGGTCCTGCCTGCCTGGCCGCGAGGGACACACCAGCAGCAGAATGTGGACATGAAGCACCCCATCACCCCGAGGAGCTTCGCTCCCTCCACCTTCTCCTCCTCCCACCCATCCCCTGATCCCTTAGGAGGGGAGAGCCCAGGCCCAAGCGCAACCCGGAGGCGATGTGTCACTAAGGTTTCAGAGCTGGAAATGCTGTTCACCTCTGGCTGCAACCTTGACCGCGCAAGACTCTTGCGCTTGCAAGACTGAGCCTTTAGCCCTGTGTGAGTTTTGGGTCTCTAATGATGATTCACATCTCAAAACAGAAGAGCTTTTTTCCTGATTTCTTGGTTCTACTTATCACTTTCTTCCTGCTCCCACTTGAAATCTTGGCCTGTCATTTGGTAAAACATGACATTGAACGGTTTGTAAAACTTCCGCAGTCTGTGGATGACGTCAGGGTCTATTTTGGGGTGAGTTCGACCCTTGGACTTGCCCAAGCACCGGGGAGCACTGCTGTCCTCTGGCTTCTTTAGACAGGGGAACCCCTTGGTTTTATTAAAATAAAAGTGTTTCTCTGTCACAATCCTCTTGAGGCCTAAGAAATCCTGGACCTTGGCCATCTCCCCAGCTGGGTCAGTGATGAGCCTCTCGCCACTGACAAAAAGGATCTGGGACAGAGGGAAGTACTGTAGCCAGTTCTCCAGGTGCAGCGCGTAGATGCCGATGCGGATGGCGCTCCAGGAGGCATCGATCAGCCCTAGGGTCCGGTTCTTGAAGGCCAGCACCTCGAAGGTGGGGATCTCTGGCTTCTTGGAGAGTGTCTGCGTGTAGTCCGAGATTGCGCGGGTGACTGGGTTCCTCACCACCACGATCAGCTTCGTGTCCTTGGCCATGGAGTGAATGCGCCTGGGGGCCTCGTTGGTCACGAAGTAGCTGGGGGTCTTCTCCATGGTGATCTGGCCATCCAGGGTCTTGGGCATCACATTCCTGCGCAGAAGCAGAGGGAGGAGTGTTAGCAATGGCCAGGCACAGATGGACACCTGGGGTCCCCTCCTGCCCCGTGCAGATGTCAGAAGGACATTCACGAGGAGGGATGCTATGGGCCCCAGGGACCAAAGCACTTCTGGTTTTGTTTCTCCTCGGACCCCAGACATGGTGGGCACCTAAAGTGTTAAATTAGCCTTGGTAACACATTATACAGTCAATTCGCCATAGGCAAATGTAGACAAAAGTTAATTGACAATAAACCTGTACAATACCTGTCTGTTCAGCAAGCCATCTGCTTCCATTTGCTCAATTAAGTCTATTCACTTCAGAGCCTTGTACCGGAGTGGTGCAGTTAGGATTACACAAGACCTTTTTGTTATGATGACATGCTTTTAAATGTCTCAGCTAATAAAACTTAATACAGAATAAGATCCCCTGCTTCTAGTACAATAATTAAATTTATTTACTATCTTGTGTGTGAGAAAGAATGACTTTTCTTTTATCTCTAATTCACATGCTCTGTCAATAATTAATTGCTGCTGGGTTTTGAGCTTCCTGTGCAAGCACTTTTATTAGCCAAAAGGAATTTGCCTACTGGATAAATTAGCATGTAGCAAGACTTTCCTGGATAGCATATTACCATATTGTAAAACGAAAATGCAGCAAGATAGCATTTATATCTAAGAAAATGAAGAGGTAAATGCTTGTCCCAGCTGCCCCCAGTTGAAGATAATCATAGCAAGCTGGAAGGTATTAAATGATGTCCCCTGCAGGTGTGCTACAGCCTCTTTCAAGCCTCACTAGCTGCTGGGTGCTGAGGAGGCTGGCGGGCAGAGCCAGCTGTGAGCACCCCCTGCCCTCCTCCTGCCCCAGCCTCCAGCCCACATGGCCACGGTGGCCCGTAGAGTGCCGCGGCAGCGAGCGGCGGGGGCTCCCAGCTGCCGAGCCCCGTCCCACGCAGCAGCCCGGCGCAGCACCCCGCAGATGGCAGCACGGCCGCGGTGGCCGCTCCGACGCCCCCCGCACCGAGCGCACAGGGCTTGGATAAGGTGCCAGGCAGTGGGGCGGCAGCCGCAGCACCCGCCTGCACACCGGCGTCTGCGGGAGCGCTCGCGGTGCAAGCATTTAATGCCTCAGTGTACATGGTTAAAGGTTGTACAAGCACAGCACTGACTGCTTTTTAAGTGTGTTCTAACAATATTTTTATCTTTTCAAATACTTGTGCATATGCACGCCCACACAAAGTGTAGTTTGTTTAACCTGTTGTTTGCTAATTTGTCCTGAATGCCCGGTGCCTTGTGAGGCTGCTGGGCCGGAGATGCAGCAGCACGGGGGGGCCCAGCCTGCTCCTGCACTGGGCTGCGCGACCCGCCGGAGCCTGCGGCATTCAGCGGGTCTGCGGCAGCGGAACGGAGGGAGGTGCCCACGGTCTTGCAGGATTATCCCTTCACATTCTCACTATTTTTAGTTCAAACATATGCTGAGGAAACAATGTGAATGGCTGGAAATGGTTCTGTGAGTGCACCTTGGGCACCAGCGACCGCAGCGATGCTGACGTCAAACAGCAGAGCACTCGGAAGCAGTCATTTCATGGAATTACACAGCTGAAGGCTGCAAGCAGAAGTGTCTGTCAGACGACGCCCAGCTAGATTTGCCTGTCACTGTGCCTCATATTTGTGACTGCTAAATGCTACTGGTTGCTTCAAACCTCCCCGTAATTTGTGTATTTACTGCCGGTGTAATCCATCCAACTGGGCTTGTTTTGCCGAGGCGCTGCAGGAGGCACTGGGGGTCTCCCGACGGGACAGGAGAAGGTGGCTCCGGTGCTGCCAACTGCTCGTCCCCTCCGCCGCTGCGCCCTGCGCGGAGCTGCCTGCGTCGCAGCACGGTGCCTGCAGCCCCGACTGCTGCCAGCCTGCCCAGGGCGGTTCTGTGCTTCGTCCCTGCCTTGCCTGAGCGGCAGCGGTCTGCTAGGAGCAGGGATTAGTCAGCACAATGCCTCTCGGGGTATTTTTCCTTTACAAAAAGCCTGAACAGATTAAGAGGGAAACAAGCAGTAGGGGACTGTAGATGCAGCAGAATTACAGGGTGGCTTTCCTGAGTGGGATCCAGCACCCGGATTTAGCAGCCCTGCAGGAAGGGAGCATCTTTTACAGCTGTCCACATCACGGCAAGGCCCACACCACGACCAGGGGCTGCGTGCTGCACAAACAGGGTGTCTGCCAGGGGAGCTGAAGCCGCGGGCAGCACCGCTCCAAGCGGCTGCTCTCGCCAGGCCTGGCTGCCGAGGGCCAGCTGCTGAGGAGGCTGCAATCACCTCCCGCAAGGACGAGGGCTGCATTCATGGGGTGCCCA
The DNA here is from genome assembly GCA_013399115.1 of Anseranas semipalmata. NCBI lineage: Eukaryota > Metazoa > Chordata > Aves > Anseriformes > Anseranatidae > Anseranas > Anseranas semipalmata. The sequence goes on along the minus strand of VXAA01002703.1, from coordinate 98,018 downwards.
TGCTCAGCGGCGGCACTGCATGCACTGGTGGGGCCTGAGCCTGAGCCTGAGCCAGCAACTGACACGGCAAGCTGGACCATCTCGAAATCTGTTCAGAGAAACAGCACTGAAGGGCAGGCCAGCAAGCACTCATGAGCAATGGTTCCATTTCCCTGTTACCAGAATCTCCCTTTGCATCAGGCATTTTCCCCAAATGCACTCAGCTGCAGGGGCTTCATTGCTTTCTGTCGTTACCGCCCTCTGCTGCACTGGTCTGCTTCCAGCGAGCGATGCCCGGCGTGGCACCAGCTGACAAGCAGCGCGGTGACGGTGCTGGCTGCGGCGCTCCCTGCTCACGTCCGACCCAGCCCTGCTCTTACAAGGGGTGGCTGAGGAGCTGCTCTGTGCTCTCTAATCCGAGGGCGCTCCTGGAGGCCCTGAGGCACCCAGGGAATGCAGGACCCAGGCTGCTTCTGTGCGAGGGGGGAGCTGGGTGAGCAGCACTGAGCTAACAGAGCTGCTTGATGCCCATCGTGCACAGATTCTGTATCAAGGCTGCTCAGCTTGTTGTCTGAAGTGACTGCACTTTACCATGGCCTCATGTCAAGTCTTGCATCAGTCCTGATCCTCAGGCAAAAGAGGAAATGCTCATGCAGGTGCGAAACTGTGCCACTTGCACTGATAATGCCACAGATGTTTTATTTTTATCTTTCCATATAGTTTTTCTAGATTGTTAGAAAAGGCAAATGTTTGCTCTGGCTACTTAAATATTTCATATCTATCACTGAAAATTGAAGCACTGGTAATTCAGAAGTTGAACAGATGAAGGCAACAGGAATTTCTAGATACCACCACAGTCAATAGGCTAGCCCAAATAAAAGAAACTTCCAAGCATTCATCTTTACCCTCGGTTTGTTAAGCAGTGGCTGTGCCCATCGCTCCGCGTGGTGCTGCTGCCGGGCAGGCGAGGGGCGCGGGCCCTGGCGCCAGGGGCCGGCTGAAGGCAGGGGTGTGCAGGGCCCGTATGAGATCTCTGGCACTGACCGTGCTGGTGTCAGCAGTGCAGGCGAATGTGGTCATTTCCTCCGGCACAGCACAGCTCCACGTCCCTACAGTGCTATGGGCAGTCCCTGACGGCCCTTAGGCTACAGAGGCAAATGGAAGATCCCCCGCAAGCATTTCTCCTCTCGGTAATGCAGAGTGGGCTAACTGGCAGGATGCTCGCGGCATTGCTGTCTTCCTCCCACTGCCACATCGTCCATCATCACCCAGATGCCACGAGGCAATGCCACTCTTTGCTGTGCTGGCTGAATTTTAGCCACTGTAGTTGTCTGCATGTTCCTACTGCAACCAGCTCCTCCAGTGAGCACGATTCAGGTGCGATGCTACGTCGATCTTGCCAGGGTCCAGGCTACAGCCCTCAGGACAGGGTCTGGCACTGGGAACCTCTTTGGCAGTGCCTGGAGGTGGTTTCCAGCCCTGTTGGGATGAGCACTGCACACAGACTGAGCCACAATCCCTGACCCACTGTGCTTCCAAAGAGGAGTCTGAGCCTGGGGGAGCTGCGGCAGCCAAACTGTGCAGGACCGGGTGCTGTGGTGGCTGTGGCAGGAGCTGCGAGCAGCCTCGGAAAACAGGGCAGAGGAGTCAGGTGAGTAACTGGAAGCAGGGAATAAAGGCTCTTCCAACCCTGTGACTCTGCCCAGGGCGTTCCCAGAACAGATTTCTATTGAACCATTAATTACCAAAATCGATGTGTTACTCTTCTGTTCCTTGCTCTACAAAATAGTTATTTTATCTTCATTTATAGCTAGCAATCTCTATGCAATTCCTTTTTAACTGATGCTGTCACAAATTAACTACAGTCCACTTTTCATGCTGCTGCTTGCTGGCCTGTGCTACGTACAGAGCACCTCAGCTGACTGGGGGGCAACCGAGCTGCCAGCCCCCAGGCACAGTGGCACCGCAGCCCGGGTGGTGGCTGGGAGGTTTCCTGCCAGGTCCCCTGCCTTTGTCACCAGTCAGTAATCGGAGAAGTAGCAGTGTGCAAAAGTCCTCTTACCTTGCAAATGGTGATGGGCTGCCGGGCAAACAGAAAACACCATTACCCCGTGGTGTTCAATTACCTTGACACCCGCGCAGCAGCACTGCATACTTGTTTATGCTTTCTTGGACAGGATAAGCTGTTTTCCTATGCAATTGTCTGAGCATAAGGAGGGACCAGCACAGGCAAAATTGGCTGGTGTATGCTCCTCTGAGTCAGACACCCTGGCAGCAAGCAGCAGGCTGTCAAATGTCAAAATGTGGCGATTATGAGATGCTAAAAGCTCTGTTGGACTACGAGCGATGGATGCTCACACAATAGGGCTCAAGGGGACCACTGCCGCTGTCTGGTCTGACCCTCTGCGTGGCACGGGCAGAGACCTGCCCTGCGTGCCCCCGCGGGCGCAGCACCAGCGCATCTGCTCTGGAGCACGGAGCTCGCGGCGCAGCGCAGCCCCGGGGGAGCTCCCGGGGCTGGTTCACATCGCTCACGACTACTTGGCACCTCAGCTGCAGCGTGAATTGGTCTGGCCACAACCACTAGATTGTTGTTTTAGTGTAATACATCTTTGTATCTGGTCTCCTATCTGACAGGATGCTGTTCTGCAAACGCCTGTGGATGCCGAAACTGAAAGCTCAGAGAAATGAGGGCTGGCTGGGCCCCTGCACCTTGTGCTGATGCCCTGGCTGTACAGGCAGACTGGAGGGGGCTGCTGACAGTAGTTGCATTGCATTTGCTCCAACACCACGAGCATTCTGCAGCCTCTGGGAGATTTGGCCAGGCTATAGGGTAAGGCATTAGCGACCTAGTGCTTGAACAAGCTTTTGTGTGCTTTGCATTATGGATTGTGACTGTGATTTGTGGGTTCTTAGATGACAGTGCTTTAAAAGAGATGAAAATTAATCTGAATTCAGAGGAAGTACTGCTGCTCTCCTTCACCCACGCTGTCACTCCTGTGCATCCCGCCGGGTGGCAGGGCTGGGAGTCAGCCAGGAGCAGAGTTTCCCTCTCCTTCCAGGCGCTGAGGTGCAGTGGCAATAGCCCCTTCATAGGCAGTTTTGTAAACAAGGATTTTGCTCCCCTCTGCTCTGGGGTTAAGGGGGAGACTTTAATAGTATAGTTACTTAGCTTTTATTTTAAATTATGGTTTCAATAAACTGTTGTAACAAAAAAAAAAAAAAAAAAAAGAAAGAAAGAAAAGCCTCTAAGCCTTCTCTCTGCAGTGGGGATGCTTCAGACAATATACTGGAAGCAAGTTATAGTGGCTGATGTTCAAAACCAACACACCAGGGGGTTCTGAAAGAACCACATACAAACTATTAATTACAACGGCCCTTTCAGATGATGTTATCACAATAAACAGGAGCCAAGAAATTGCAGAGCTAATAATCTGAAAGTGTTGCCACATTTAAGATCTGTGTTTAATTCCGTGCACAATGAAGACAAATGGGTAGATAGGTTGGTACTGAGGAGAGACAGCAGGGAAGTAGTGATCAAGGAAAAGAGGAAGAAAAGCAAATTCAGCTTTTGCTGTACAGTTTTAAGGATAACATGGGAAACTGCAGTGTGCACTGTGAAGCGTCCTTCCCTGAGGCTCCTTGGCCCTGCAGAGCACCAGAACTACTGCAGCTTTGGGACTCACAGGCAGAAAGGCTTTTTCCCAACCTCTGCCACCTTTCAGAGTTATTTCCCAGGTGCTGCCTTTCCGGGGCAGGCATACTGGCCAGCTTGCTGAGCACCCCACAGTGCAAACGCAGCTGTGAAGGAGCTGGAGTGTGCCAGCCCAAGGAGCCAACGCATCCCGCACACATCCTGCTGCACGCAAGAGCTGTTGCCAAGGGTGCAGCAGAGAACAATGCATGGCACCGTCTGGCGGGCGTTACTGAAAATAATGGGTGTTAAATGTTGAGCCGCTGAGCCCCTGGCACTGCAGCAGCTCCTCAGAGCCTTCGCAGAGCTGCTGCCACGTGCTCTGCCCTAATCGTGCGCGTTGACAGAACGCTGACCAGCCCACCGCTCGGGCAGGATGCGGCGCTCTGGATTGCTCTCCTCAGCAGCTGCTGCAGAGCTCTTTGCAATGCTTCGCTCCTGGAAAGGACCATATAGCCTCTTGGGCGGTCTTTGGCTCTTCTTACACTGTTTCTTTTACTGTCAGTGCCAGGCCGGTTAATGAAGAGGCAGCCGCTGCGTTGCTGACCATACCTGGCACCCCAAGGCAGAGCAGCCTAAGGGACGAAGCGCTGTGATGGGATGTGTCTGCCACGGCCTCTGCTCACCTCCGCGCCCCTCTTCCACCTCCATCGTTACCAACCCGAAGAAGAGGGGTAATGACAACAAGCCACTGCCCTCTGGAAGGTGCTCTACCACCATCCAGCACCAATGAAGCCTTCACTCAGGTACAGGGAGGAGCATCGCTTCTTCATGCTTGTTGGGAGCAGCATCTCTGCGATGTGCAACGTCCAGATGAAACTTTTATTACCATGCCTGGGCTTGGATCCAGGAATTACCTGGTCCTCCCAGCAGATGGTCAAATATATATTATTGGGTGCCTGCTTGGGTTTTTGATATTTCTCTCCTTTCACATTCATTCCCCAGTGCTGCAGCCAGGATGCTAAGGGAGGGCCAGGCTGCTCTGTGTTCCCCCACCCTGAGCGCTCCTGCAGCTCTGCAGTCAGGCAGGGGACTTGCTGCTGTCATCCCTGCCAGTTTTTTGCTCTGTGCATAAAAACACCCTTCAGCTGCTGTGCGGTGATGGGCAGTGAGTACATTTGCTTCCCTATCCCCTATGGTTGGTGGCAAAGGCCAGCTCTAAGCCCTCATTGGAAAAATGTGCTGTAGTAATTGTTCTTAACTGCTGGCTTCAGACAAGCTCTTTATTTTCAAAGGATACATTTTATAAATTTGTGAATTTGCATGTTGCCAAAATCCCCTTGTGGTTTATTTAAATCCAGATTATCTTGTTTATTCCTTCAGTCACAGCTGTCATTTATCTCTGTGTAGGCAGCTTGTTCACGATGTTGCAGGTTTCCTGCAATCCCACTCAAAAGGAGTCTTTGTTAACTGTATTTTCATGTTCCCAGCAAGAGAAAAAAGTTCACAGCAACTCCCAGGGCTCGAGGACCACCGAGAAGGACATTGATCTGCACAATTGCTATCTGAACGAGGCAATGGCCAGGGGCTGCAACAGTGACACCTGTGCATGGAGCTCATCTCTGTAGCTCCTCAGTGTGGAGCAAACATCTGCTTTTGTCTTCAGAAAAGACAAACATGAAGTCATTTTCCATTTTATTATTAACACATTCTGGTATAATTGCTTGAGCTGTCAACTGTGACCTGCCAGTAATTCAGCAGGCGTGGGACTTTCAAGGGGAGAATGGCATTGCATCCGAAGGCTGCTATACGCATTAAAAGCAGAACCTATTTGCTGTAAGCCCCCCAAGTCAAATCTCATGTTGAATTTGTTCAAACATAAATTTACAGCTGAATTTACATAGGTTTAATGTTTTATAATCTTTTTGGTCTGTGAATCTATATTCAGGACTGAGTGCATTAGCTTAGAAATACTGTGCTTAACACTGAAAATAATTTTAATCTCTCCAAAGTCCAATCCTTTGCACATCACTAAACCTCACAATCCAATCCCTTCTAATAAGAGACACAAAACTTGCATCTGTTGCTGCCTAATAGATTCATACTGCTCTAATTCAAATGGCTTGCACATGTGTTTTAATAAAAAAACATTAAACAAATTGCAAGGCACTTTCAGAAAAGCTGGTGCCAGTTCACACCGGAGCTAAAGGGAAACAAAACACACCCGGGAGACTCACTGAAACAGCTTTGCAGTTTGGAAGCTGGTGTGACCCTGCCTGGCTGTGGCAGAAGGGGGAGAACCCCCGGCCCCTGCAGCTGGCTGCTCTGCTCTTGCAGGATTTAATGCCCAGAAATTAAGGGATGCCTGGGAAGAAGCTTGCCTTTGTCCCAGAGTTTGTCAAGCCATTTGGTGCCCATGCAAAATGTTCTTATGAGAGACAGTTTGAGAGCACACAAGGACACTTGGAAGCGCAAGGACACTTGCTCCGCGCCAGCCACCTTCTCCGCCAAGCTTTTCCCCAGCATCTCCTGGGCCCCACAGGACTCCAGGAGCCCAGGACGCGCAGCGGAGCGGCAGCACCCCTGGCTCCAGCTGCAGCCAGGGCAGCGAACAGCCCCGGGGCCGGGAGCCCCCGCTCCCAGTCCGGCCGTGTGCTCCCCTCGGCGCTGCCCGGGCCCTCCCCTCGCGCCGCGATGCCAGCGGAGCGATGGAGAACGGCCTCGTGTTGCCATAACAACGGAGGTGCTCGCATGGTGTTGACTAACTGCGAGCTGATCTGATCAGAGAATGGAAGTATCGAGTTGCTACGGTAACTGAAATGCCAAATCTGAAATTGTGTCAATAGCGAAGTTATCAAAGAGGGAGCAAACATAAACAGCAGGGTGCGGGGGCCCGACCCTGCCCGAGATGGCTGCACGGCCCCAGCAGGGCGCCGCAGCTGCTGCGTCTGGGCTGGGGAGCGGCTCCCAGGTGCCACCCGGGGCCTGCACCCCAGGGGCCGGGCACAGCCCCCCCAGGGGCCGTGCGCCTCAGCGCAGCGAACCCCGAAGGACGGGGCTCCCCCTCTGGCCCCTCGACGGCAGGTGGCCCAGGCGGGCGCCGGGGAGATGGGTGCACGGGTGCCGCCAGCATCATCCCAGCCACGCTCCCAGAAGCAGGGAAGATGCCTCTGGAGCACAGTCTATTTCTAATTCGATTGTTCATCATCTAGCCCAGTTAGAGTCCAACAATTGCTAAGAAACGGATTCTGTGTCTCCACAAAATGCAAAATCTTTAACGGCTCATTGGCATGTGCTTGAGTTGGCCTGGATAAGAAGTTACTCCTGAGAGTCCACTATTGATTCTGTCAGGGATTCAGAGGTTTTATAGGCATCGTTCAGGATCTCTTTAGTACTTGTACCTTCTTAATGGCTCTCATCACCGATAGAACTGAAAATATCCCCCTGCACACTGGGAAGCGGCTGAATCCATGCCAGGAGACAGCGCTGCGCTTCTGTTGCAGAGAGCGTGGCTGCCCTCCAGCCGGGCAGGCGAGCCCTCCAGGCAGCCCGGGAAGGAAGGCTCTCATGTTTCCTCTGACCCGCTTCAGGAAGCGGGGGGAGACACCAGGGCTATGAGAAAAGGTGCGTGAACTTCACCCAGGAAAGCTCCTCTCCTCCTACCACTATGCAACAAAATCAGTGGGCAGCTGGCTGAGTAGCAGACAAAAATATAAATATACTCTGATTTCACTGGGACCATCTGGCTCATGCATGATAGGCGGGTAAGAATGCTATAATCATGGAGCAGAGAACTAAGCTGATCCATTAAAGTCTTTTAGCAGAAGCAACTATGGAACCCATATTAATCCAGCAATGCTTTGTGAACAGACTTCACAAGGTTAGATCCATTCAGTTGCAATTAAAAATAACCCTCACTGTTCAGGCTGGCTTGGATAGCTATTACTGCCTTGTGTTCCCCAAAGACTCTCATGTATATAGATTGTTGATGTGAGCACAATGTAATCTGAAATTATGATCTTAATGCTAAATCTTGCTTTCTTCTGTTCTTTCCTCAAGTGGGTCTCCTTGGGGATATGGCTGTTGCCTCGTGCTGAAATCCCTCGTCCATCTGACAGCACAGCTCACGCAGAAATTGGGAAGTTTCAGATCAGACAGCGTTGCCATGATTTCATTGCCTTCCTGATGGAGAGTGCCCTTAGCCGCTGACCTCGCCAGCAGCCGTGGCAAATGGCCAGGGGCCTGCTAACTGCAGGAGCTGCCTGGCCCGGACCAGCAGCTCACCTCTGAACAGTCGCCAAAAACGCAAGCTCCTGGCACGACTGGCAGGTGACTCGCAGAGCCACGGCCCTCAGCATCACTCAGCTTTGACTCTGCAAAGCAATCTCAGTTCTGCGGATGAAGATGCATGTTCAGCATGACATTGTGTTACCAAGGATGAATTTGGCCTGATCTCTCCAGTTTTAATGTATGACTTACTATTGGTCAGCACTCAGCCATGAAACAGGTAGTGAAAAAGCCTGGAAATGCACATTTTGAACCCTTCTGTAGTCAAAATTGTTTTGACTAAATTTCACTTCTGTTCTCTACAGACGTGCTGTAATGCTATTTGCTGGGAATATCTCAGTGCTGTCTAACAGGTTTAATCCCTGTATAAATCACAGCCATAGCGAAGAAGCATCGGTCTGAATGCCCTCTCTTGCACACATGCTATGAACATGGACTCTCGCTGACAGGAGTGCCAAGTGCTGCCTCGTTTGGCCGCAGATTTTCAAGTCAAGGTAGTCTGCTGTTCTGAGTCTGGCTCTGTGCTTTGTCGGTCAGATCCAGGTCTCCCTTCAGTGTACGGGTGCAAGTCCCTTGCATGATACCTCATTCTTTCTTCATTGTCACGAAGAAGGGAAAATCTTGGGTGTCCACGACTTGATGCAAACCCTACGGCTGAGAAAGAAAGCAGCCAAACAGGAAGCAAGCATGCCTGCCCTGGGGACAGCTGCGATGTCAACAGTGGTGTCTCTGTGTGATGAAGCTCCACCCCTGGGCTTGCAGAAGAGGTTCAGATGCTTTGTGGGGCAAACCCCAGGGGGAAAGAGAAGCTATTTAATGAGCAAACAGACACCAGCTAGCTGTGAAAAACTTGGGGTGTCCCAACACCCATGTCTCAGTCACTGGCAGCTTGCTCTGCAGCATTTGGGTTCTCTGGAGACCAGGGGTGCTCCTGCTTCTCCTCGCTCCTGTTCCCCCAACGTGCTCAGAAGACATGTTGAAACTGAGTGTGTTACCTTCGCGTTCACACTCGGGGGATGTCTGTGCTAATGCTCAGCATGGGATTGACTCCAGATAACAGCAGAGCAGGAATGGGAGCAGGGTGTGCTGCCTTCTCTGTACCTCCCTGGAAAGCGTAGCAGGATGAAAGCTTGCCAGGGGGAAAAGTCCCCGATACAAGTGAACAAACCTCAGTGCCCGTCTCCGACATCAGCCAAACGAACCATGTGCTGCAGACTGGCCCAGGAAGCTGGCCCCAGCCCCTGCTCCCAGGCTCAGGCAGGGGCACCCCCGGCAGGAGGCAGCAGCTGGGGCTGGGCAGGGGCACGGGGCTCCCTCTGCCTCCCCCTCGCCCGCTGGCAACCGAGCCGCAGCCAGAGGCTGGGCGGAGGCATGCACACGCGTGCACGTGCATGCAGACACACGTGTACCTCCCTGGGCTGCCCCAGTGCACACACCAGCCCCGGGCAAGCCAGAGGCACTGCAGCCATTCCCAGCGTAAAACGGGCATAAACGACAGGAAACACCAACACCCATGTCGGCCTATGCTTGCAGGACAGAAACCCTTTCTAAAACACTAGATCCAGTGCATCTTGCTGGTAGCAGGCCATCCCAGACCTTCCCTTCCATGTGCTTGGGAAGAGCTATTTCCTTGTGGGCCACCCAAATCCGGGGCCTTGCCTCAAGCCTGTGGCAGCACAAGCCCCGGAGCAGCCCGCAGCGTGGTCGGCCCCTTAGCACGACTCGTCAGCATCCCTGCGTGGCTGCGCAGGCACACACGTGGGAATGTTTCCATCCAGCTTTGCCTTGCGGATTGCTTAGTGATACATAGGGAAGTTTCCAGACTGTTAATAATACATACTATTGATACTGCAAACTACAGTTCCTGGAAAAGCCAGTTTGATATGGAAAAAAGCATAGAGCTGAAGAAGTGAGCTATGTGCACAGTCCAAGCCACTCTGAATATTAATGCAACTCAAAATTGAGTAATTTAGACCATTCCTGTTTCCTTGATGGGCCTTTCCTGAGAAGAAAGATCATGAAAGTAGAACATTAAGATGTAGTAATATGGATCTATACACAATGAGGAGTCCTGTTTCATCTTCCATAAAATTTACTTCTACCAGGAAAAAAAGATCCTGAAAATAATGGCTGCCTAAGTGCAAGCACTGCTGCTATATCATGCTAAAAGCTTTTCAGGAAAAAAACAGTAAATAAATTCCACTCTTCAGATGTATCTGGATGTTATCCTAACACAGTGCCAGAGTAATAGGAGAGTCATCAACAACTAAAAGGATGGGAATTGTTATGGGAGGACAACAGAGGAGTGATATCTGCAGAAGAGGTTGAATAACAAAAGTAATTGTACACATCCTGCTGCTGAGCTCCTGCACTGCTGATGAGACACGTGGTAAGGACTCGCACTCCACTGATACAGAAAGGTTTTGACATGAAAAAGCTGGTAAATGCTGTCATAGGAGCATCTGGCTGTTCAAAGGCAGGCGGGCAGGAGCATCTAAGTCTGTGCAATTACTTGTTTGATTTCTAGTTTTAGACAAGATGGGTCAGTGCAGACCCAGTGGTGCTGAATGCAGTGGTCAGGTCGAGAAGAGGACAGGCTCTTGCAGTAGGGTGACCCTGGTGACAGCAGATGCTGGAAGAAGCAGGGCCAGTCCCACATCCTTCCACTTAAGCACTGAGTGGCCAGACCTTCCCTTTTGCATTAACCTCTCCCCTGTTCCAAAACAAATGCGACATTCCACTTGTTAATCTGCACAGCGATGCATGTGCAAACGCGCACCACATCCAGCCCCGGGCAGAGCCCTGCTGCCCCCGACTGGCACAGCGCGGCAAGGACCAGAGCCCCGTCCCTCAGGGCCCCAGGAGGTGACACTGCGTCCCCCTGCTCCCAGCAAGGGGAGAGCCCCATGGTGACTGAGCCTTCCCACAGCAGGGCTGCCAAGGACCACGCAGACCTGGGACTTCTGTTCCCATCCAGGAGCTGCTCATCTGACCCAGGAGAAAGCAATGCCAGCCAGGCTGTTGCCGAGTGCACAGCTATTTATTATTTCCTTGTGTCGATTATTTTGGGGTTTAAGTTCATTTATTATGTATGCAAAAATGGTAATACACTGGCATCTGAATGTCTTTTAGGCATACAATATCCTTATTATTCAAAATGTTTTTTCCTCCATAATTGAATGGTTTACCTTATTATTACTTTATGTTAATGATCCAACATTTCCATTTTTCTATAGGATGCTTAATTGTAAGCAAAGTGCAATCAGAATCAGAGATGCCATCTGTAATTGACAGCATCATAATAACAGCCAGCATCACAGGAACAAAGTACCAAAATAAATGGAAGCAGGGAGAAAGCTGCCTCCAAAAATACCCAGGAAGCCGTTCTGGGCCAGGACAGAAAGCCCTGTCCATGCAGTATCTTCTCCCCAAGCAGTGACAGTTTGGGCATTAACGCAGATAGAGTGCTATTTATATCAGTTTGTACATTTAATCAGTTTTTTTGCAGTTTTCAGCGAGATGTGAACTATATCCCTGTCCAAGGCATTTGGTTCAAATCAGCTGAGACAGAGAATAATCAAGATTTATGATTCTCATTCTGACTCGGATCACACAGTCAGTGTAATTGGTACAGCAGAGCTTCCCTGAGCCTGAGTGACATCCCTTCACTCTCCCTCGCAGAAGCGATTTAATGTCCATCTTGAGAACTGTCAAAACGCTGCTGTAGCTCAAGATAACGTCGACTCCGGGCTTCCCCTCCTCCTGCCCCGCCACAGCGCAGGCGTGCACGGACCCTCCCGGGCGACCGGCACTGGAGGGGCACCGCAACCAAGTTAGAGCTTGTTTGGCAGGAATCGATAAAATAGCACTTTGCAAAATAAAAGCGATTTCATCTTGTTCTGCCTCTCAGCACAGCTTAGAGCAACAAGAAGAATGAATTGTCTGTGGTGCATCTGACCTTCCTTTTTAAAAGCATCTTTGCTGGGGGAACAGCACTGCAGTTTCTGCACATGCCATCGCTGCCTATAAATCACACCCGCCCTGCTGCGAGGTATTTAGAAACAGAGGCGCACTGGGTCTGCAGCAAGGGAGGACCCTGGGAAGGGTTCAGGAGGCAGTTTCCAGCAGCAGTCAGGGTTGTCAGCATTTCCAAGAGATATAGCTTTATTTCCAGGGGCTTAGCAGTGCTCCAGGAAGCAGAGCTGTGCTGTCCAAGATCTCAGCTGGGAAGCAAATGTTTAGATAAAAATTAAATGATCCAAAAGCAACCACATTAAAAAAGAGCCAGGTGACGGGAACAGAACGGTGCTGAGGCTGCCCCTCTCCAAACAGCCTGCGACGGCAGCCAGGCCACGTGCACGCGGGCTGGCCACGGCCGTGCTCCCGGGACGCTCCAGCTCTTCCCCAACACCTGCTCTCAGCAGCGCGAGGAGGACGCGACCCTGAGCCAGGCGGCTCAGGGACAGCCGCAGAGGCAGCTGTTGCTGCATCCCATGATCTCGCACCCAGCCAGCCTGCGCCGGACAGAGACGACAGGGGGTGGGAGCTCAGCAGAGCGGGGCAGGAGCCCTCCTAGGACCGCATGGCAGAGCTGGGCTCTTGGGCCTTATCTGATAAAGCCTCTCCTGTTTCTGGTTCATGAAAACAGAGTGTTCTGACCCTGGTGATGAGAAGTTGGCTGCATCTGTGGATTCACCTGATAAACGGGGTGACGGGAGCTCTGTCTTAATTGTAGCAGGCGGAGAGTTAGGGGAACACAGGCTCATCTTGCCTTATGCATTCCTTTGAAACGAAGACAGAGAAATACGCCAGCCATGAAGGGAAAATAAATGCTGTTTACTTGCAATACTGAAGTCCTCATGTAGTGACTTTGTCAGTACAGGTGCACGTTAATGTTTTGTTTTCTTCAGGGTTTGTTTGGCCATTTCTTCCCCATATACACTACGTGCAGCACAGCTCAGGTTTAGCCAGGATTCTGTCTTGAATTCACACATGCAGTATAACATTCAAGTAGGTGAAAAAACAGACTGATTCCACTCCAGTCAATAGAGTAAACAACTCCTGGTTTCGATAAACAGAATTACTAGTGCTGAAGAGCACTGGGCAGCACTGCACACTGATTAGTGTAAATGCTAAACACAAGCCAATTAACACTCTAAGTCTGCTCATCTCGTGTCACTTAGTGCTAAAATAAAGCCTAACACGAAATACACATATTGATTTAACCATTAAATCTCGCATCACTCAAAATGACTCATTATATTATTGAGAAAAAAATAGTCACCTTAATTTTCAGAAGCTACTGTATTATGAATAGTGACCTACTTGTTCCAGCCAGCACCAGGAAGTGACTGCTGACACTGAGAACAGACCGATACTACTCGGCCTAAAGAATAAACCTAAGAGAATCAGAGGCAGAGGTGCAAAGAGCACATCTCTGTGCCACCTTAGCTGACTTCACTGTGGAAACGCTAGGCCCACCAGCCTGGTGCTGTGCTGTCAGGTTACAGACCCAGGTTGTAAACTCTGCTACTATCAATAGTAGTAGTAGTACCATTGCTCTTCTGGTATCAGACAAGTCACACATATTAACTGGCTCCTCTAAGAGCGCAAGACTTACCACATTGTCCCAGCAAATGCCAGCAACTGCAGGTGCCCTTTCCTGAAGTACAGCTAGGGGCAACTAGCCCTCACAAAACCTTTGAAGAACCAAAGCTGCTTGTGGTTTGGTCTGTTTTTTTATAAGTCTGGTGATTTAAAAACTATTGGAAGCTGGTGTGTGGGAAGGTGATGCTGGGAAGAGTCCAGCTGGAGGTATCCTACCCTGACAAGCACCAGGAGAAGGCAGGGACAGGACATGTGGACGTTAGCAGGCAGTGTGTGGTGTTTACATTCTTAATTACAAGAGCTAATTCTTTGGTTTGGCCAGGTGTCCCTTCTGCAGACAAGGTTAATAGGATGTGAGAGGCCACAGCTGCCACAGAACCAAGTGAGGAGGACAGGCAAGGGACAGCAGTATTAATCAGCCAGGAGCAATGCAAAAATGGTTATCTCAAGCTGTTTGGAGGCACGGATTAAAAATAAATCTCCCTGAGTTTAATATTCTGCCAGTCAGCTCCTTTTTGTAGGTGGAATCTATTAAAAATTATCTTTCTGCTAAAATGCTAAAGTATTTTTGACATTTAACAGCTTGCTTCAAGCAAAAAAGTGCAATAAATACATGGATAGCTAATTGGCTCCAGTACACCCAACATCCGGTCCCTCGTGGGTACGCAGAGCAGTGCCAGCTTACCGACGGCTCGAGCGGACCCTCGAAAGCCTCCTCCTGTTAATGGCGCATCTGCTCCAGCCTCTCCTGTTAACACAGCGTAACTGGGAAGTTCCCGTCGCGATCCGGCAGCAGAACAAAAGCAGCCGCAAATCGAATCTTTAGACCAGCGGGTACCAGAGAGGGAGGCACGTGCTGTAATTTTGTCTTGTTGAAGTCTGTACTTTGAGGTACTTAGTTTGCTGTAAGATGGAGAAGGAACTGCTTGGCAATGTAGTCTTCTCAATAAAAATTAATGCGTTAACAAGAAGCCAAATAGCTACAGCTAATGTACTTCTGAATGAGATCTAAATTTTATTCATAAGCATCAGTGTCAGGACTAAAATAACAGTTTTATGGACACTATGAGCATAAACAGCTCTGCTGATTCAAAAACAGAAACCGCACTTCTGAATGAATCAACTCATTCATTTGGAACAAAAGCATCGTTTTAAATACATGCCTCAAATAAAAGAGAAAGCCAGAGACAATATTCTTCGCATCAGCCTGCTTCCAAGAAATGCACTGCAGAGGAGAAGGGAGACTAGTTCCTGGCAAGGGGGTGGTGGTGGGGAACGTGCTGGGGAAAAAGAGCAGAGCTCGTGTGGAAGCTGCCTGGGACATGGCTGGAGGTGGGGTGGGATCACAGTCCCTCCTCCTGCATCACCCACGTGTGGGAAAAAAATCACAGATGGGAGAGAAGGGTGCTGTACTGCTGTGGAAATCCCTGTTGAGCTCCAGCATTCAGGACGTGCTGGCTGTGGTGCATGTTGAAGTGGCCTTCAATTATTTGGGATGGATTGCACCACGTTGAGGTATTTTTCTGGACTCCCGAGAACCAGGTGTTGAGAAATCAGAAGAAACTTAAAGAAAAAAAAAAATGTCATTACTGCGGACATCACTCCCTGATGTGTGGCAGGATGCCCCGAGCCTCTGAACATGTGCTTCCACATGGATTTGCATCGATGCAAAAGCATCCGCATGGAAGGCTGTATCCATGCAGCCATCGTAACGGATGCAGCAACGTATGATGCAGCAATGTGTGATATGGCAGCAACGGCAAAAAATCTGTGTCTCCGGAGAAAAATAATACAAAGGAGATGACCCTATTTCTTGCCAACGTTTCCAGTCATTGCCGGTCCCTGGTCTTTATGCTCTACCTCTGCGGCTGCTGTTCTCGTGCCCTCTCCCAGTGTAGCACCGCCGTGGTGGTGCTCACTCCCCTCCCCTCCCCTCCCCTCCCCTCTCGGAGCTGGCTGCGGGGGCACCGGGTAGGGGCTGCTCCCGTCGCCGCGCAGGGCTGGGCGCCAGCCACGCTCCGGCAGCTGCTGCTCGCGGCGGCCGCACGGGCACAGTCGGCAGCCCCGGGGGCCGGCAGCTCCGCACGTGTCTGCGTGTAGGACCCCGCACTGGCTCCCCTGCCATTTCCTAGATGTGCTGCCACTGGTGCTGGCCTGAGAAGGGCCCTGCAAAACGTCGCGTGAAGGACTCTTGAGAAGCTTAGATGGATTTTGATGTGAATATTGTTAGCACACTGATATCCATTGCTAGACCAACAAAGAAGTCACGAATGCTTCAAAGGAACAAGTTAAAAATACTCATGAAATTGGAAAATGTGGAGAGCTGTGAAGCTAACAACTAACTGATAAAAGATTTTTAGAAAAATATGTCTCGGAGAATGTGCTCATTATACACAGAAAAGTCAGAAAAATGTCAGAAAACAGCGGCATAAAGAAAACTTCATAGACGTGTATGCCTGGACAAGAAAATGACAGTGTTCTAGACTGAAGTTCTTGAGCTTCACTGCCCAAAACAACGAGCTGCACAGCTCGGCCAGCTGCGGTGCTCCCACGGAGCGCGGCCGACAAACCCGGGGCCGTGGAGGAGCTGCTGCCCGGGAGCGATCGCCAGAGCGGTTCTGCTGGGCAAGGGAGACAGAGGAGGGACAGCAACGCAGGGGACAGGAGATCTTGGGGCTCACCAGGCCAAGGCTGTGGGTCTGGACCGCCCGTTCCCTGCGGTGCTTCGATGGCAGCTTTGCAGACAGGGCTCCATGGGGCTGACAGCCACGGCCAGCTTCGTCAGACCCCAGCCGAGGCTCGGACAGGCGCTGGGTCGGGCCTCCTCCGCAGGGCAGCGGTGCCTTTGTGGAGGATGCTGAGCGCGTCCGCCCTCCCGCTGGCACGCGCCGCGGCATGTGTACATGGACATGGCGGGGCTGTGCCAGCCAGAACGGCTCCAGAGAAAAGCCAAAACCGGGCTGAAAAATACATTGCATATTCAGAGAAATCAGAATATCTGACCTGAGATTCTCTGAGCCACATCCAGAACAGCCTGCAGGGAGAAGAGCAAGTAGGTGCTAAAGAGGACATGGTTCAGCCAAGCATTGCCTTTTACCCGGGAAAATGTTTTCGACCCAGTCATTTCTTGTGAGAAGACAATGTCAGATGCGCAGCCTGGGGTACCGTACAATCTGCACTCTGAGTAATTTAATGATGTTTGGGGGCTCTTTCAAGACAGGCTGAATACTTTGCTCCTGTTCTGGGAAAACAAGTTAGGGAGTAATTGATTTTCTCCTAACGACCCTAGGCAGTGGGAGGCCGCTGGTAACAAGGCCTTTGGGTGCTGTGCCAAGCAGGCACGCAAAGCACGGCCCCGCAGCGGTGTTGCCCTGGTAAAGGCACAGCCCAGGCCCTGCGCCTCAGCTGCGCGTGGTCCCGGCCCCCCACCCTTCACTCTGCCCCTGTGTGCCAGGTGCCAGCCGTTGTCCCCGTCCCCGCAGGCAGTGGCTGCTCCCTGCCCCATCACCTCCCAGTCCCAACGGGGCCGCGCATCCCTTCCCGCCAGCACCATGTGGGCCCGCGGCACAGCCACGCGCTCGGGGAGGAGACATCGCTCCCGTGGCTCCACACGGTCTGGGTGCTGCTGCTGGGATTTTCCACGTACGAGCTAGCCATGTACTCTGGAGAAAGCTGACTATCTCCCTGCCAGACAGAAGAGTCACGGTGCGAGGTGCCAGGTGTGCCCCGAAACATCTGCTGGGGGAGCCTGGCCAGCCCTGGCCACCCCCGGCTGCGCTGCCCATGGTCCCGCAGGGGTCCCGGCCCCGCCACGCTGCAGCCCAGGACCAGCCGGCTAGGCAGTCTGGCTGCTAGCGAAACTTTGCAGGCGCTGGACAGTCTGTTTATTTTACAAGGCCAATGAGGGGCTGTGTGAGAGGAGAATCACCAGCTCCCAGCACCCCCCCGTGCTCACAAGCTTTCTGCAAGCGGAAACAGGACCACGCAATTGGAGGCGATACTGAAGTGCCACGGGCGAAGTGACTCTAATCCAGCCCCGCGCAGCCGGAGCTGCCGGCTGGGGCGAGCCCAAGCACTCGAGCCCTGCGTGCACCTGGCAATCCCCAGAATTCCCCGACAAACCCAATTAACTCCGAGGTGCTCAAGGCAGCTCTCCTCCCACAGTGGGGCTGCAAGCAGAGGCAGCTGTGCTCCTGCCACTGCTGAATTTCCTGTAACGGGGGTAATATATCTGTGGCCACAAATGAAAGATCAATATTTATTTAGCACACACACTACCCTTTAGAGGCCCTTAATTGTAAATTAATCATCATTAACTGACAGTAATTGAACATGCTGAAAGCTACAATCACGGCTTTCCCCTGCAGTGGGAGACCCCGGGGCAGCCACGCAGCAGAAGCGAGAGGGAGGAGGTGTGCAGGAGCCGGCCCCGCTGCCTGTCCTGCCGGGGATGCCGGCGTGCTGCAGCACCGCAGCGGCTCAGGCGGTGCGAGCTTTGCTCAGCACCCAGGGACAGAGCTCTGTGGCCGGAGGACTCCTCCCGGACCGTGACATGGAGGGAGTCACCCCAGGAGCACGCAGGGTGCCCCTCGCTGTGATGCAGCCCCAGAGCATTTGGCAGGACACGGTTGGGCTTCAGCCCCCGTCCCACATCCCACTAGCAAAGGCTGCATCCTCCAGACTGGACAGGCCCCACGTGGCCCACGTGTCCAACGTAACAAGCTGCTGTGGCACAGGGCAAGTGATGAAAGGTCACGAAAACTACTTGTTCACCAGTAATACTCGAGAGAAAGGGCTGGCATGCAGCACGGAGTTACACAGGACAGCTGCAGGCTGCCGCTAAGGGTGGCTTTTGCCACCGTGCACCCCTCTGGATTCCCTGCCTGGACCTAGGAGATGACAATGCCTTTGGTTACATGATTCCATTTAGTTCTTTCTGAAGTATATGAGCAGGTTAGTCCATGCCGGACTCCTGCCAAATCCGAGAGCCCAGGAGATAAGCAGAGACACACTGATTTACAACTGAGTTAAGGAACCGAGCCTCCAGAGCCCAGCAGCGCAGCCTGCACCACGCCTGTAGCGAGCGTCGGGGCCTGGGGTGGGTGCTTGCGCAGCATCTTCCTTCTTGTTAGCCCCGGGGAGCCCAGCACTCCTGCAGCGATACAGGATTCCCATTTCTGTGAAGTCACTGGGGCCTGACATGGCCGTTAGAGGAAGATGTGTTGTTCACCAACGAGCCCCTTTCACCCCGCTCTGTGGGGCAATGCCTGTTTTCTGGGGAGGATCCTGTAGCAGGAACAGGTTCTGCAAAGTGCTAAATTAAAGACTGTTCAGGAGGTGCCATGGGGACAACCATGAAGTTCTCATCGCGTTTGCCAACAGCAGTGCACAGGCAGAAACCCAGCAGCACCCCTGCTGTCTGCAGAAGTGACCACTGGCCAGATCTGCCCCTCGGTACGCAGTCTGGCCGGCACAGGAACCTCGGGGGAGCAGGCGCACACTGTGGGGTCCTGGGGGGCTGCTCGGCGTGGAGCCAGGAGCTGCTCGGCATCTGGGTGGGAGCCGGCTGCAGGTGGGGAGGCTGGGGCAGGAGCCCTCGTGACAGCCTTTCTGGGCAGACCCGACCGAAAGGCTGCTGCCTCTCCTGCAGCCCTCGCTGTGCCACTGGGCTGCCCTGCTCGGGGGGATTTCTGCCCCTCGCCAGAGCTTGCCGTTACTGTTCTCCCTAAAGAAATGTGTGCTGTCCCCAGTACTTAGCTTCCCTCTGTGATTGCTTTGTGAAAATGAGAGCAGGGGCAGTCCATACGACCCAGACCTGCGGGTGATGAAGGGTCCACGTGCTCTGGAAGTTGTTGCCACTGGCAAGATCTCTGCATTTGCAGCAGTGGCACCAGCTTGTCAGTGGGTGGAATCTGTGCCAAAATTGCAGAGGACCAAACAGAGTGTAATGTTAGGAGAGAAGAGACTGCCCCAGAAGGGACGCAGCCCTTCTGTGGCTCACGGGCTCACACGCTGGCTGCAGGAGGCACGGCTCTGAGCCAGGGGATGCAGCTCCCTTGAGAGGGAGAAGCTGCAGTTTGTTTCTTTCTGCATTTTACAGAAACACAAAACAGAAGTACAAGTGCCAGTTCTTCCTCCTTTGGCTCCTGGGCAGTGGCTTGCAAGCCTGTCTGCAGCTCTGGGTACGGTGGGAGAGGTGGGGGAGATGCATGGTCAGCAGCAGAAGTGTTGTTTTGGGGACCTTCACTTTTTAGAGGAACGTGCCCATTGGAGGACTTTTGATATATTCATGGACTCTCTATTCTGGGGGTTATAAAGCAGCTCTACCCTGCATTTCTGCTGTTACAGTGATTAAGCAATAAGATGTAACTCAGTCCATGGTGGGGAGTGCAGGAGTGTGCAGCTGATCTCCAGTGCCAGCAGGCTGTGCAGAGTGAGCTGGCAGGAAGAAATGCAAATTCTCTTTCGATAAGGACAACAGAGGCACGAATGCTGACTTTATTAAAATGCAGAATTATTTCAGGTCCCTTTGTTTAGCTCAGAGCCTGGAGGTAATTTATGCGCAAGGATGGAGCAGCGAGGGCTGTGCTCAGCTGCCTGGTGCTGCCAGCATTTCTTGGCTCGTGCTCGTGGTGTGAAGGCTTTCCAGCTCTGGAAAGAAGGTCTGGGAAGCCCACAGCCTCCCTGCTTGTTCTTGCTGAAGTTTTCTTGTCCCCACAGCTCCTACATACAGCTCCTGGGGACTGGGCCTTGAACACAGAGGCTAATTAAGTGCTCACTTGTCAAGAAGGCTGCTCTACTGCTGCTCTGCACCCTCTCAGCCTGCCTGTCTCCCTGCTGCCCCAAGAGCAGCAGCCTGGCTGCACTCTGTGCCCTGGCGCTGCTGCACGGGAGACGCCATCTCCGGATGCGGACGCACGGCATCCCCGCGCTCCATCCCGACGGTTCCCACAGAACAGAGACCAGAGCGCTGCCCCGCCACAGCCCGACAGAAGAGGTGTTTGGGTGGTGGCGGGGAGGAGGACAGCCACCCCCTGCGCCCGCTTGGCCACGGCTCTCCTGCCGCAGGGTGCAGCAGCGTGGAGACTGCAGCCCCCAGGTGCTGCATGGCTGCGGATCTGGCCCGGGTGCCTTCAGATCATGGACTTGGCAGCTCCTGAATTCTCGTCGGTTTTGGGGACTTGGACCTGGCAATCTGAGCTACTGCAAGCTCTGACCAAATCTTGGGGCCTGTTTGCCTCCTGTGCTGCTTTGGCCTCTATATTGAAGGGAAGCAGGCAGGAGCTGGCAGAAGAAATGCCAGTGCCTGGCACAGAGATGACTTACCATGAAATAATAAAACTCAGAGGGTTGCAGCCAAGCAGTTCCCTCACCCAGGTCAGAAGGGCCGGGTGGCTCAGAGTAATTGTCCCGGTGCCGGGTCGGGTTCCTGGGAGGGACCCGAGGGCACAAAATGGGGCCTCCCACAAGCCGGGTGGGCTGGGCAGCAGAGGGAGATGCTGCCCGAGGGCTCCGAAGGACAAGCACCAAGCGAGCTGGCTCACAGCTGCACAGCTGGGAGAGGATCCGATCGCGGCGCTGCTGGTCTGGGAGAGCCGGCAGAGGCTCGGGCCGACGCGTTTCAGAGCAGGCCCTGCTGCGGGGGCGCGGGGCGAAGGCGGCGCAGCCCAGAGCGCGGCAGGGACGCGGGGCAGGGGCCGGAGTTTGCACCACGCAAACGGCCCGGCCCGGGGATGCAGGCAGGACGCCCCCGGAGCCTTCCCAGCAGGAAGCTTAGCGGAGGTGAGCCTTGGGCACCAGACACCTCGTACACTTCACATCTGCCCGAGCCAATTGCTAAAGCAAACAAAGGCTCCCGGAATTTGTTGACAGGGAGGTTTATTGAGATGAAATCTTTGCATCAGGTTACGTGTTCTTGTTTTTGAGGAGCTTAAACTATGTCCAAGATCATGCCAGATTAAATCCTTGACTTCCACTGCCATCCAGGAAGTCTCATCTAGGCTGATTTGCATTTTCATCTGCATACTAATGCTATGCTTATAATCAGCAAGAAAACATTCCCAGCTCATTGGTCCAAATGTAAATGTCTGCAATGGAAAGTAAACACGGGAGGAAGCTTCCTGCCATTGTGATGCTCTGAACAAAAGCTTACCTGTGCCTGCACTTACAGGATTTGCTGCATCCTGACTGACAGAACATTACGGGCTCTGCCACGTAATCCCGAGATCTGTACATGTGGCATTAGGATGCACACTGCTGGGGCTGTGTTTTGAGAATATTACAGTGTGTTTGACACAAAGTCTAGCTTCACTGAGCCAGGTTTATTATCTGATAAAAGCTAATACACCCAGGTGTTATAGGCAAGGCAGAGGGCCTGCCATAAACAAGGGAAAGGAGCAGGTGAATAAATCTGGGACTTCTGCTTTCATGCAAGTGGGCTGTAGATTTAGGCTGAGGGATAAGAACTGTGCTCTCTGTGTGACTCCTGGGTGTAAATTACAACAAATCACTGCACGCATTGATCACTGGCCCATCACAGCATCTGGTAAAAAGCTGCAGCTTTGGAAGAGCCAGAAGGAGAAATAGGGGTGCTATGAATGTGTGAAAGGGGGAGGATGAAAACCAGTCACCCCTCTGAAGAGAGACGCTATTCTTAGGTGGGTATTTTGGATGCAGTTCAGACGAACCTGCCTTTTAACATTTAAATTCTTCTCCCTGTCATGGCACGATGACAGAATCCTTCCCGTATGGCGCCGTGGGAGTGAAAGCTTCCGCCTGCCATTGTCTGCGGCGGGAACCAAATGGCACGTTGAACGAGTGCCACCAGCGCCGGGCTGGCAGCCCTGCGACCGGCAGCCCTGCCGAGCGCTGCCTGCCTGGCAGCCAGAGGGGACGCGCCTGCCCCAGCCGGGACGCAGACGGAGCCAATTCCACACGCAGCCGTGGGACCCTGGCTGAGGCCCATGACTTCAAGGCATTTGAACACACCGCTTAACTTCCACAAATGCTCTGCCTCACTAAACCTCTTCACTTCTAGTTTCTCTGCATTTTGATCTCTTCACCACACATGCTGCCAATTACTATGCAAAATAATCATGTTAATTTCCAACTCCGTTAGCAAACAGCCAATAAAACCTCCCACATTTGCCAAGAGAAGAAGGGCCTCAGCGCTGGAGAGATCAAGTGCATTTCTGCACCTCTGAGAGGGCTCGGCTCACAGTGCCAAGGGAGTACAAGGGAAAGGAGCAGGAGACGTCTTGAAGCTGCGTGGAAGGAAAATCATCATGGCCTCAGCAGAAAATTAATTCCGTACAGTGAACTTCATTCAAACCGAGAAAGCACCATGGCATGCCCGCGGGTGCGTGTGCCCGTCACTGTCCCCTGCCCAAAGCAGACACCCTGGAGCCACCGCAGACGGGTGACACCGCAGCCCACACGGCTCCTGCTGCCACCGCAGAGCAGCGCTGTGGGACCCCACCCCGCCTTTGTGCCTGCCCCAGGGCCGGGTGCCAGGGGCAGCATGACCAGGTCTGAGCCCGAAAGCTGGAGCCGCGTTCCCATGGGTCACAAACTTCTGTAGAGGAAACATTTCCCTTCTGTACTTGAAAGTTCCCTGAAAGTTTCCAGCAAATTGGGGTTACAATAAAACACAGTTAGGGTCAGCTTGTCCTGCGCAGAGGTAGACATTCAGCCCAGCCACAGCACACAGTGTTACAAGGAAATTAATCACCTTGGTTAAGCTCCTTTCCTACCACTGTATCACAGCCGCGCGGCCCTAATTGAGCTTGTTAAGTGGAGTGTCTTTCTCGCACTTGGTCAGGGCTGGTGCTATTTCAGATAAGACGGAGTCTGAATCAATTTTGTTTGACAGGTGATGCACTTCAAGCCAGCCTGTTCCTAGGGCCTCAGGGCGCTGCTGAATATTTGAAGTGCCCGAATTCTGTGTCAAGAACATGGAGCGAGAGCGCTCCTGCTTAGCAATGAGGGCATTTTTTCCAAAGCCGAATTACCCAAACATCACTGGTGCTCCGTGGAAAGGGGACATCTCCAGCCCCGCAGGGCCAGTGCAGCTCTGCGCCTGCCCTGCTGACATTGCTTATCTGCACCACGCTCCCCATGCAGCTTCTGCTGGGAATCCGCCAGCCTCCCAGGGGAACTTGTTCTCATTGCCAGGGAAGATAAACCCTGACACTGTCCTCAGCCCTTCCAGAAAGGCCATTATTTCTGTTTGATTTCCTGCCCTCTGAGAGGCTTTGCCACAGAGGACTCTTGGCGGCTGTGCCCTTTTGTTGCTGTGCTTAGCATGGGACAAAGCTGCCTGTACATTTAACACTTATGGCATCACAGGTAATCCCATTAGATGTTTCTGTGTTATCTGACCAGTTGCAAATGCACTTCTGTAAGGATAAGATGCCTTTGCGGGTTCCAGGTAGCGATGCTCAGTGTGAATCTGCAGCCTCGCCATCCCAGCAGCCCAGTGGTGGTGGGCTCGGGATAGCGAGGGGCTGGTGAGCCGCGGCCAGCCTGAGCACACCTGTTGGCAGGCCAGGCCCCCCGAGATCCAGCAGGGCAGGGGCCCTCTCCTAGAGCCACAGCAGCCGCAGGCAGTAACTGTGACCCCGCTGCTGAGTGGCTCCTGAGATGCAGGGTCCCACCAGCAGTACCAGTGTGCCCAGCCAAGGGCAGTGCTGGAGGACCCCAGCTCCCTGCTGAGCCATGACTTGATGTTTTCCCAAATTCCAGGTTATTTGCTGTGCCACTCTGAAGCTCGCGGTGTTTGCTGGAGGCAGTATGACAACTTCCCTGAGCAAGACAGAGCTAGGGCACAGCGGACCCTGTCGGCTCCGATCTGCTCGGCTGCCAGGCACTGTGAGGATGCTCGGCAGCCTCGCCCTGTGCAGGCGTGTTTCAGACCAAACGGCTTCTCCAGTCTGGGAGTGCCTGGGGACCAGTGGTGATGGATGGTGGTGGCGGTGCCATGGGCAACCTCATGCTTGTTCGGAGAGGCCTCTCCTTCCCACCTGAGAATCAAAAAGCCATAATCTGCCCCAGCTGCTGCTTTGATTCTCTTATCCACCACACCAGCAACTTGTTTCCACCTGCCTGGGACCTGTTACTGCTCCAGCAGCGGAGGAGCAGCGGGGCAGCTTGCAGGGAAGCAGTGCGAGCACCTGACGGGCATCCCCGGCTCCATCACCGCAGCAGGACGAGTCCTGCTGACCAGCGGCAGAGGCGTGTGCCCGGGGCAGGGCGCGGCGCGGCCCCATGCCCCCGCAGGGCGGCGGGAGCTCCGGGCGGGTTCCAGGAGCGGGAGAGCAGACTGGAGGAGTTGCCATGGCAACAGCATCGCTGCCTGCGTGCTCAGGGACAGCCTGGAAGGCGATGCCAGGGCAGGTGGGAACTGCTCGCTCTTCTTGTTTGCCAGGTACCAGCACAGCGGGGTTGGTGAGGCCAAGGCAGGCGAGTGGGGTCTGCACCTGCGCCGGCCCCGCTGCACCCCAGGGCACCAGAACAAAACTCCATAGCTACTCTTCCCTTCTTTGCAAATCCAGCCTGGGACAACGTGCCTCTCAACGCAATGCCCTTCTCCAGATTACCTCCAGAGAGGGTACAGCCTTTGGGAAGACAATGCATTCCTGTAAATCTACAAATTCTTGTGTGTTAGCTAGTGGTGTTATCAGAAATGCTGTGCTCAGCTTTCTGACGCTCAGTGTGTCTGCTTACTCCATCCATCACATCTCCTGCGGGGTTAAACTGCAATCTTGAGCCTGGGAAATGGGGCAGCTGAGCCTGGATCCTGGGATAGCTGTAGGGTCTGGGGATGCCAAAGAGGTTGTGCATCAACCTTTTGACTTCAAGACATATGCATGGGGAGACATGCTGCCCCAAAGGAGCAGTAAACTGTTTTGATATAGCGGTGAAGTTTTAGAATCCTCGTCTGACAGTGGGGGAAAAATGTTCCTGTGTTTGTTTGCATATCTCCGTGTATCTCCGTCTCTGATGAGAGGGCAAACACAGCCTGGCAGCCGGCAGTTGCTAAAAGATGCACGCACTGAGAGCATCCACAAAGAAGCGTGTCCAGTTCTGCGGGAGCCTCTCCCTGCGCCCCTCTCCCTCCCCTCCCCTCTGCCGTGGTGGGCAAGGAGCTGCCGCCTCCCTCTGCTTCAGCCGTCGGCGCTGCGAGGGGCGGCCCGGCCCCAGCTGGGACCTTTTATGCACCCGATCAACGCCGCTGCTTTTCTAGAGAGCAGCGGCCCAGCGGCTGGGCTCGTGCTGGGCCTGGCGCCTGCGGGCAGCCGGGTGGCTCTGCCCAGAGCTTCCGCCCCGACGCTGCTTCAGCGCAGCCTCCCCGAGGGGCCCCAAGCCACGGCGTCCTGCAGCGCTCCTCAGCCGCCAGGCAACGACCTGCGGCGCAGGACCGAGCCCCTCGGCATGCAGAGGACCTGCCCTCCTCAGCCCGGCTACCAGGCGCACGTCTCCCCTATATTTACAGACATAAATCCTCGGCGTATCACAAGAAAAGGCTCAGCTTTGCCAGCCAGATTTGTAAACCACTCTATGGTAGCCCACGTTTTTGACATGGATGTTTTAATGTTTCAGGGCTTATGTTAGACCAACACAAGCCCTTCAGCACGTGCTCAGGGACCCTGGCTCTGCACCCTTTCTGCTGGATCCTTGCTGATGCAGCTGGTGGGTTTTGAAGCTGCTCTGGACCAGGACTCCCAGCTGAGCCCCAGACTTGCTGCCTGCTCTCAGGAGAGCAGCAGAGAGAAGCTCAAGGGGCTTTCACCATGCACAGGGAAGGGAAACATCAACTTTTTAAAAGTCAGTTAGCTCTCTGTCAATTAGCTTACACTGGAGAAGGTAATTACCTTATCACCCACGGTACTCCTGTGCTCCTGGAGAAGGCAAACATTCCTCCTCCCAGCCATGCCACAAATTATCCCCCTGCACTTAACACCCAGCCTCGCCGTCACTCTCCGTTCGGGTTCAGTGGCCAATGCTGTTTATTTCCGTGACCCCCAGAGCCACGGGCTGCCCCAGACCAAGCACAGCACAGACGTAACCAAAACCTGCGCTATTTCCAGGCAGATCAGGTTTTCACAACTAACCTGCAACACAGGAAGAGTGGGAGTCAGGGCTGCAGAGCTCCCTGCTCCCCTCCACGGCCACCGCGCCAGCCCCGCCAGCCGCTCAGAGGCAGGGTCCGGGCGAGGGGGAGCCCAGCCCCAGGCCTGGGGGGGCTGCTCGGGGCCTCTGCCTTCCAGGCCATGCGTTGCTCCGCACCCAGTCCCGTTTCCCCCTGCTTTCACAGCGGTACGCTCCCGGCCAGCCTGCGGCGGGTGCTGCACGGCACCGCGCGGCTCCACGCGGCCCTCGGTGAGGAGAGCAGACGGACACGATGCTCGCACGCACAGCTGCATGCAGCACGCTATCCTGGTCTGCGCGGCCTGCCGAGCAACGCCTTGGCGTGTGGCAAAGGCTGCTGCTTCCCAGGCACTACTCCCTTCAGTGACGGCTCATCAAACGCATCACGGAAACAGTCCCAAGCTCGTGAGCTCCATCTCCGGAGGAACACAGCCTCCTGAAGGCGGGCTTGCCTTGCAGCGCATGCAGTGAAGCAGTGCATCGCAGGCACGTTAGGGCGGAAAATCTCCATAAAAAATCTCCATAAAAAAATAAAACAAAATAAAAAGGTTCCACTGTAATCCTATTAATGCATCTTCACACAGGTTGGTATCTCCTGAAGAACACTTCCCATTAAAGAAATCAATTTAGTATTCGACTTTCTTCCTGTGGTGCATATTGAAGTGGGATTTGACAATGATGGAAAACAGATTTGTGTTAAATACTGCCAATAATGTCTCATAGCTCAAGGTTACAGCTTCTTGTGAGCGACAGACGCTCGTAATCCAACACGTTGAAAATACTGCACTCCACTATCAATTATCTGGAGTTATTAGGTTTTAAAATAAACTGCACATCCGGACTCCAGGCCACACGTTTATTTTACATTTTTTTTGTAGTTGCTTTGCTCTGCTGTGGCTTTTCTGAGGCCGTTGCATCCACCGCAAGCTGCTGCGGAGCGTGGGGCTGCTCCGCGCCCCCCAGCCTGCGCCTGCCCCAGCACCCATGGCTCAGTCTTCATGCTCTGGGCCCACCAATTCTGGATCTGAACTGAGCTCCAGACTTCAGAGAGACTTACGGCAGACAGGTAATTTATTTAGCCTATTCTGTTCGGCTAAACGCAAATTGCAGCTTTTGGATTTACCAGTTTAGTTGGGAATTTCAAACAACTGTTTTTCTTCCTCTGGTTTCTTAGAAGTCCACAGCAAAGCAGTTTGCTTTGTGTCCTAAATCCCAGCTTTGATGCCTAACAAAAGCCTCCTTTTCTCTGATAAACAGAAACGAAGCTAAACATTAATGGGTGCTTTTCATTCTCACTTAAGAAGGCAGCGTTGCAGGGGAGTCAGAAGACCTTTCTGAGCAGCTTTTCATTTTGAGGCTATGAAAGTATCAGCTGAGGCAGCTGCTGCCCCTGCGAGCTCCCTCTGCCAAGGAAATGCCTGTACAGATGCACTAAATGACACCGACATCACGTCTGTCAGGTGCCAGCATCACACATAGGCTTCACAGGGTGTGCAGGGAATTTGATTGCAGTGATGCTGCAAGGAAAAGCGGGACATTCTGGGCAACACGCGAGGGCTGGGTGTCAGCCCTGCCTGGGGCCGCCCAGCACTGCGTGCCTGCGGAGGGCCCGGGAGCTGGAACGGCAGCCATCAGCAGCCATCGCTGCGAAGAGCGAGCTGGCAGCTTCCTCGGACAGGGGAAAAGTGCAGAGAGCACACCTGCTTGGGAAAGTGGGGCCAAGGAGTCTGGATGCCCATGCACACACTGCTAAACATCTTCTCACTGACTTTTTTAGCCTAATTTGCAAGTCAATAAAGCCATACAGAAACCCTGCCCCATTTTTGGATTGCACTTGAAGCAGTGTTCCTTGGGACTTGGAATCTGTGGTATGAGTCATTACGGACATCCTTTTGCCTAAAAACTGGCAGCAGAGCTAACCAGCTGTGGAAAAGAGCTACAAGAGTGATCAGAAGGCTTGAATTAGCCCAGTCTGGCCAAGAGGTGATCATAATCTGGGGCAATCTGAATCTGTTGCAGACTACAAAGACAGTTATTGGTCCTACGAAACCCAGGGTAATAGTGAGTATTCTTGACTTCTATCAGCACTTTATTAAGCAATTACAGATCTGCAGACATTTCTCTTCTATAAAGTGTTCCTGCATCAATGGCAACAGCCTGCAAATATTCTAGAGGCATAAACAGAGTAATTAATCAGGGTGCTGTAATGGCAAGAAATTAACATACGGAAAACACAGACTGAATATCTGAGAAAGTTTTCTGGCAGCAGACCATGTTAATCAGAGAATTGTCATCCCAGGGAAAGGGGGAAACTCCACGGCTCCAGATCAGAGATCCCTGGCAAACATCCCAGCAGGAACGCACAAATGCTGGCTCATGAGACGGACAGGACGACCCAGGACATGACTTGCTTTTCCTAATATCAATCACTGAGTAATTTCTAATGATGATTCACTGCTCTGAGTAAAGGCTCGTTCATTCATGGCTTTCACAGCAAGGCAGCAATGTACTCACCGAGGTCTCCCCGGCTTTGTGAGAGCGTTTGCTCCCCTGGTGGCTCTGTGCCGCACGCAGCCCCCGTGCGCGTGCCTTCACTGCGCTGGCTCCCCAGGCAGGCAGGAGCGGCCACTGCCGGCCCTTCGCCGAGCCCGGCCTGGGTGAGGGGCTGCCAGGGCTGGCTTCTGGCGGAGGGGCTGCTCCCCCCGGGCGCGACAGACGCTTTCTGTAACTGAGCGCTGGCGCTCGCACCCGCTGCACGCAGCTCGCCCGGGGAAACACGCTCTGTGCAGGGGGAACGAGAATGAGAGGAAACGGCCCTGGAGCGGCGGTGGGGCATGCCCGGCTGGTGGGAAGGGTGGGACGCTGCAGCCAGAGCCCTGTCTCAGGCAGCACGAGATGGAAAAGAGCAAAGGCTGCTGCAGCCTCACCGCTGTCTGAGACTCAGAGCCCCTTCTGCGGCTCCGAGGTCACACACCGCCCGCCCAGGGAGCAGAGACCCTGCGCAGGGCGCGCTGAGCGGGGATGTCCCATGACGGGCGTGCAGGGAGCCGGGGCAGCTCTCCCTCTGGGCAGGGAAAGCAGCTGCCTCCAGGGAAAGCTTGGGCAAGCTGCTGCAGAGCCTGGGCTCACTCAGTCCTCGCTGCCTCTAAGCACTGGGCGGCAGACAGGGAAAGCTGACGCTGATGCCATGGGTAGCAAATGGGGGTGCAGAAAGCACACGTGGTGTTTTAGGGACCATGTATAAACCCTAACCCTTTGCCACTGTGGCCTCTCAGACTCCAGATCTCAGGGCCTGTGCACGCCCGTGCCCTGGCTGCAGCGGCCACAAACGGGTGCCCTCAAGGCAGGGACCACACCGTGCTGACCGCACTGCAGAGGGGGCTGCTGCGGTGGGTCCTGGGAGTCAGCAGTCCTCCAGAACAAAAAGTTTAACAGCTTTGATTGCTTTTTTCATATTTGTTAGTATTTCAGGGCAGAAACAGGAGTAATTGCAATTCCATGGAGGAGCTGCAGCTGCAGCCCTGCCTGGGAGCACAGGCTCACAGAAAGTGAGACGGAAAGGACCGGTTCCAGCCAAAGCACCCGTTTGCCTGACAGCTACCTGGAGCATCCTGCAACTCCACGCCAGAGGCCCGCTCCTGCACAGCAGCTGCGAGCAGGAGCGCTGGGCTCCAGCCAGCCTTTGAAAGAGCAAAAACTGCAAGGTGAAGGAATACAATTACCACAAATCATAAATTCTACTTTTACAGCAGCTTTTCCAGAAATTGGGACTCACCATAGTGAGCGCAAGAGCATTGCTGTACCTGCACTGACCTCCCCTGAGGAGACACCTGTAGACGCAGCGAACCCTCACTACTGACCTCACGTTTCTCAGCTGGCCGTAGTACCCCACCTTGTCCCTGCTTGTGTCACCCGCAGCCTTTCTGACCGTGCTGTGCAGGGCCTGCTTGCTACACTCCACCATGCAGTTTGTGCATTTTCCAAGGTTACAAAATACGTCCACTGTTACTCCCAGCCTTCCTGGAAACTCAGCCACCCCAGGCTGCGGTGCCAGTACAGGGGAGAGCCAGAGCTCCCTGCATCCAGGTGTGCTCTGCCATCAGGCAAAGTGAAAAAGCTCTTCATAGCTGTGGCAAAGAAATTAATCCAAAGGGTTGGGACTTATTCAGCTACTGCCGGCTGTTCCCTCCATGCATCCAAAAGGCTGTGCCCTGTCTGTCTTGATGCTGGAGGTTGAAAGCAGAGAAGACACTGTCTGATTTTACAGGAAATGCCAGGAACTCAGTGTAGTGACAAGTGTCGCTAACACAGTCTTGGAGTGTGACTTGTGCAGCTGCAATACATGGCAAGGTTACCTCTACCTGCCATCGCAGGGGAGGCAGCCGCTTGTAGGACGTGTCCCCTCGAACACTGACAGATCATTTGCTCTGAGCGTCCTGTTGCAAACAGATGTCTCTGTGCAACAGAGCAGCCACCCGAATGCTAAAGCAGTTTGTTCCCCGCGCTCCATAAAGATGTTATATTTGTTCCCAGAAGTTAATCTTTAAAGATTTTTAGAGCGATCAATAACCAGCGGATGTATGCAGAGCAGCCTGGAGCTGCATCCAGGAGCACCTCCCAGCCAGCGAGTGCCCATCCGAGCGCAGCACTGGGTGGCAGTGACGGTCCCTGCTGGGCCAGGCCGCACCACGGCACTGCAGGGCTCAGGGGGCCGGGATGCTGAGCCCTGGGGCCGACACCAGGGCACCTGGGCAGCACAAGGCCAAGCCAGCACTGGGGCTCCTGGAGTGCACCAGGCCCCATTGGCATGGGGCTGTGGTGTGGGGCACCCCAAGCCCCAGTGGCACTGGGGCTCCCGCGCACCCATAGCAGCCTTGGGCTCTGGCTGCTGCCTGCTCCCAGCCCCATGCCGCCCGAGGGAGCACGGACGTCAGCGAGGAGCAAGGGAAGTTTAGCTTCAATCTAGCAGGCAGATTAGCACTGAGCGTTCAATGCCGAGAAATTGGAAAAACGCTTCATTTGCATTGGGCAAACAGCGTGATGCTGGGCTGTGCTGCTGGTAGGGACAGCGCGTGCTGAACACAACGTGCCTCTCTCCACGGACCACAAGGCGCACTACGGCCCCACACAGGTGGCTGGAACACCAGGTGCCTTCCACAGCCAGGTCACACCTAGCCGCCCTCACAGAGCTCCTCCAGGCGCTCCCCTTCGGCCCCTGCTCACCTCCCCAGGGGAAGGAAACGGCCCTGGCCGTCCCTCGGCCCCTCCTGCAGCGCCGCGCTGCTCCCCCAGAGCCGGCGAGCGCTGGGGCGCTGCCCCGGGGGCTGTCGGACACGAGCCCGCATCGCTTCTGCACGTGGCTCGAAGAAAGCCGGGACGTGAAGGATTCAGGAAAACACCCCGGGTCGCAGCAAAGCCCCCTCCTACCCTTCAAGAAGTATTTCCATATTCATGAGTCTTATCGTTCCCCTCAAGCTGCTGTGTAAATGCAAGCAATTCAAAAAAGCAGCACCAAACAAAGACAGATTTTGAAGCCATTGGGGAATCGGTAATATAGTTTCTCAAAGACTCTCTTGCCCTGAGCCTGTCCTGCCTGATTTAAGCTTCTGCTCCAGCACTGCAATTCCCAAGGCAATGACTTAGTCCCAGCAAGGCCGGTGCAGGTCTGGCGTCCCCAGTGACACTTCGTGCGTAGTGGCTGGCATCAGGACAAACCCTTGCACTATCTGCACTGTGGCACTTGGGCTTTCTGCGTGCAAAGTACCTGTGAGGGCCGGCTCCTTGCTAAAGGGAGGGTGGGAGAAGGCAGGCTCCTGGTGAGCGGTGGCTGCCAGCGTGCACGCTGGGTGAGGCAGAGCTGAGGCCAACCTCCCGACTGCTGCATCAGCGCCGCAGCCAGCCCAAAGCCGCCGCAGTCAGCGGGGACCTGTGACCGGCCTGCCCGGGCAGCGCTCTCGGTGGGGTGGCCGCACAGCCTCGGCTGGCTGTGACTTTCAGCCGTGTGTGCGTTTAGCATTTTATTAAGTATCACAGAATCACAGAATTGTTCAGGTTGGAAGAGACCTCCAAGATCACCTAGTCCAACCTCTGACCTAACTCTAACAAGGCCCACACTAAACCATATCTCTGAGCTCAACATCTAAACGTCTTTTAAAGACCTCCAGGGATGGTGACTCAACCACTTCCCTGGGCAGCCCATTCCAATGCCTAACTACCCTTTCGGTAAAGAAGTTTTTCCTAATATTCAACCTAAACCTCCCCTGACGCAACTTGAGCCCATTCCCCCTCGTCCTGTCACCAGGCACGTGGGAGAAGAGACCAATCCCTACCTCACTACAGCCTCCTTTAAGGTACCTGTAGAGAGTGATAAGGTCACCCCTGAGCCTCCTCTTCTCCAGGCTGAACAACCCCAGCTCCCTCAGCCGTACCTCGTAAGACTTGTTCTCCAGACCCCTCACCAGCTTTGTTGCCCTTCTCTGGACTCTCTCGAGCACCTCCATGTCCTTCTTGTAGTGAGGGGCCCAAAACTGAACACAGTACTCGAGGTGCGGCCTCACCAGAGCCGAGTACAGGGGGACAATCAAGTAGATCCATTATCATTCGAAAAAACATCCCAGCCTTTACCAGTGCTTATCCTTGTCTGACTCCACAAAGCTTGTTCACACGTTTATCTCCTGCAGACTAGATCACAGTAGTGCCGTGCGGCTCGCCGCTGTGCCAGGAGCACCGATCCCCAGCCGCAGCCTCCGCGAGGGCTGCGCTGCCTGACCCCCTTCCCGTCACGTGCCCACGGAGAAGGAAACGCGCCAGGTGCCACCCCATCGCGCCTGGCCCCTTGGGGGCCCCTCCCGCACGTGCACCGAGCCCCGCAGCTGGCACCCCACGATGCTCCTGAACCACCCGCGGGACCGAGCCCCCGGCACCGCTGGGGCGGCCAGGCAGCGGCTGGAAGCGGGGCTGCCGGCAGCACCGGCGCTCCCGGGCACTCCTCCACCCAGCTCCCCTTCCCCTCACACCGCCAGCTCCTGCACAAACAGCCAGGCTGCTCTCGCTGTGCCGTTCTGCTGCAGGCTGAAGCAAGAATTTCTAATAAGCCCGTGCTTAAATTACAGAACCGGGCAGGGGTCAGCCACTCTGAAGGCTCTTCACTCCATTAGCCTTCCTGCAGCCAGCTGGGGGCCAGGCAAAGCCCTCCAACTGCCCCTCCAATGAGCTGGGATGGGGCCCCGCAGCCCCCCTTTCTGTGCCGGATGGGCTCTCACACCTGAGGGTCTGGGACAGCCCCAGGGGGCTCAGCGCGTGCCCACTCATGTGCCTCGGCCCTGGGCAGTGGTGGCAGACACCTCATCCTGCTGGTGTCAGCGATGGAGACGACCCAGGAAACAGTGAGACAGAGACGAGCTGTCAGCCCTCTGATCAGTGCTTGCAGCT
This sequence comes from Anseranas semipalmata, assembly GCA_013399115.1. Taxonomy (NCBI): domain Eukaryota; kingdom Metazoa; phylum Chordata; class Aves; order Anseriformes; family Anseranatidae; genus Anseranas; species Anseranas semipalmata. The sequence continues at coordinate 63,931 of VXAA01002703.1, read as the reverse complement.
CCTGTTTTGAGGAAAGTGAAGTGATAACACGCACTAAGCAAAGAAGGTGAATTTATAGCCAGCGCTGTGTAATGAGCAGGTGTTTCCAACAGGCAGCTACAGCCAGCAGGATGCGCATAGGCAGTTCTGCTTTGCGAAGGCAGATACCGGGGCAGGGGACATGCCATGAAGGAAGAGGCTGAAGCACCCAACCCTGCCCTGGGGTATCGCAGCTTTATCAGTGTGAACCCAGGGAAGCAAAGCAGAAATGCTTGCAGCCAACAGGTTCATTTCAGCACACTGTAGTCAGTGTATCTAAGCCTGCCTGGCTCCCCCCACTACTTATCTGAACCCTTCCCAGATGGCTTTTATCTTTAAACTACTGTACAGCAACCCAAAAAAGACAACAATAATTTAAGATCCTCTTTGACTGCAGGCTAATACCAATTCGCTCTGTTTGCCAAAGGACGGTACTTTCCCTTCTTTATACAGCCTCTGTGATTTTTCCAGCGTATGCAGATATCTCATGCTCCTCATAAACGCAGCCATAAACTCTCCTCCCTCTGCCCCCTCAGAAGTGTGTAAAACCTGCAGGATAACCAGCAGCAATCCCAGCAGGCCCCTCCGAGGCGGCAGCCCCGCAGATGGGGCAGCCATCAGCCGGGCGGGTCTCGGGCCAGCCCCAGAAACGGACCCCGTCACCACCCCCTTTTGCAAGCCTGAGCAGAGAAGCGAGGACAAACGCAAAACGAGGGAGCGTGAATTTCTGCAGCGTAAGGGTGCTGCGTGCCGGCAGCCCCCAGAGCCTCCTGCCTGGCAGAGCCGGGCTGCGGGCTGGCCAGGTGGCACGGGCAGCGGCACGGGGCACGGGCGGCAGCGGCACAGCGCATTGCAGCCCGCTCGCCACCCCCACGGGAACTCAGCGCCCTGCACGCCGGGCTTTGGCAGCCCGTCCCTTTGCCGTTAGGGCACGGCGCCGGCGGATGCTGTCTGTGTGGTGCTGAGCGGCCGCAGCAGCAGAGGCTTCTGGATGGTTCCTCAGCCGCTAAGCTCTTGTCAATGGGAGCTCTCTGAATTTTCTGAATTTTCACGCTCTTTCAGTCTCTAGGTGTATTTCCAGCCTGGCTCTCTGCAACTGCGACTGCCATCTGGGAAGGTCTCCATGGGCAACGCTCCTGGCTGGGTATGTGCTGGGGAGCATGTGGCCTCCCGATACGTGGGACTGGCTGGCTTGAAATCAGTTCCTTCTTCTATTTCGGAGCCTGCCCAGCTTGTACTGATGCTTCTCAGAGGCTGTCTGGAAGGAAGTCCTGGTTACAGACCAACAAGGAACGGTGTTTGTCTCCTGAAGAGATTTTGAAACATCAAAAGCTCTACCCATGCTGATGAAAGACCAACATCCTGGAAAACATTATGAGCTCTCAATGAATTGTTTGGGGTCTACAGAAATTTAGCCATGCCAGATTTCAGCCCTATTGGTTTGGTCTTTTTCCACATTCTTGGTCTGAAATAACTAAACCTTCAAATTTTGACTGTCATTTTCAAACCTGTTCACTAGAGCAGTTGAAAGGTGTTCTGTCAACAATGAAACTCTTTCCCCAAACACTTTAAAAACTGAACATTCATCACAATCAACTTTAGTTTGCAAACTGTTCAGGCTTTGACTTAGCAGCTTTTTTTTTTTTTTTCTGCGGCAGAAGAACAGTTAAGGAACATTCCCAGGCATCTCTGCTGAAGATTCTGAGAGAGCAAGGGGGCTGGCACACATCTCTGATCCTCAGCCAATTTCTCCAGCACCGGATTATAAGCATCCTTCTTCCTCTTGCTGGAGTGCAGACAAAAACGGCATGTTCTTGTAAAAGCCTCCAACCATTAAGAAGACAAAATGATGTAACATTCAGCAGAGCATGGTCTCCTGGCTATGGCTCTGTGTTCTTGGTGTTACACTGTGGCAGCTTGGGCCGCTGCTGGCCACCACTGCTCTCAAAAACCCTGGCATGGAAGTACATCTCTGGCTGAGCAGCAGGCAGGTGCCACCGTGGAAATCTGGGTGCATCATCCTCAGACACCAATAGATCTTTCCATGTGAGCAATGCAATGAAAGCATCTTCCTTGTCACAGAAATCTCCTGTCTCTCTGCTGGTTGCTCTTTCTCAATTACTCTTTGAGAGTGAGAATGAAAACGAGCACTTGCACTTTCCCTGGCCTCTATCAGTGAAAATACCAGAAGTATGGACATCTCGCGCCAGTGGGAAAGGTGCAGATACACATGGGTCCTGGGCTCACTGCAGAGCTGGGCACCAAGATGCACAAGTCAGTTCTGACAGTGAGATTTGAGGTTCTTTAGATTCTCTTGCGAATGCCATGCTTGACCTTCCCTGCCCCAGGAGCAGCTCATTATCTGTAGTTTCAGTGCTGCCTGCACAGCTCCTTCAGCAAACATTTCCTAGTTTGCTCCCACGCAAGAAGCAGCATCTAGCTTTTCCAGGAGTTGTCTTGCTCATTGCAGGTGCCTCCATCCTGCAGATGACAAATCACTTCCTGAAAGTACGGGCTGCACAGCATGTCTCTGGTTGAGTTGAGATTTCACCCAGAACCACATCCCCAAGAGTTATTAGCAGTTTCATTAGATTAATGATTGCAGAACCACCAACAGCATAGCAGATGAGGCATTTACTTTTGCATTCGCGTACAGTAGCAACCGGTTGCATGGTTTTGCTTAAATCAGGACAAGAGACTGACTGGAGACTGACACAGTGAGGCGTGATTTCTTGCTGCCTTTAGCAGCAAGGAGGCAGATTTATGATGCTTAAAAAATACAGACTGGACTAGGAAAGGGACAGAAATCTTCTTGGTCTGCGCGAAACAACACGCAAAACTTTAACCCCTTGTGTACTATAAACATCTTCCCAGTCTTTTCAGATTAGATGTGTGGTAGAACCACCTAAAATAATGGGGTGAGGAAAGTAAATTAGAAAACATCCTCTCACTGCCTAGTCTGTCATCTGTGCTGTTAGTAGTCATGTGTAGACCACATGGTGGGCATGCTGAGTTAAAAGGAAGCTAAGAGATTGTTTGTACCGTTAATACATCTCATGATAAATGATGTGTAAAGTTTTACTGCAAGGTCTTAAGGAGGCTGTGAGCAGGAAACACCATCTGAGGGAATGCCAATTTGCGGAAACGATCGAAAGGCAAATGTGGAGAGGCTGGGGAAAGGCTGGGAGCAGCCCAAGCCCGGAGAAAACAGGGAGGGAAGGTTTATCCCGTCTCCTCCAGGTCTGTGTGACACTCCAAAGCCAGATGCAAGGTGCTGAGATGGCAGACCTGGTGAGGGCCAGGTGAGGGAGGCTGGGGCATCACATCCACACTGGGGAGGTGAAGCTGAGTACTCCTGCGATAGCCGAGACACTGAGACAGCTGAGGCTAATCCTGGTAGCTAGATACGATCATAGTGGGCTTTCTTGCTTTATCATTTTAAACTTTTTCCTATCCTATAAGCCAGTGTTAAATGGAATAAAGTTATTTTTCACCCCCAAACCTTTCCCGAGGTCTCTGAGAGAGCTGACATGCGTGGACTCTTTCCCTCGGGGAGTGGAGAATTACCATCGGCAGGCTCATGGAGAGCCTTTTGCAGCGTGAGCGGCACAGCTCTACCGTGGGGAGGCCGGTGACACCCCCGCCGGCAGCTCCCGCTCGCAGGGCACAGGTCGCAGCCGCCCGCCAGCAGCAGGAGGGGAGCAAAACCAAGCGCTGTACAGGAACTGCACCCGCCCGTAACGCGGTGGGGACCCAGCTGCGTGCCGGCTAGCCGCTGGTGCGACTGCCGGGCGAAAGCTGTCCCGGCGAGGCTTGGTGGCCAGCACAGGAGGCGGCTGCAGAGGCTCGCCGCACGGCTCGTGCAGCGCCGTTCTTTGCAGGCCATTTTAGACCTGGGCAAACGTCTGCGAAACTCACGGCCACTACTGGTGTCTGCAAACGTTTCCTTGCAGCGGCAGCTATAAAGCAGCAATAAAAGAGATGCTGACAAAATCTACATTTTCCGTGCTCATTTAGGATGAATCTTTTGGTCCTTGTCCTTTGCTTGTGGCTGATGAGAAGCAAATGGAAAGCAGCAAAGCTGTGCAGGCCACCGAGCCTCAGCGCAGCGGTGCGCTGGTGTGAGCAGGGCTCTGTGCATCTGGCCAAGCCTGTGTTTGAGCCTCCCAGTACCGCTCCTGGAACAACCTGAGGATCCCTGGGAAGCAGCCACCCACCTACATCTGTTTCTTCTCGCTGCATCTACCAGTCCGAGATCCTCCCGTGCAGGCCCTCATGCAGGCAGGGAGGCCTGTGACCGGCGACACTGTGAGCCCCTCTCCCCAGCGGTGGCTTCGTGAGATTCCCGAGGCAGAGAATTAATGCTCTGGCTATCTCGTAAGCTCCATGCAACCACAAAGAGAATTGAGCAAATGATAAAATGGAGATGAATTTTAGGGAGCAGAGAGATTGAATAAAGAAACAAGGCATCAAAATATGCAGTTTATGCTCAGGAAAGATATATCTTGACAAGGACTAATATTTCATGTGGAGCAAATAACTCACTAGTAACAGATACACACATTTAAAAAAGTGGTATTAGGACAAAGTCTTGGCTTCCCCCACTTCTCATCAGTCCCTGACAAGTACAGCCTCCGCACCCTGCACTCGGTACTGCCCTGTACTTAAACGCTCCCCGTTTCTGCCCTCCTCCGCCCCCAGCGCCGTCCCCCTCCCGGCCGGAGCCTGGGCACTGCGGCCGGTCACCGCCCCAGCTCCCCAGCGCCTTCTGCCCACGAGCCGCAGGGGCAGCCCCGGCTGCAGGCCTGGGGCGCGGAGCTGGCCGGGCCCACACGCACCGATCCCCCCACGCGCCTGACGCTGCAGTGTGCCGCTGCTCCCTGCCACCGAGGGCATTTCTCCCTAACCAGGAGACGGTTCTCAGTCCAGCACTGTTAACTATTTATGCTTGTGTGGTTACCACACTCTCGGGGCTGTTTGAGTCCATCCCAGAGGAACAGGGCATGCTGAGGGACTTGCGGAAACCACGGAGTATGATGGCAGGACCCAACCTGCCGTGTGACCAGGAGTCAGGACTCGTTTTATGCTCACCTTCATGTCTTTAAAGGACTTTGCCACAAAGCAATCAGGATGCCTTTTAGAGAGTGCGCTTCAGCAGGCTCCCAGCGCGCGTTCTGTGCCAGACCATCTGTCTGTGCTCCCCATCTCTCCTTGCCACAGCCAGAGATTTGCACAATCGAACACATTTAACTGTCACTGGAATCTTCCTACCTGCAACGAGGGCTGTAAGCTTTATCTGCATTTAGGAATTGCGCTAAGCCAGCAGATCCCCTGCATATTTGCTCTTTGAAACCATGCTATGAAAAGCTCTGGCAGCAGGGCCACATAAAAGGAAAGCCCTACATCTCCAGCCTACAGATAAAGCTTTGCGCCATACAAGACATTTTGATATTTTATGCTAGAATTTGGCATTGCACCAGAAGAGCTCTGAGAGTTATCTTAAGCTTCATAAATGCAGAGATAAAGCATTAACAGGGGAAACGTTCCTAAGTCAAGGGTTAGAGGCACACAACAAAAAGGTTCTTATGGGGTACTCTCCCAGCAGCTTTGGTGGGATAAGTGCATGCTTACACCTCTGGGAAACTGCAACACACTCACCAGCGTTAAGCTGAAGGGCTTACTGGAAAACTACAGCAAATCAATTTGTCCAAGCTCCTAAGTATGCAAAAGCATCAAAAAGTAAAAACATACTTTAAACTACGGTGATTAATTAGGATGATGGATAGGGACACAAATCTGGTTACATTGCTTCCTTTGCACAAATGCAAAAGCTGCTCTGAGTGGAGGAATCCAAGATGTTCAGAACAAAATGTTGCTCTGGATGCTCGTGGCTTGCACAGCAACGGGGAACTGCAGGAGGTGAGGCTGGGCTACTGACAACACGCAAGAGGATTACCTCAGTGGGTCCGTGTCCCCACTGACAGACACAGTTAGAAAGGCGGCAAGCAAATCAGTTCTGCCTTCATGCCCACCCTGAGTTGCCCATTTCTGCAGGAGCTGGATGGTAGGAGCTGAACAGCTAAAATAGCCAGTCTTGAAATAATCTTGAAGGAGAGAAGCGAGGCAGCTGCTCAAAGGCTTGTGCCAGCCTGGAGCTGAATCTCGCTCAGGGAAAGGTGCCGCAGCAAAGGAGACCCTGCGTCTGATCAGGGAGCTCAGTCAAGAGCTGGAGTGTTTAAACAGCAATAGCAAAGGAACCTGGAAACAGAAAACAGGAAAGAGCAAAAGGCTTTTAAACAGTGGAAATGTTCTGCTATGGAGGAGGAGGAGGACTGAAGAGGGAGGATTAGCCATCTATAAATACAAGCAGCACCGAGTTAAAAGGCTAATTAGAATAGCAAAAAGAAATACAGCAGCACATTTCAGAGACTATTTCAACTAACAAAGAGTTTTTCAAATGTGTTTGCAAGAGTGAATATGAAAGAGAAAATTGGATCCCTATGAAACGATTTCAAGAACTGGAGGAGAAAAAGGTAATGGCAGATCTCTCAAACAGCTAGTCAAGCTCCCTGACGTCTTCATCTGCTGCAAAGGCAGAGCGAAAGACGACAGTCCTCAGTTTTCACGTGCTCCGAGGAAAAAAGATCTGATATCAAAGGCTCGGTTTGTGACGCGACGGGGCACAGAGGAGGAGGCCAGGAATTCTCCCCTGCACAGCCCGGAGGGGAGCAAGCAACCTCGCCGCTTCAGGCTCGGCCAGAAGGGTGCGAGCCGCCCCCCGCAGCCCCCCGCCCTCCCCAGTCCCCGGGCACCGAGGGCAGGCATGCGCCGGCCCTGCCGCGGCACGGCCATGGGGCGGCTGCCAGGGGGCTCCGCAGCCCCGAGACCGGCCCCGTTGAGGCCGCGAAGGGCAGCGTGCGGGCACCCGACTGGCACAGAGCACAGCACCTTCTGTGGAAGGGCACCTCCGAGCCTGCGGCGATTTGTTACCTACAGCCTCAGCATATGTCAGAAGCTGCTTTTTGCTTCCCCAAAAACTGGAACAGATGGTCCTCAAGTTCCTAACCTATTAAATACATACACGGACACATGTGTGGATCTGCATACACATGCACACACAGCCGATTGCGCACCCCTGGCCCGCCTCAGCCTGCAAACACGCGCGGCTGGGCCGTACTGCCGACGGGCAGCGCTGCGAGCTGCTCCGCTCACCCGCAGCGCGCGCGGTACCCTTCTCCGTGACACACCGATTAAAAGCTCCTTAAACTGGGCTGCGCTTCTGCTGAGGCAGGTGTGCAGACTGGTTTGCAGTCTGTTAACCAGCTTAGGTTTTCTGGCAGCAAGTGTGGTCCCCCACTTGATACATCCTGCAGCTTTCACTGGACTCAAGGGGATGCCGGGGTGGCTGTGAGGAAGCACCTGCCCCTGGATTTGCACAGCACACTCCGATTGTCCCCAGTTTTCGGGGCACAGGAGCAGGCCAGCCCTGCAAACTGCTTGGAGCTAGCCTGAGACAGAGCTCGTCCCACACATCTGCTGGCCAGAGGCAGCGTGTAAAAAGGAGCTTGTCACAGGAGCAGGGACTGGTTTGGGTTCACATCCTTAATATGGGCTGATAGTTCAGACTCTGGTACAAGGGTGTCATCCAGATCCTGCTGCAGTTGGAGAAGAAGGATTGGCACCCCCAGAGCTCACATTAAGGTAAGCAGTTGAGGATAAACGGGATGGCTTCTGTTCTGCATCTGTTCATGATATCACTGGTGGCTGCTGTGACCAGAGTCACAGGTCACGATGACATCAGGCCCATAATGGGACAGAAGGGTGACAACTGGGGATGATTCAGGAGCCAGGGACAGGCCAGGGGGGAAGAGGTGGTTGCAAGGAGCAGACGTGGACTGTGGTTGTCTCCTCTCTGCGAGACAGCGCAAGCTGGCTGTCCGTGAGCGCGCACATAGCAGCAGGCAGACGTTGACAGCGTGGTAGCTGGGGAAAGGGCTGTCTGTCTGGGAACTTTCTGATATTAAACTAATTGCATTGCCTAGCAAATCATAACAGCAGCTATGATACTTTGCTCTTCTCCAAGGATGTAGAGCGGCTTTATGAGCGTTAATTAACTCAGACTTGTACAACATGCCTGCAAGGCAGGTACAATTAGATCCTGGAGAGGGGAAGTGGGTAGCGCTGGGTCCCGCGACGTGGCAGCGCAGAGGCAGCGCACGCAACCCCGGGAGATCTCACGGGACCCACAGGAGCAGCTCCCTCCCCGGGGTGCGATTAGAGCCCAGGAGTTCCCAATCCCAGGGCTCTTCTCTAGTTACCCATCCCAGCTCCCTGCACACTCGCATCCATATTCATCGTGACTTCCCGAAACAAACATAAAGCAAAACCACGAGGAGGAGTTCTGCTAATCAGCAGCCACCAGCTGCAGCCCCCTGTCCTGCCCCAGTCACATCTCTACTCTTCTCCTGACTCCCTCAGTGTGTCCGTGCCTCTGCTCCTGCCTCGTGCACCCACCCTGAGCAGCCAGTGGGGCCCCCCAGCTCCACATCAGACAATTCGCAACACACGGTGTGCTCTGGGCATCGGGCAGCCTTGCGGAGGTAGGAGATAGCGCATGGGTCCCGGCTGCTCTGTGCCACTTGGACGCGTCTGCGTCCCTGTCCTCCCTGCACTAAGGGACACGCGACTCCTTCCAGCCAGGCACCTGCTTTCCAGGTGGTGTTCTCTGTGCTATGGAGCAAGGGGGAGAGAAAAAGAGAATTTCACAGACATGGACCTAAATAGAGTATTTTTTAAGTGATTTTCCCATGAGTTGTCAGCAGCTCTTTAATATTATGCTGCCTTTGCTGGCTGATCGTGTCGCCGCTCCAGCTTGTGGGGTGAATGGCTGCCAGCTGCCTTAAGGAATAGGATGATAGCAACGTTTCCTCTCTCCTGGAAGACCTGTGCTGGCTGATCCTCAAGCACCACTCTTGACTCTACAAAAGAACGGCTCCTCGCAGTGGGCAGCAGGATGGCAGCAAGGGGGCAGCAGCAAATGTGCACAGCCACCGACTGCTGCCCTGTCCCCAGCGGCGAGTGGAGCAGCAGGCTCCAACCACAAGGCATGCAGGATATTGCTCAGAAATAAAGAGCCGGTCTCAAAGGGGCGGAAATGGACGTAGCCTTCTGCATCACACCATCCCTCCAGCCCTGCCCAGCTGGCAGGCTGGGACGGCTGCCCTGTCCCCGGAGATCCCTCCCTCCAACAGCCAGCAGGAAGCAAACGATAAAAGCCACGCAGCTGCTCAGAGCCCTGCACTGGGTCCCTAGCTGCTCCCTGTCCTAATCCCTGGGCTGAGGATGTTCGGAGATTGAGGGAGAAACACCACACATGCTCGCCCTGTCCTGCCCTCTCCGGGGCATCCGCCTGTGGCCACTGTCAGAAAGCAGACACCGGGCTCGGTGACCCGGCCCCACAATGACGGCTCATAAGGCGTCACGCTCTCCACGCTGCTCTGGTCACTGCTGTCACTCTGGCAGGTGGGAGGATTTTGTACAGAGCGTGGATGACTGCTGCGAATGTCAGCTTTAATAGCAGATTTCACCTTAGCTGGACAAAAAAACCTCTTTGCCCTGTGGCAAAGCCACTGCAGCCGAGTTGCGTACACTCACCAGGTCAAACCCGGCCATTTGCAATTTGCACTTTCTTAGCATGGGGAAGAAATAGTTATTTCCCCTAATTACATGTTAAATGCCAAATAAATGCCCTATCCTGTATGGTAATTGCAATGTCACTGAGTGATTAATGCCTGCTCTACAAGCTGAGAATCTGCACAACATTTGCAAACTGCAATAACCCAGCTCCCCCGAGTTACAAAGCTCTGCACGGCCTTTCTGTCACTGGCCGTTTGCTGGGGTCTGGTGTGCCAACACGCAGGGAGCTTTCCAGACCTGACAGAAAACGTTTGCAGTAGGGCACAAGCTCACGACGGAAATCTGTTGTGCACCAGTGCCAGCGAGCTGCGCCAGGCCCGACTCGCGGCCTGCCTGGGAGCTGTCCCTCGGGGAGCCCTGCCTGGGGCCAGGAGCTCGGGGCCAGCGCTGGGCGGCGCGGCAGCACAGTGCAAACCAGCCCTGGCCCCAGCCACTTTGCACCCATGGGGTGTCCCGGAGCGGACGCTCCTTGAAGCTGCTCCTGCCACAGTCAAGTGACCCATCACGGTGCCAATCAATGTGAGGCTGAACATTAAAATTGATTCTCCAGACAATCTCACATTCCAGTGACGAGCAGCACCCTCATCCTGATGATTTCTGCAGACTTTCCATTATTATTTGTAAACAACAACATTGCACTATGAACGCGAAGGGTCAGGCCTCCACGCATCAAAACAGCCAGCCACGGGAAACCGAGGGCTGAGCCGTGCTCCCCTGCCCGCAGCCGCTTCTGACAAGGGCAGCTACTGGGGAGAAGAAAAGGCTTTCAAGTTTAGTTTCATATGTATATGAGGGTCTCAAATGGTGACACTTGCTAATTACATTTTAGAAAATAACAAAAGGAAATTCTACAGAAAAACTCAGCGTTTAGCCTTCCTCCCCACATCTACACTGTTTTTTCCACTTTTTTTAAAGAAATAATCTTTTAAGCATTAAAAAACTCCCCAGTGCAGCTGGTACAAATGCAGCGTAACCTTGAATTATACGTAGCAGGGCTGGCTTTCATTATTTATTAGCAAGATCAATTAGAATATTCTGTTTGCAGAAGAATATAATCCAATATGTACTTCAAGCACTAACAGCTAAATATATGCTTATTTAAAAATCAATCTAAAAGTCAAGGTTTCTTTTGTAAATCTTTACTACAGATTAAAAAAAAAGCTTTGAGTGTTACCACCTGCTGAATACTGTAGTCTCAAGGAGACAGTTATACATTTTAAAACATCTCAAATGGGAATTGATTGCAAAAGCCAAGCGGTTGTTACAAACACGGCATGAAGGGCTGCAGGGCGAGCCGTGCGCGCGAGGGCTGCACCCGCACCGGAGCCCAGCGCCCTGCGGGCGGGCAGCAGGAGCAGCCCAGCAGCATGCCGAGCAGCTCGCCCCCGGCGCGCAGCATCCCAGCAGAGCCTTGGTTTTCATTGGCTTGCCTGGGCTGACACGGAGCCAAAGCATCAGCCTGGAAACCGGGGCCCGCGAGCGCCGCAGTGTCCTCTCCTTTCTCCCCCAAGGAGCAGTTTCTAAGATTAATCGCCATGTATTATTTATTGACCTCGGCCGTGACCTTGGTCCAGAGCCGCTTCCTTAGAGAGCGCGCCCACGCCGCGGCGGAGCACGGGGAGGCCGCGGGACGGAGCGGGCAGAGCTGGGTGCTGGCGCTGCCCGGCCTGGTCGCTCTGCTCCCACCCCCCGGCTCACCCCTGCGCACGCGGCTCCCCCGGCTGCGCAAGCACTTGCTTTAATCTCTCCCCTGCCGTAAGCCAGGAGCGGGTGTGCTCAGCGAGCTGCCAGGTTCTCCTTCTTCCTTAAGCTCTTTCTTTTTCGTCTTTCATTTCTAAATCTTATCTCCAGGTAAAGAGGGTATTTGATGGGATCAAAAGGTGACCTTTAACAAGGTTAGCAGAGCCTCAAATAATATCCTGCAAGTTCACGCACACTCGAGCATTAAAGGGAATGCTTCTCTGATCTCATGTTCCTCAGTGGCAAAGTTGTTTCACACAGATCTCTACCAAAAGTCCATGCAGAGCGTTGAGAAAACTTCCTCAAAAAAACAACACCTAGAGGTAGGCACAGATTGTCCTCCAGCTTCTAAGAAGGTAATCATTAAAAACTTCTGAGGTATTTCTTTCTCTGCTAACAGTTCCCAGTTTCTTGCCAATTTCCTGGGTCTAGATTGCTGAATATCCCGCATCTCCCACTTATCCGAATAAAATCACTCAAATGCATCTTAAGAGAAGCACTGCTGTCACGGAGAGGTCAGGCAGAAGCAACCAGAACCCTTGGAGGCAATTAGTGGACTGGAAACGCATCCGAACAGAGAGCCGGATGCAGACACCTGCGGCAGGAGGGCAGGGGCAGCACGGAGCCCCCCGCCCGGCGGCCCCGCAGTGCGGAGCCTGCCCGCGGCCAGGAGGAGGCCAGGGCCTCGCAGGGCCCGTGTGGGCCTCCGGGCGACGCTGGGACAGCACGAGCTGGTGGTGGCGGGTCCCCTCCTGAGGAGACTGAGTCCCGGCCATCGCTGCCCCCTCGGCTGTGACATCGGCCTGGCGGCCTCCCATGAGCACCCTACGGGGATGCTTCAGGCTGGAGCCGGCACCGGTGGTGAGGGGACCCCGTGCCGCCAGCACGAGGGGCGAGGGGCCGTGCGCGGGCCGCCCATCCGTGCCAGCGCCTCCACGCATGGCAGGGCACCCGAAGAGAAGTGAACAGACGGGGGTGGGTAGGCGGGCGGGGATGATTACCAGCGTTAATCATTTCCGTGCCGCTGCATGCGAACACAGCGGCGCAGCCCGGTCCACTCTGCTGCCAAGCGCTGCACGCGGGCGTCGTGGCGGACGAGGGCTCGGCGGCCGCCTGCGCGCCGGAGCTGCCCCCTGGCACAGCTCAGCCTGCCCCGAGCGGGACCCCCCGCGCCCCCGCCCTGGGCGCGAGGGACAGGAGGCGCCAGCTGGGCTGTGCTCCCAGCACCAGCCTCGTCCTGCGCACGCATCCCACGGGAACGCCAGAGCCACCCTGGGCCGGCCAGCAGCAAAGGGGTTAACACGGCTTATTGCTCCTTTTAGACCTGGGCTCCACTTGTTTGCAGACCGAATTCCCAGAAGCCAAGGCTTTTTACTAGTGGATCTGTGTAGAACCACGTTATTATAGATTGCAAGTTCCTTAAAGGTCAGATAACACAATACAATTGAATCATATTAGTGAGCATACCGACTTGGTATTTTACTAAGAAAACCCATAAAGCAGATTGTTTGTTGCAGGGAAACATAGGTTGTATAATAAAGTCAGCGTAATTGTCTCCAGAAACAAACAATCAGTTTACAAGAAAAAAAACTCCCTGTAATTGTGGGTCCTCCGTGCAGCTGCTGTCAGAGCAAGGCAGTGGGAGGATATCGAGTGCAGATATTGCAAGTATGTATTTTCCTATTTAGGTTACAGTACCTAAATGCATTGCAGAAGACCTAGTAGGGAAATAAACAATTTCCAAGTGTATTGTTGAGAGACAAATATTCAATACTTCATTTAATGTATGGTTTGCAGTTAGAGGTTAATCTAAGACAATGCAGAGCGAGCCATGTTTCACACTGCTATTAAGGAAATGCAGAATTGATTGTGAGAATGATTGAAGATTTCTAAAGAGCACAATTCCCAAGTCAGTGATGACCCCTTCTTTTTTTTTTCTAATTTGTCTGTAATCTACTCAGACAAATGCTTTTATCACATTTATTTCCTTTCCAAGTTACAACCTGTGTGATTAATCACTTAACTTTGCAGTCCTGGTTACCCTGCTGTACTCTCTAATTTTTCTTCCTTTTAAAAGGGTTTTCCACCCCAAACAGATATATTTCCTTTTTAAGCTCCTTTACTTCATTCCATTCAAACTTGCAGTTAACAACCTATCATATCAGCGAAAACCTACAGCAGAGAGATTTCAGCAACCTGCCGAACAACCGCCAGCGCTGGCCTTTGATTCCGCAGTTGCTTCTGGAGGCAGCGGCATAATTAGTCACCTCACTTCCCATTACAGAACGGCGCAGGCCTCTTCCACGGTGAGACGCGAGCGCTGGGGAGAGGAAAAGCACAAACCTCTCTCCAAACCTCTCAGCGCCGGTACGACTCACCGCTCACGCAGCTCTTCTCAGCCCTCCACGGGCCTGGAAATTCTCATTTGGTTCTAGATTTAATCTCATAATGAAAAAGGAATTGGAACCACTGCAACTGTTTTAAACTATCCTAGTCACAGAAAGAAGAGGAAAAGTCATTTTTTAAAAAAAATTGAATACACAAAGCCACGTCTCCTTTCATCCATCTTTAATACCAGCGTCTGCTGTTAACAATCTGGATGGAGGCGACGAGGAACGCTCTGCGAGTCTGCCAGCCTCTGCCGTGCGGGGTCTAATCTCCCTTCCTGCAGCATGCCATTGTGTCCCAGCCAAACAGCAGCAAAATGCACATGAAAAAGCAATTAGATTTAAATCTGCTTTCCTCTTTCTACCTTGCTTTTCCCTTTTCTCTACTTAGATGCTCTTCAGTGTTGTAACTAATATGATTTGTGTATAGCACAGTGTGAAACAAAGATGATTTATGGGTCTGTTAACACTACACAGCTACCTGACACCATCGCAGACCCCTGAAAGGGCACTCCAAGAGCAGATTGCTAAGAGAATTCTGGCATTCTGTATAATTATTTATAAACTCAGCCCACATAATCACCGCTATTCCGACTCTCACAACACTTGCTTTCCTTATGCCATGTTGTGCATTTCTGGGAGAAAACGCAACTAGTATCCTCAACCCGGCTCCAGCACCCCAAACACTGTGCACCCAGCCACTGCTGAACACCAGACCCATACACAGGTTATGTTGGATTTAAATGGATATTTCAGCTCAGATTAACTTGTGCCTTCGCTAAAATAAACGGGGGTGCCGTCTCTGCATTTCATTACCAACAGCTAATGCAAGGGGTCTGCGCACTTAGGAACTGATCAGAAACGACTCCTTCAACATTTTTGAAAGACCAGCATTTGCAAAGCTACCAAGGCGACTTGGGTGCCAAAGTCATCTTGAAAGTCTCTGGGATTGGTCAAATTCTACCCGTAGCTTCGAGACCAGCTCTGTCAATGAGGATCCTGCGCCTCTGCACTAGCAAATGCCCTTCATTAATTCTTAATGCTGCCCCAAGTACATCCAGTGTCCTCATCGCTTGGCAGCCCTCCCCCTGCAGAGGGGGCAGGCTGTGAGTAGAGCCCCCTCCCTTTCCTTCAACATATAACAAGAAGCCAAATGAAATAATGAAACAAACTCATTTTAATGCCACAGAGAGAATTGTTTTATTGCTAAAGCAGCAAATAGAACTAATTGAATCCGCTGGAAAAAAAAATGGAGAGAAGG
The DNA here is from genome assembly GCA_013399115.1 of Anseranas semipalmata. Lineage (NCBI taxonomy): Eukaryota > Metazoa > Chordata > Aves > Anseriformes > Anseranatidae > Anseranas > Anseranas semipalmata. The sequence continues at coordinate 48,829 of VXAA01002703.1, read as the reverse complement.
AAAGGAAAGGATAGGTGCAGTGCACAGACAGAAAGGGTGAACAGGGGTCTGAATATTCATGGACCTGGAAACTGCAAATCCTTGAATGCAAAATATCTTCATAACTGATAATACTGCCACAGGCAATGCATGCACAGTGCTTGGAGAGGGGAAGTCTGGNTTTTTTTTGAATTAATATAATGGAAGAAATCCTCTGATCCTCTGGTTCATTAAGCTGCTTTGCATCCCCTTCGTAAAACACAACAGGCTGACAGCGAGCGCTCCAGGCCGGTGCCAGTGCCCGTCCACAGCTGATGCACGGCGCGGCTGGGCCAGAGCCGGCGCCTGCAGGCCCTGCGCCGCGGCCGAGCCCCGTGGAGCCGCTGGGGCCATGCTCACGGGCGGCAGCGCCCTGGGCACCTGGGACAGGCTGGCACACGGCCGCTGCCTGCCGGAGCAGGGGCAGCCAAGGCACCGGTGGTGCCCCTGCCGAGCCAGTGGCTGCTCCTCCCAAATCGCTTCCACTTCCACACATAGCCAGCTAAACCTGCCACACGCTTTTAAACTCGCTGTTTTCAGTGAGCCTTAATTTTCAGTAGCAACATATATATTAATGTAGGGGTTTCGCATTTTAATTAAGGCAGCACTCGTGTTCTTCATTACAACACTAAGTCATCCAGCAAGAAACACCAAGGATATAAATCCTGTTAATGAAGAAGGAACTACATATTCTGAGCTGTACGTTTAAGCACCAACATACAAAATGACTGTTACACAAAGTGCAAGGGGGGGCTCTAGGAGAAGGATGGGCTAGAAATGCAGTTTATGTCCTGGAGGGCCACACAGCATTCATACGGCACCACTGCAACCGTAGGCCGCAAACCTGCATCCCAAATGTGCAGCCGACTAACCCGCTGCACCTCAGCTCCTTTCTTTCTCCCCGCAAAAGCAGCGGTGCAGCCCAGCCGTGCGGTCTGCAGAGCTCCCCAGCTCCTCCTGGGCTCCCCACACCCGCGGGCACCGGGCAGCAGCCGCAGGTCTCGGTGGAGCCCCCCCTGCTGCTGGAGCCCCCTGAGCTCTCCTGCAGCTCGTCTGGGGACAAAGCCACCAGGCTGGAACTCGCCTCTGCAGAGCCACCCCAGCCCCTTCGCTACTTGAGCATCCCCAGTCCCTGCCCTCTGGGCGCAGCAGAGAAATTCACGCTCTCCTCAGCCTGCGACGCACTCTAACCATTAGCAAAAGTTAATCGGGGGCGCTGGCAGAGCCACGCTGTGAAGCACCTGGTGGGCTACCCTGGGCAAGGGCCTCGAACCAGGCAGCAGAAGACGTGCATCTGCCGTGGCACCCCGAGGTGCCCCGTGGGGGCCCTGGCCAGTAGGAATCCCAGCTCCTGAATGTATTACCCCGACTGCATTCAGCAGGCTTGAACTTAAACATTAGTAAGTGAGCGCCTCAAGCACTCTTTCAAGGGGAAAGCACTTTCTCCCCATTGACTATTAAAAA